>CM034148.1:820769365-821081865 GCA_019776745.2 Taxus chinensis
GCCCCCTTGTGATTGCATGCATACACGACAAGTGACGACACCAGGATAAGGAGAATTTTTATGAACCTATTTTCTCAACACAATTGGATAATGGGGGTATAAAAATGTGTGCTCCTCCAAAGCTTCCTTCAGGTCACACATACAACTATTTTCTAGTCCCTAAGAGCTCATTTATAGCCCCCCTCTTCATTTCTCTTATCAAATAAACAAGCAAAAAGTGTCATGAAAAGCATAATGATACTTTTTGTGCACCCATTGTCCCATTACAAGGTGAAAATAGGGGAATAAAATTGTTCCCTCCCCCCTCAATCCTTCCGAAAACTATAAATACAACACTTATACACTTTTTTCTCATTCCCGCCACAATTCTCCATATGCTACCAAAACTCTGCCAGATTTTTCCTAGAATATTGCCTTCACCATTTTCATCCTCCACTGATTTCATTCATGCTACCATGATTTAAAAAATAAAAAACAAAAAATATCTACATTTTTTAAGAACAAAAATAATATTTTTCACTAGAGAGACTTCGAAACCCGCGAGGAATAATTTTTCGTATCTAACGAACCGGTGCACGAATCTCCGTGGGTTTTTTTGAATTATTTTTAATTCCTAGGAACCTTGAATATCCAAGGAAAAAATTTTGCATTCACGACATGGATTTTTTCAAGCAAAGAAACCCCATTTTCCCCATGGAAAAACTTTAAATTTTAAAATCTTTCATTCCAGAGACTAGATCAAAACAAAACTTCAGAGGGGCAATAAAAAAAAACCATATAAAAAATGATTTCATTGAAAAAAAAGGTCCAGAACTCAACTTAAAAAAAATAGTAAGCCTCCTACACAGGAACTTTCTATTTGTTGTAAGTCATCACAAAGGGCAGTTTCAGCGGAAGCAGTGTGCACAGAGGTCATCCAAAAGGGAAATTCGAGTGATTGAAGTTGAAAAGGGGTGAAAATTTTCATTTACTGAAAATAGTAAACCCCCTTTTCAGGTGTAGGAAAGCGTCTTAGAAGAAATGAAATTCAAGTTCACAGGTTGTTCAAGTTTCTCATTCCACATGTGTAATCAGTCACCAAGAGATGGTGTTCCATGGTTAAGAATGGTCATTTCATATTTCAGAATGATGCATCATCTTTCACTATTTCAATGATGTACTCATCACTTGTGTAAGTAGGTGCATCATTATGTGGAGTAATATTTTCCAAAAAAACATGGTAGTGTCATAGAAGATCATCACAAGCATTGCCCACGGGTCCTCTGGTATCCACACCAAGAAATCTCAACAATATTATAAGAACTTATTCTACAATCTAGGTTATATGTGCATCATGTATAGGAAGGGGTTGTGGTCATAACCGACAGGGAAAAAGTGTTCAAAATGCACTCCATCTAAGCTTCATGATCAGTACTAGAGTGTAGCTATGTAGCAGAAGTCATTAGAGATTGTTTTCCATCCACTTCAAAATGGACCTTCATGAGAAACGCCCATGGTCATCAAGGTAATCATTCAAAAATGTTTCTAAATAATTAGTTCGAGGTGTCTGTGCTTCATCCAAAGGGGGTTTCTCACAGTGTCAAATTTCAAGGATCTGGAGTTCATTGTATTGAATAATTTCCTTGGATCAGTCAGGTGGTGAGGTAATGTATTCATAAACATTTATTATTCTTCCTCATCTCTCATTATCTCATTCTCTCTCTCTCCTTTTCTCTTCCCCCCTTTTTTTCTAATTCTTCATTGTGATCAATCATGAAGTTTTTCCTATTCACTTAAATGTGACTATAGTCAAAAATTGTAATAAGTCACCCTTAATTAATAAAAGAGGACTTAAATTTGTTCCTAAGGATTCAAAAAGTCACATGTTGTGAGGGACATATGAACGGTCACATGGGGGGTAGGAGAAGGGTCTTCTCTAGCTCTATAAATTATAATGGCACCCTCTTCCCAAAGGGTTGTCAATTTTGTATACACATAAGAGATTACTACTTGTGAAGAAACAAAGGAGATAAATCTTTCTTCTAGTTTCATTCTCTATATTCTTCTACTTCTAACTATGTACAATTTTTCCAAATCATCAATAAGAAACAAGGAGTTTCATACCTTTTTTATGAGGAGATTGTAGAAACTTTCAGTTCTTAATCTTAACTTGTCTTGTTGCCAATTGTGAAATTATTTTCTTCTGAATATATGTGCATTGAAGTATTCTGGTTAATAATTGTATGAATTTTATTTTCTACCTACATTATTAATCCTCGCCCTCTTTTTGTCACTCACTTTCCCGATCTCTTATCGAATTCCTCTCTTGCAAGCAATTGCAAGATTTTTCCATAGGGTCAGTGGAGTGTATGTCTTGGACCTCTGGATGTTAGGCCACTATAGATTTCAATTTCACACATGCATAATAAGTGGAGTTGCACCACCCAAGTAGAGGGACCTAGAGTCCCAGAAACGTTGGCAAGATAACCACCAATTTGTTTACTTGACAAATTTTCTCACCAAAAATGTAAATAATCTACATTAAGTGTTAAAAATATTAAATTATAAGTATTAATCTGTATCATTTATGTACTACTTGGGCATACATAATTTCCTTCGACCACCCCTAGTGATGGCCAGTACATGACTCTACTTTGAGGTGATTCGGTGGGGGTTTGGTTGAGTGGAGGAGATTTAATAAGAGTTGGTCTTGTAGTGGGTGGTGTAAGTGGTGATCTGAATTGTGGTGGTTTGACCACGATATCTCTTATAAGTTCACACAAATAGTTTTTTTTTAAAAAATAATCTTTTTAAAGAATTTAGAAGGAAAAAGTGTTTAATTTTATTTTTTGAATGTTTCTTTCGGGATGAGTCTCCTAATGTATATGTGGACATGAGCTTATTAGACACCGTGGTGGACCAAACACATGAGAGATACTCCACTGAATATGATCAACATAAAAAGACCCCTGAAGTAGATGTGATAAATAAATAATTATAGTATTATAAATATAATTATAATATTTTAAGAATTGAAATTTGTATATAGATTTTATAAGTGATACATGATCTTGTGTGTTTTATGGATGATATCAATCCCCCATGATGAGCATGCTTCTGTTGTTAGTGGCAGAGTAACACTTGGTCAGAGTCTTGTAGGATCTTGTGGCCATTATATAGATAGTAATAAACATTCCATTATTACAAATTGATATGTTTATTTGTTTTATTCATATGATGTTTAATTTATTGGATATGTTTTTCAATTATTAAAGTCATTTGAGAGCATGTTTATCAATTATTATTATTTTTATAGTATTTGAGATGATGATTAGTCATTCTCTTTCATATGTTGTTATTTAATGATGATTATTAAATAGTTTTCCTATTTATTTGATGTTTGTTTATAGATCATGAATATATAATATTTAAATTTTTTTAGGTTAAGTAATTGTATCGCTAAAAATGTTTAAATATAAAATGTCAATGTAATTAAAAATAAACGATAGAAAACAACTATCACTAGTTAAGAGAAGTAAAGTTGAAATTTTAATTATGCCAAAAGTATTTCTATAAGTTAAACAAAGCCTCTCAAATTTGACACATACAAAAAAAAAATGGTTATGCATTGATCAAGTACATGGTCGTTGATCAAAATAATCAAAACCATTTATTCATCTATGTGGATCTGCATTTGGTCTTGATGTTTAGATAAAACCACCACTCCGTTGTTACTAGTCTATGTTACTTTTCACACATGTTTTTTATGTTTTCCCTCTCTGACATCACACTTTTAAAATTGACGAACAAGCTATAAGGTGTTGATTAAGTGACTCCTCTGACATGGGGTCATCATCTTTCTAGATGCCCCTGTTGGATTTCATTCCTTTTAACAACGCACTCTCGATATTATTTTTTATTAAGTGGAAAAATGTTACTCAATAATTATTTAATCGTATATGCCCCCATAATATTGTCTCCTTATTTTCTCCTCGATATGGAATATATTAGAATCTCTGCATATATGTCAAAATAATTTTCTAAATTTTTCACACCTTAAAAATTATAAAAGTAAACCATTCTATCAAAGTTAATGTTGTCAATTTTTTCCCTCTTGGGAAAAATTGGACAACATGAGCCAATTGTACGTTAATGTCGGAAAAGGCCTTCATGAGATGTTTTGGGACATTTCAAGTTAACTTTATGTTCAAAGAGTATTTACGATATCACGGGAAAATTTTATGATCGTCTTAGATTATTTTCCCCATTTCTAGGTCTTGGAGGTTTAAGTTTTCTTGGAATGAGAAATTTGGTCCTTGGGGCCCATTTCCATTCAAAATCAGTAGAAACAACCCAAATAGGAAAGTGAGCTAAACATCCCGCTAACCAAGCTCAATGAGCTGGTAGATGAGTTGGTTGATGATTACGATGAAATTGGAGGCTGTGTGATTTTAATAGCTCATGCATGGCTCGATGAGCCAAGGTCAACATAAATTGAGAGTAGATTTGGTGCAAAACTCAGTGCATGATGACAACTCACTTTGGGGGAGCTTTATCATGGATGTTCACCAAGAGCCAACTCAGTGGAGTTGATTTCAATCCATGGGTAAGTGACCAAGTTAATATGGGTCCAAGTAAGTCACTTGTTGTAAGAGCTCAATGGGAAAATTAGGCGATCTTGGTGATGAATAACTCAACCAACATAGAGATATCTTAGCTCACGAGTAAGGAGGTATTCAATGGGTGATAGAACTCACATGCTCAGGTCATCGAAGCCATAGAATAAGTTCATAATATCGTAGGGAGTCATAATATTTGGATAGCGTCATCGACTCGGCAGAATACTCAAATGTGAGCTCGATATCATAAAAGAAGGTGGAGTTATTTAATTAGCTCGGGAAAACTTGTGGATGGCTCAGTGAGTCAGGATGGTCACGACTCGGAGATGAAATTGGTGGAAAACTTGGTGGGTGGATGTCAATCCTGGAAAAAATAAAGTTTTGTAAATAAGTTTTGGTGAGCTCTCATGTACCATGGTAAAAACAAGGCCACAAGCATGGAGAATTCTTAGGATTCATTAAGCTTGGTTGTTAGAGCTTGCATGGAAGAGTAGTGAGTTGGCTCACCATGGTTGAAACTGATGGCTCGACATAGGTCCATTCCATGGCAAAGAGGAAAACATTGAACTCAGCGAATGCCAACTTGGCCAGGGCACAAAATGAGGTGAAACTGAGGAAGTAAGCTAAAACGTGGTTAAAAGGAGTAGCTCGATGCACTGAAAGTGGGCATGGTCAGATTAAACGGTGAAGGTATTTCAAATAAATCTCATGACTTGACATGAGGAGGAGACTTGATGTTGGGTTTTTTTCTGACTTCGTGAGGATCTTGCTTTGGATCAGTTCAATTAGGAGAGGCAAGGTGCTCGCAAATAGGGATCGAGCTAGGAATAAAGCCAATCTCGGTGGAGTTTCTCTGTGAACTTGATTCAACCTTATGATGGGACATCATGATGAGCCTTATGCCTACCTCATGGTTAGCTCGGTGTATAGCTCGGTTAACTCGCAGTCATAACATGATGCATAGCTCAGTGTAATGAGTCAGTGATAGCTCACTCTCAGGGGTTTGTGAGCTCCATGAGATTACAGAAATGCAGGAGCTTTAAGATGGCGTCAGGGCATCATGTTTTTGCAGTAGAAGGATTTCAGACTTAACCTTCAGAACTCGATAGTAGGTGAGTTAGAAAAAGCTTCCAAAGAGTTGAGGCAGTAGTATATCAATTAAGTGAGCCAAGAGTATGAATTGGCAGATGGTTATTATAATGAGATCGGAGCTTAAGGAAAAAGATGAGGTAAGCCCAAGGGTTCATCACATGTCGATCGAGTGGGGGAAGATATAAAGCATGCAGAAGCTCGTAGTGCAGGACGAGAACGAGCCAAATGGGCACGAATGATAACGAGATAGTGGGATTGCCAGAAATCAAGGAAATCAACATCGATTACATGAGTTAATTCATGGAGAAACTAAGTTTCTTAGTTTATGTGAGGAAATGATTAGCAAATCTTATAATTATTGAGCCAGAAGAGGTGGGATTTGAGTTGTTAGGAATTCGAAGAAGATTAATCTCAGCATTGTAATAGTCACGATGAAGTGAGTCAACGAGTAATTTTGGATCATCCTCATGAGTCACGTTTTTAGAGTATTTCTTCAGAGTTATCCGTTTAAGAATTTCAGGGATTTTTGGGATCAAAAATGTCGAGCGAGTTGAATAATTCCGAAGCCCGAAACCCTGAAACTTTGAAATTCAGATTTTTGGGTTTTTGGGAGTCAAAGGTTACGGAGATGGTTAGAGCTTGGAGATAGAAGCGATGACATGTTAGGATGCTTTCCATATAACTCAGTGAAATGTAGGATGAAGGATCTGTTAGTCCATTCAAGTCACACGTGAAATCTAGTCATGAGTGGACTAAGTTAACATGGGGTTGCGTGAATAGTTAATTGACCACTGAGCCAATGGAGAGAGGAGCCCAAAACTGATTAAGTTGGTGCATATTCCATGTTCTTGATCAGCATGAAGGCACCCATCAAGTCATCCAATGTTTCAGGTGAAGTCTGAGGTGGTGTGTATGAGGTGCTCTTGAGAAGCTTGATGGAGAGGTCGGCATGTCGGTGGACCAGAGTAAATTGGTAAGCTAATAGAAATGTAAATACAACTAATTATCTCAGTCAACATATTTTTAAAGGTTGTTATTGAGATTGATGCCGAGTTTATCATTAATTTAATGTAAAGATTTGGCCAACCACATGGAAAGAAAAACATCAAATCAATAGCTCGATGAGAAAATAATGGAAGCGAGGTGTCAAGCAATGTGGTAGACAAGAAATAAGAAGAAATCGCTATGAGATCGATGGAGAATAATAATACCCCTCTCAATGTATTTTTACCAGGGGTTCCACCAATGGAGAAAATAAATATTTGAATTTATTCAAACATCAGGAGCCATTATCAGAGAGATGATGGAGTACAATACTCAAGATACCCAATAAGCAAGTTTTACTCAGAAGAACATAACTTCCTCCCTGATTATTGGTTTTTCACAAAATTATAGTCATTGGAATCAGGAGAAGGAGAGATACACCATAAAGCCATCAAAATATGACTTTTATTTAGTCTTGCATTCCATAATTTCAGGTTTTCCTCGTTCCTTGAGTGGTTCCTCAAAAGGTGGAGGTGCAATGAATGGGAAAAGATGGCCAAAAAAAGTTATTAATTATTTTCCTACATTCTGGCCGAGAATATAGGGTTTCTTCTTCTTTTTATCACCTCTTAGCAAGTGATATAAATTGTAAAGATGTTCTTAAAACTGTAGTTAGACACTTTTTCAAGCTTCCCCTCTCTTTACAAGATGAAATGTTATGAATTTGTAGGCTCTCAAGCCTTTCTTCTCAAGTTGTAATGACAGCATATGCCTTTTTCCCTGATGTAATGATGCAATATGCAAGTGATTGAAGTAATGGAAATTATGTTTTGTGATCATTTATATGTCCTTTCATGATTTTGTTGCTTCTATTTACCTCTCTCATGTTTGCAGGTGAACTGTGCAATTGGGGTTTCTCTTGCAAGTTTTGGAGTTCATTGTGCTTATCAAGTGGTGGAGTACTACATGTAGCTGAGTTGTGGTGCTTGTTCACCTTTCTCAAGTTCATCCTTATTCACTGGAAGACTGATTATTGTGTCTGATTGAGTTTAACAAAGGGAATGTGTGCTTCCTAGTCCATGGTATTCTGTACCCTCTCTAAGTTACAGTAGGTGAAGTTGACTTGTGGTACACACACCCTCTTCAAATTAACCCTTACTGAGTCTAGAAAAACCCTTTCTTGGTGCATCACCACTTCTAGTATATTTTTTATTACATTGCAACTATCTCTCCCTAATCCCTTGAAATGTTAGCATAGGTCTAGTTAGCCATTTTCCACCTTAGAATTAGTGTTGTGTTTAGTTTAGGAAGAGGAAGTCACCCTTATCCAGAGGTTCATGTCGAGCCCAAGTTCCACAGCTTGAGAGGTGATCCCATGTTACCTAATCACACCGAATGTCATGTTCACCATCAAGCCATTTGGGGGGTGCAGTGATCTGGTGAAAATAGTTGACATTGCGGTTGGTTTTGAACTTGAAACCTATTGGATTTTTGGAAACTTTATTTTGGCCTCTTTAAGTTTAATTTTCACTCATGTGAATAATGCAAGAAAGATTGAGATGATGCAATGTAACATGTAACAAATGTTATTTAGGTAGGAACAACATAATCCATGGAATATGTTTGAGACATGTAGGGTTTTAATTCCCATGTTTTTATTTCCAAATTTTCATTCATGTCTTCATATTATCTAACATATTAAATGTCACCCAATAAAAAACCTTGATGTTGTAAACCCATACAATAATAATAATAATAATAATAAAAGGGAGGGGTACACTCACCTCACTCTGGGTGGTGGGCTTCCTCACTTTAGGTATAAGGGCAGGGAAACCTCCGAGTGAAATGAGGCCTTGAGTAAAGCAAGGATTTTGGGTAACCCTAAAAGCAGGGAATACACTCATCTCATTTTGGGTAGTGGAGTTATGGAACTGTTGTCTCCAAACCACTGCACCCCCCTCGAATGTCTTGATGGTGAAAATGACATTCAATGTGATTGGGTAACATGGGATCACATCTCAAGCTATGGGACTTGGGCTCAAGGTGAACCTTTGGATAAGGTCAAATTCCTCTTCCTAAACTAAACACAACACTAAAGCTAAGGTAGAAAATGGCTAACTATACCTATGCTAACATTTCAAGGGATTAGGGAGAGAGATTTGCAAGGAAATAAAACCTATACTAGAATTGGAGATGCACCAATAAAGGGTTTTGCTAGAATCATGAAGGGTTAATTTGAAGAGGGTGTGTGCACCACAAGTTAACATCACCTACTGCAACTCAGAAAGGGTACAAAATACTACGGAATAAGAAGCACACGTTCCCTTTGTAAAACTCAATCAAACACAATAATCAGTCTTCTAGTGAAGAAGTATGAACTTGAGAAGGGTGAACAAGCACCACAACTTAGCTGCATGAAATACTCCACCACTTGATAAGCATAATGAACTCACAAACTTGCAAGAAAAACCATGGTTACACAATTCACCTGCAAACATGAGAGAGGAAAATAAAAAAAGAAAAATCATGAAAGGACATATAACTGACGACTAAATATAATTTCCATTACTTAAAGCACTTGCATAGAACATCATTACATCAAGGAAAAAGGCATAGGCTACCATTACTATTCAAGAAGAAATTCTTGAGAGCTTAAAAATTCACAACATTTCAACTTGTGAAGAGAGGGGAAACTTGAAAAAGTGTCTAACTATAGTTTTAAGAACCTCTTTACAATTTATATCACTTTTTGAGTGGTGAGAGAAATAAGGAGAAACCCTAGAATCTAGGCCAAAATGTAGGAAAATAATTAATAACTTTTGTTGGCCATCTTTGCCCATTCATTGCACCTCCAATTTTCAAGGCACCACTCAAGGAACAAGGAAAAACTACAATTTTGGAATGCAATATTTCCAAAAATACATATTCTAATGGCTCCATGGCATAACTCTCCTTCTCTTGATTCCAACAACTATAATTTTGTGAAAAATCAATAATCAGGGAGGAAGTTATGGTCTTCTGAGTAAAACTTGCTTGTTGGGTATCTCGAGGAATGTATCCATCATCTCTCTGATAATGGCTCATGATGTTCGAATAAATTCAAATATTTATTTTCTCCATTGGTGGAACCCCTAGTAAAAATACATTGGGAAGGGTGTTATTATTCTCCATCGAGATCATAGTGATTTATTCTTATCTCTTGTTTGCCACATTGCCTGACACCTCACTTCCATTATTTGCTCATCGAGCTATTGATTTGATGCTTTGATTTCTATATGGTTGGCAACCTCTTTACATTAAATTACCAAGAAACTCAACATCAAGCTCAATAACCACCTTTAAAAATATGTTGACCAAGCTAATTTGTTGTATTTACATTTCTATTAGCTTACCAATTCGCTTTGGTCCACCGACAGGCTGACCTCTCCGTCGAGCTCCTCAAGAGCACCTCATACACACCACCTTAGAATTCACTTGAAACTCCACATTGGATGACTCAATGGGTGCCTTCATACTGATCGAGCTATGTGGAATATGCTTCGACTTACTCGGTTTTGGGCTCCTCTCTCCATTGGCCCAACAGTCAATCCACTCATGACTGGATTCCATGTGTGAATCAAATGGGATAATGACTCCTTCATCCTACATTTCACTAAGTTATATGGAAACCATTCTAACATGTCACTGCTTCTAACTCTGAGCTCCAACCATCTCTGTAATCTCTGACTCCTGAAAACCCAAAACTCTAAATTTTGTAGTTTCAGGGTTTCAGGCTTCAGAATTATTCAACTCGCTCAAAATTTTTGATCCTAAAAATCTCTGCTATTCCAAAATGGATAACTCCAAAGCAAGACTTCGAAAATGTGATTGACGAGGATGATCCGAAATGATTTATCGACTCACTTCATCGTGGCCACTGCAACGCTAAGATCAATCTTATTTGAATACCTGAGAACTCAGATCCTGAATCTTCTAGCTCAATAATTCTGAAATTTGTTAAGCATTTCCTCACATACACTGAGCAACTTAGTTTCTCCATGAACTAGCTCATGAATTTCGTGCCGAGTTTCTTGATTTCTAGCAAGCCCGCTATTTCGTTATCATTCATGCCCATTTGGCTCATTCTCAACCTGCACTACAAGCTTCCGCATGCTTTATATCTCCCCCCACCTGATCGACCTGCGATGAACCCTAGGGCTCACCTCATCTTCATCCTTAATCTCCGATCTCGTTATAACGACCATCTGCCAAGTCATACTCTTGCTTCACTTCATTGATATACCACCACCTTGGATCTTCGGAAGATTTTTCCAACTCTCCTACTACTGAGTTCTGAAGGTTAAGTCTGAAAGCCTTCTACTACAAAAAAATGATGCCTTGATTCCATCTTAGAGCTCCCGCATCTGGGTTAATCTCGTGGAGCTCACAAACCCTTATGACCAAGCTATCACTGACTCACTACACCAAGCCATCCATCATGCTACGATTGCGATTTTCTCAAGCTATACACTGAGCTAAACCGTGAGGTAGGCATAAGGCTCATCATGATTTCCCATCACTGAGTCGACTTAGGTTCACAGAGAAACTCCACCAAGCTTGGATTTATTCCTAGCTCGATCCCTATTTGTGAGCACCTTGCCTCTCCCTAACTGAACCAACCAGAAACAAGCTCCTCACGAAGTCAGAAAATGACCCCAACATCAAGTATCCTCCTCACATCAAGTCATGAGCTTTATTTGAAATACATTCACCGTTTAATCTGACTAGGCCCAATTTTGGTGCATCGAGCTACACCTTTTAACCTTGTTTTAGCTTACTTCCTCGGTTTCACCTCATTTTGTGTCATGGCTGAGTTTGCATTCATTGAGTTCAACGTTTTACTCTTGTCCATGAAATGGATCTATGGCGAGCCATCAGTTTCAACCATGGTAGACAACTCACTACTCTTCCATGTGAGCTCTAATAACCAAGCTCAATGAATCCTAAAAATTATCTATGCTCATGGTCTTGTTTTTACCATGGTACATGAGAGATCACCAAAAATTGTTTACAAAACTTTCTTTTTTCTTGGATTTACATCCACCCACCGAGTTTTCCACCAACTCCGTCTCCAAGTAGTGACCATCCCGACTCACCAAGCCATCTAAGAGTTTTCCCAAGCTAATATAACAACTTGGCCTTTTTGTATGATATCGAGCTCACATTTGAATATTCCACTGAGTCGATGAGGCTATCCAAATCCTATGAATACCTACAATATTGTGAACTTATTCTATGGCTTTGATAACCTGAGCATGTGAGTTCTATCGCCCATTGAATACCTCCCTTGCTCATGAGCTCACCTAAACTTACGATCTTAGATATCTCTATGCTGGATGAGTTATTCATCATTGAGATCACCTGATTTTCCCTTTGAGCTCTTACAACAAGTAACTTTCGTGGACCCATATTAACTTGGTTGCTCACCCATGGATTGAAATCAGTTCCACACGAATATGTCTTTTTATATGCCAAAAATCCACGATAGAGCTCCCCCAACAGTGAGTTGCTCACCATGCACCATGGTAAGATCTCACTAAAACACAATTAACTCCCACTTAGATGGGTGAAAATACCTTTATTTACATCGAGCCACGCATGACCTTTGATGACCTTTTTATAACATCACACGATCTCTAATTTCATCCTAATCATTCAACTCCTTAAACCCAAACTAGGAATTTCATCGATATTTGAATAGCGGCATGTTTGGAGGGAAACTTTCCAAAATGACCCCTGTTTCTACTGATCATGAAAGGTACAAATGGGCCCCCATTAGGACCAAATTCCTAAAATCCTAACAAATCTTGAACCTCCTAAGATGTGGAACTTAGGAAACCAAAATTTCTAAGGAAAACAAAAAATTGTTCCCGTTTGATATCATAAATACTCTTTGAACATCAGAAGTCCCAACGTCAGAAATTTGAGCTCAAAACATCTCATGAAGGCTCTTCTTTGATATTAATTTCCAATTTCTCAGGTTGAAACCATCATTTATCTCTCCTGAGCTGGAAAATCTTGAGCTCGTCGAGGTGAGCATGGTCCTATTGACTTTGAAATATGAATTTCTCTTGAGTTAATCTTATTCGATCAGCCTTGCAGTAGCTCTAGAAAAGAGCTCAATCCTTTTCTCTTCAGCCTCTCACCTCTCAGCTACAGGTCATACAGAGCCAGGTTCATGCATTTTGTTCATCTTCCCAGTGTCTGGGACATGAATACAAGCATCAAAGGGTTTATGCATTATAATTTACTTCTTCTTCAATATGTTAATATCCATTACTCTACCACCTTTTACACTTCACATTACAATTGATACTTCAAGTCCCAAGTCTTTTCAATTCAATTAATCAGTTGTAAGTTGATAACTCATGCTCATAGAGTAAGATGGATTGTTTGTATTCTCAATCTCATTAACATTTATGTTAGCTACATAATATTCACTTCCTTTGACCATAACATGAAAATATCAAGCATAGGAATGTCATTCAAAAAACATTGTAACTCCTCTTCAATATGGCATCTCTGACCTTTGTACTAGCTGACTTCTAACAGTCTGGGGTTATGACAATTCTAAATTCCTTCCTTTTGGTGAGAAAAAATTTCATATAGCTTCTGAGGTAAAGGCACTCAATATCAATATTTAAATAACCACTTGTATCCTTGAAGTTTACGCTTTCATCCAAACCTTAATTTTTCCTAATGCCTTCTCCATATCTCGTCATTTCACTTTCTCCTGTCACTATAATAACTCAAGATGTCTTGCTAGGTGCAAGTATCATCAAAAATTACAGGCGCTATATAATTCAATAGTACATCTCTGACATTGTAAGCTCAAGGGAAGTGAATACTTTCAATTGAGGATATTTCAACAAAAATACCTCTGGAGTTCATCAATCACATCTTGAATAATCCTTTTCATCCATTCTTTGTTCACACTCTTGTAATGCACATATTTACATCTTCAAAGATTGAGTAAAAGCACATACTTTCCTAGCTAGTAAGGAATTCATGTCCTTCACATGTCAACCTAAGGATATGAATGTTGAGTTTGGCACTATAAAATTCCAAATCTTGTTTAATTGATATTGAACATATCAACTTTGCATCATTTTCCAAGAACCTCAACCATTAGGGTACTCAGAACTAATGAGAACACTCTCTCCTATTTTCTTCTTAATGTCCCTCAAGGCTAAGATTCTCCCACTGTACCCCATAAAAGCTAAGAACTACTATTTTTTTTTACTATTTCACAAGATTCTCTTTCAATAAAAATAAGGCATACTCCATGATCAACTACTCTTCTAAAGGATTGAATCAGAAATGTAGGATAGTTTACATGCTCAAAAACTTAGTGCTTCTTAACCCATAGTCTAGGTAGTGCAGCCAACCATAGTTCTGGATCATTTAATTAGATCAGTATGACAATCACTTAATCTCATCAAAATTTTGGCTCAAACATTTGTATTACTGGGACCTGCACCAACTATTCAAGACCTTAAATTACAAAGGCTATATATAGAGAATCACATTTACCTTTCAAACATAAACTCTCCATTAATTTTCGCCTTGTTTAGCATTTTCATCTTGCAGTAGGATAAAACACACACACCTATATCATCACATTTCTTGAATGGTCATGAGATAATGTGGTCTCTTATTGGACCTCTTCCCCAGTGGTTAGTAGAACATCCCCTAATATATTTCACTAGCAAAATTGCATAGGTTTCTTTAGCTCACACTGTTTTCATGTTAATGTATTCTACACAAAATAAGTGTAAAAACTATCTTATAGTGTATGGTATCAAGTTGAAAATCCCCAAAATATTTGTGGGGATAGGCTTACAAGGTTGTATACATTCTTCACATTATTGTGGGTTCAACCATGGAAATTTTATGACTTACCTAAACACTAAAATTATTTTCCAAGAAAAAAAATTCTATTAAGAGGCATAGTTACCAAGCAATTTTCTCCATACCGCTTTCAATTGAGGGTTTCTAAAGGGTTTAGGAGTACTAGAAAAATGGATAGAACTTTCATGTCCTTCATAGTCTTTTGTGATATCATTGGTAATAATGACACCACTGGAAAACTTTGGTTGTAATTTATATTCTCTTAAGCTTGAATTTATCATATGATCTCATAACTAAACAATACCTTTTCAATTTAGAACTAAATGCTAATGACATATTTGTTGTCTATGGCACTATTTTGGCATACATTGTTTAGCCTAATAGTTGACTGAAAATTGTCCTTTATTGCACAACCAACACATGTGATATGGTCCTCAAATTTGGTCCAAAACTTCATGACTCATACTTCCTCCATTATCTCTAATAGCTAATTTTTTCATGCCTCTCTAATGGAATTCCAATCCCATCTGAAGTTTGGGAATGTTAAATCTGTTTGTCTTGAAGGGTAGTCATTACCAAATGACCATGTAATATTTCCTCTAAGTGGTTTTTTATGAAGTGTGTTATATTTATATGAGGACTCAAGTTGAAAATTTCCATACACACTTATAATTCAATATGAATGACTGCCCTCTGGGTATATCTTTTTTTTCTTCCCTACCACTATGTATAGGTCCTTGAAGTAATACAAATTGTTGCCAATAGTTGGCCTTCAAGAAGGATTCACACTCATGTTTGAATTAACTTTCCTCACGAAATGTATCAACCTTAACTCACTGTCAATGAACAAAAACAAGAAAGTTTAATACATTCTCCTGTTTTTCACACTAGAATTCACTTCAACTCCACTTTTTTAGAATCACTTCTACAACTAGGCCTATTTATAGTTGCTAAACTGAGCTAGTCATGGAAAGTTGAAACAAATGCACCTATGGGACCATCAAAACATTATGCAATTGTTGAGATACTTGTTAAAAAATTTATGGACATCGTCTAGAACTAGATATCAAAAAAATATTTATCTTCTATTAATCATTGGCAGTTCCTCAAGAAGCTGACTCAACCAAGTGTCCTCAAGCCTTGTCCTGTTCTTTGACTTGTCAACTCACTCCAATCTCTCCTTAAACAGAACGAACAATGGCCTTATTTGTCATTCGAAGGTGTCTGGATCATCAATGATAATTCACCATCTCATTGAAAAAATAATATGTTTGACACAACCAACAACAGAAATTTCAATGTGGAGAATACTTAAATTGAGGAAATTTCTAGATCTATTTTTGGATCATACTGTCACTAAGGTGGAAAATTTGTCTCTATAAAGATTACAAGGATTTCATGATTTCGAGAATTTCTTCACTCAACTCCTTTACCTTTAGCAAATACCTACTTTCCATTGAAGTAACAACTCCTCTAATTTAACCCAAACACCTACTCAACATTTTGCAAGCTCTAACCTGTAAGGAAACTCCAACTCCATTTTTAACTAAGAAAATACCATAATTCCTCCAATTTTGCTGACTTCTAATTTAATATTTTCTGATACAATATATCAATCTATTATACAGCTCTTCTTATATCTTTATCTTTTCATTCAGGGCTCACCTTGATTCACCTATCTTCTTCACATTCATCCTACTGAGTACATTCTCATTAAGTCCTCAAATCCTCACACATACATTCTTCCTCATTGTTCACATAAATCCTCATATGGGCTCATATTTTCAGTTCAGGTAATACTCATCATATCATACTAATCCTAATGCAAACTTCATGACATTCAAATTTTATTTATGCACCCGCAAGGATGCACTTTTTATCATGATGCTCATTCTTGTACTTACATTGTAGTCATAAAAACCAACTATTATTTCATACTAAGGCATGAAATATTCAAGAGAATAACCACCTCTTACACCTCTCTAACTTACACATTTGAACCCTTAATCTTCTTGACCATTCAACTCATACAAGAGTGTGGATGAAATAATTTAAAATTGATGCAAAAAGTCATCATTACCTCTAGCGAAGAACTGACTTTTATCAACTTTTTATGGAATTTATAAAACTTAATAGGCACTTCAAAACCTTCCTCAACTCATTGACCTCCTAATGCAACTAGAAATATTTCTCTAACATCTTCCAAAATTGGTTTGTAATGGTTTTCATTCATTTTGTCTTCTATTCAATATACCATTCTTTGTCTTATAGTTAACATGTGTCATGGAAAAAGTGTTATGGGTCTAGGAATACATTATAAATTCTCTCTTATTTCCTTTTATCACCTTGACAAAATTCACACTTTTCCATTTCACCCTTAAAATCCATTTTTAGACACTAAAAATGCATGTGGTTACATATCTAGGTCCTAAACAACAGACTTACTATTTACATGATTCCTAAGTGCAGAAAAATAAGTAATTGATAGCCATCGTTGGCCTCTTTGTTTTGTTTCTTGTCTTCTTTCTAGTCATGCTTACACCCTACATCTAATTCAGTGCTTTATTACTTTATATTTTACGACTCTTGACACACTAGTGACCCAGGTGCCCTCCTCTCCTCTGGGCACCTCTCTCCTTTTGGGTAACCTTACTCGCTCTCTTTGGGTATATTTTATATTTTAGGAATCTTATTTTCTTATGGGTTGTCCTTCTAGTTGTCAATTATGAAATTCAACCAATAGAATCATATAAAGACAATGTTATGTGATCAAAATAAAGGACCAAGATCTAAGCACCTATTATCTATCACCTAATCTTGCATCCAAAGGCATATAAGAGTATCAAAGGCATCCATTTAGCATCCAATCAAGGGACAAGGGACTGCATTGTTTTGTATACACACATAGGAAGGGGAAGTTTATTTTTCCATCTACACATCTACTTACATTGTTACATCTAGCTATTGCTCACTATTCGAGTGCATCTTGCACAAGAGCCACCTAGGGCACAATTATTTGGCACACACACACACACACGAGAACTACATGGAGTTTGAGATGTAGTGTAACTGCTCAGTCGTAAGTTCACTCTTTTGGGTGACCACTGGGGTTATTCTGACTCCCCATTTACATCTTTTATTTTTAAGATTTGATGTGTTTTGGGGTTTTGCAGGAGGTCAACATTGTTTTACAGGTTACAGGTGAACTCTACAGTCTTCCAAGTGTGACATATAGGTGAGAAAAATGATTATCAAACATTAGAAAACATAGGTTCCGACACTACAAAAATCATATTTAGTAGAGGTTCTGAGCAGTCCTAGGTGCCCTCACAAGCATTCCAAGACCCAATTTCCGGCCTGATCTGAGAGTTACAAATTTTATGGAGCACAGTTGCAATAGTTTCCTCCTCATGTTCATAGCAGTTGTTCCAGTCAGACACCTTTAGGGTCAGAAGTGTGAAATCAACTAAGTATTCCATTCCCTCTCTTGCACTTAGGGTTTCAATTTTATCTAGCTTATTGATCAGGTCATCATCTACCTAATGCTTTATTTCTTAGTTTACATTGTGACTCTGCAAATTAGGGTTTTACATTACTTATCTAATATTTGTTAAATCATTTGGTGAACCCGACTCTTTCAAACCATACCTTCTGAGAATGCATCAAAATTTGTCTTCCTTCTTCTCAATTCATGGATCAATCTTCTTATCCTTCTTTCACCCCAACTAATATTTCTGACATGGTTACTGCTGCTGTTGATTTTATGCAAGTTTGTACTCAACATCCTCCTCTCTTTATCACTCCTAGGGCTAATCCATCTATTAATGTAGTCACTACTCACCGTACTCATCCTCCTACGACTCACCTAGTTTCTATCCCACCACCTATCACTACTACAACTCCTCCTACCACTTCTAAAGGCCTATGATATTATTGAGAAACTTAAGAATACACCGACTAAAAAATCTCTCTTTATCATTATTGTGTAATGCACCTAATTTTCATCATACATTAGAGGTATCGGCCTTCGTTCTATCCACATTTCAAAGAAATAATTCTTCCATGGCCTTCACACATCTTATTAAATAGTCTCTCAAAAACATACCACGTGTTATATCATTTAGTGATGAGGACATATCTCCATCTGTTGTTGATAATCCACTGTGTGCCTCTGCTTATCATTGCTATCATTGGCACCATTTGTATCAAGTGTGTACTCATTGACAATGGATCCTCCGTTAATCTTATGTGTATCACTCCCTTTTAAAGAAAATTGACATTACTGATAATCTCATTGCTAAAAATTCCACTCTCATTCATGGCTATGATTCCACTACTCGCACATGCCTACGCACTATCACATTACCTATAGAAGTTAAGACTAAGATTGTTCCTACAATATTATTCATTATTGATGCCTCGTGTCAATTTAATATATTGTTGGGTAGACCTTAGATTCACGCAATGCATGCTGTCCTATTTACTATTCATCACTGGGTTAAATTCTTACATGATGGATATGAACATACCATTGTTACCGACCCTGATCCATTCAAATTTTGCTGCATAGACTCCCATTACCGCTATGCCTATTCCTTCATCGCAACCTATTCCATATAGTAATATTGGAACATATGATATTGGTAAATCTTGTGCTTCACAACATCCTTCCACAACTGTAAGCATTCCATCCATTTCCACTCATACTACTGCTATAATTTCACCCACCGTCTCTTCTCCACTAAACAATTCCAATCCGCTTGTTGAGACTCCTCTCACTCCTACATCTAGCTTACCTCCTACCAATATTCTTGATACTGCTATCCAACATGAAAATGCCAACACTAATGATTGTAAGACTAGGTCAATATTGTTTAGCTTACTGATGAAAAATTGTGCAATCTTAATTTTACTCCTATTCAAGATAGATGGTTCATACTTAAATGATACTTTCGTTGCTATTGGCCCTGATGAATATTAATTCAAAAAACCCCCTCCTTCTACTAATACTATGGTACTTTATTGGGGGTCTGTCTATACATTGGATGTCATACCACCTATTTCATATTCTCATGAGTAGCCCACATTTGCATTTCCTCCTTTCACATGCACTCTTTTCATGAATAACTCTTATTGGCATCACATTCCATTCGATCCCATTTTCTTTGACACTATTTGCAAAAACGATGGATTAACTCGGCTTAGGTTTACACTTGATGATATCTTAACTCCACCTCATTCATCTCATATCTATCATAGACATGTTTGTGTTACAATGTGTATGATCTTCGTGTCTTCTATCTACCAGTCTTCGTTGCACGCATTTCTCACACTTCTCCATTCACACTTAGGAAGTATTGGCTTGACTAGATTGGGGGAGCTTTAGACCCTAATCATATTGACATCACATTTCCCATACCTTTTGAACATGTTTCTATTTGAAATGATTCATTTATCGGCTATGCACAAAATATTACTCGTTGGTATGGTTGTCCATGACCACCTTTCACTGATGAAGAGTGCACAATGGGCATGTACAATCTATGCCATAATGGCTCCTTACTATGATCAACCACATACTATTGTTTGCCAAGTCTCTGATGCATCTCCATTTGGTTTTTACCATGACAATTATGATCTCTTAGATGACATTACTTGATTTTTCTACACATCATACACTTAGGGGCATCATGCTTACTACCCCCCTTCTAAGCATTATCAGGTGTCTCATATTTCTACTTTTGTTCTCTACACCTTGCCTCTAGTATTTCACATCACATCTTGATACAATTGTATCATCATTACCCTATGATGCACTCTTGTGATACGGTTCACACTTGATTGTTGAGGGCATAATGCATTCATGAACCTCACACTATATACATGATATATTTCAGACTTTGTGAATTCACGATACATTTTTCTAGCATCACACTCTTACATATCACATTACCCGATGACGCACTCTAGCTCCATGGTTCATACTCGACTGACGAGGGTCTAAATCTAAAATGAACATCACCTCATTCACACTCTTCATACTCTATGGTTCATTGATCTATCTCTCTAGCATATAATTCAAACCATTTCCTAAGGACACGCTCTTGTTCTATGGTTCATTCTCGACCACTAAGGGGTCTTTTATAAATAAACCTCATCTCACACACATTCGTAAACATTCACTCGGGGGGCACACTGCTCCTATCACACTCACTTTGCATTCCATTCCATTCAAAATCACATGTTATATATCTTGGTTACACATTGTTCTTGCTTACTTATACTCACATGTACACTTGGCTTACTATGCTAGTCAAATATTCAACATCTCATTATCTTTTCTATATACACGTGTGCTCACTTTCCTTCTAGTTGTGAATGTAGAATTTCCTACAGATATTTACACACAATATGGATGCTTGGCATTGTACCTTTTACCAGTCCCATAGCAGCTCCTGAGGGTATATACTTTTGTACACATCACATGTGCTATTGTTTCATTCTATACTACTTCCTATTCTTACAAGCACACTACTTTATTGATATATACACGTCTTGACATAATTTTTATCTTTCTAAAAGGCTAATGGGTGCTTCATGTGCAACATTTGCTTTGTAGGAACTAGTTGCCACCATGGTTGTCTGTTACTTTGCTTGTTAACTATTTGTCATTGTTTTCCATTGTTTGCAGTATTTTCCCTTTGTCTTGTGTGCACACCATATGCTTTTGGCCGCTTCAGACATGTCTGTCTTGCAACATTGTGAGTGATGTCCCATGTTTGAAACCCACTTTTCGTGGTCTACATTGTCTTCTTGCTTGCTAGTTTACACTTTGTCTTCTATATGCGTATTTGTCTTGTTTGCATTAACACATGTTTCCATCCACTTTGTTTGCATGTGCCTTGGTTTCCACCATTCACATTCACTCCCCCTGTAGGGAATATATTTCAGATCAATGTCTGGTCCTCTCCTTTGGGCCACATCCCCTTAGCGACGTCACATCCAACCCAAACAAGGGGAGCATATATTGGGTCTAATAGTCACTCCAATCAGCAATACACAGTCACAGTTCAGAATTGCAAAGTTTAGGAACAACACAATCTACAGTTACAAAATGGGCTCAAAATTTGACTTGGGTCCTCAACACAGTGCAGATGCCAGTGCCCAGCTCCAGACACTAGTGCCTGGGCAGTTTACACAGCGGCTTTTGCAAAGTAGACACATTCCTCTCGTAATCAACATGCATGTTATCTCCTTTTTTCTATTTGTGTTGGATCAATTTGGAACAATCAAGATCACACCATCTGTAGTGGTGTATAATTTTAGGAAGCAATCAGGGATATAGAATAACACTATACCTTTCTCCCCAACATTTCTTCTTCTATGCCGGGAGATCTCCCAAAAAATTTGCATTTGGTGTGAGATCGTCCAAAAAACTCGTTCTTGGCATGAGATCATAAAAAAAATCATCCTTCTACAATATTTTCAAGATATTTTGTATCCCTTTCACTTGTCGTGGACAGGTACACATGTTCCGTTTACTTCTTTTTCATTTTTACACACTTTTTACATATTTGGATTACATTTTTCATATGCACATATTTGAATACTCTTTTTCTCTTCTCTTTAAAGGTTCATTCTTATGGGAAGCAACAGTCACATCATCGAACAAATCAAGTGAAAACGACAATAGGTACAACGTGACATATAAACATACATTTCCACCCCTAGGGTCACTTCCTCTTCTTTAGCTTCCATGCTTCATGTTATCACTCCACACTTTTTCTTGTCTCTTCGGCATGCTTTCGCCATTGATCTACATGGTTATTTTGTTTTAGTGGAAACTAAAATAAATAACAGAGTATAAACTTGTAAAGTTTGTATCTTTTAATCATCAAATCGGATTTGAGTGCCTTTTTTTGAAAAAGTGCTTGTTTTTTTGTTCTCTTTCAATTGGAAATATTTATTTTGAGAATCACACTATAATTATAAAGTTTCATATTGTAACACACACTCATTATAAAGTCCCAAAATATGGGGGGATCTTGTTGCATTACTTGGTTCTTGCATTTCTTTTGGTGATTTTTGTAGAATGACATCTACTTATACATTAGATAATGTTGAGACATTAACAACACATAATTACCACACATGGAAACCAATAATAGAAACAATAATTAAGCAGAAATAATTATGGGATTTGACTTCTTCATAACAACCAATCTTCACTAGAGAATATGAGAAATTTCAGTACTAGTGCAAATTTGATGAGTGTATGGGTTTGATAGGAACTTATGTAAGTGATAGTATTTTGTTTCATTTGTAAAAATGTGACTCTCCTTTCAAAATATGGGAGAAATTGGAAGATTTATTTGGTAAGGTGGATCTTATGATAGCCATGCAACTTGAAATTGAGATTACCTCCTTTAAACCTGAAAATTTTCTAACAATTATAGACTATCTTACCAAGTTCAAGCATTTGTTGACACAATTGAAGGGTAGTGGAAGATATAAGAAAGATGAAGAGTGTGTTTACGTGATTCTATATAAGTTGAGAGGAGCATTCCAAATTTTTTCTTATACCTTTTGCTCTAGCATGGATGCCTTAGGTGACACATTCAAAATGCTTGACTTAGAAATATTTTTTGAAAGAATTACTAGGGAAGAATCCAAATTATCTCACCTTGAGTCTTCCACCACTAAAGAGGCATTAGTTGCATCTAATCCTAAGGGAAAGGGAAAACCAAAAAATAAAACCAAATCCACCCCTTCTCCATCTCTAAGTGCTCCTAAACCCAAAGAAAACAACTCTAAACCCAAGGAGTCTTCTAAATCTAAGAATAAGTCTAGCCTTTAATGCTATTTTTATGGGGGTATTGGTCATGAAGAACATAGATGTTATAAGTGAATGCAAGCCTTAGAGGATGCTGCAAAGAAACACAAAATTTCTATCTCCACTCCACATCCTTCTAATCAAAATGGAATGACACTTAATGTTGTTGGGAGATCTCAGTCACCACTTGCAGACAATTGGGTTATTGATTTTGGTGCTTTTCATCACATAACTTCTTCCAAGGAGTATTTTATTTCTCTAGATTCTTCCTTTCCTTCTGTTGAGGGAAAATGTGATATACACCTTTATGGGGGCAGTATCCAAGATGCACATATGTTCGTAACACCACAACAATTTTTTTTGTATATTAAATTTTTCATTCTAGTCAAGGAAAAATAGTAACTTTTACACCACATGGGGCAGAAGTACGAACTTTTTTGGAGCTTCATTCACTTGTTGCTCAAGGTATTATTGATCATAGTTCTAGACTATATCACTTTGAGGGTTTTTATGACACTTCCTCTATAGGAAAAGGATTGGTTTCTCATGTAAATTCAAAGAGTAAGATTTGACATGAAAAATTTGGACATCTCAATTACATATATTTGAAGGAGTTGAGCATTCATGGTATGGTAGATGGTCTTCCTAGATTTTATTATCTTGAGGGAGATTTTCATGGTTGTGTATTAGGGAAACAACACCAAGATTGTTTTCCTAAGAATTTGTCTAAGAGAGCTTATTCACCACTTGAGCTTGTGCATAGTGACTTGATGGTTTTTCCTACCCCCTCTTTTAATGGAGCTAAGTATACACTTACGTTTATTGATAATTTATCGACGCATACTTGGGTTTATTTTCTCAAGTAAAAAAGTGATGTTTTTTCACACTTCAAATTATTCAAGGATTTGGTCAAGAAATAATCTTCTAATTGCGTAAAGAACCTTCATACTGATAGTGGGGGAAATACTTCAGCAATGAGTTTTCTAAATTTTTGGCAACTCAAGGAATTATTCACCAGCATTCTGTTCCTCAGACTCCACAACAGAATGACTTAGCAGGACAAAAGAATAGAACTTTGAAGGAAATGGCTAACTGTATGATGCATTCTAGAGATTTACCTCCTATCTACTAGGCAAAAGCAGTTAATTGTGCTAACTACATTCAGAATTGCACACCTTACATAACACTTGAGAATTTGAATCCAGAGGAAGCTTGGTCCAACACTAAACCAAATGTCTCATTTTTTTGAGTCTTTGGGAGCCATGCTTGGGCCTTTATGCCAAAGAAGAAAAGGAAAGCCTTTGATAAGAAGAGAAAACCCTTGATCTTGGTAGGGTATTGTGGGGACATGAGAGCTTATCAAATTTTAGATCCTAATACTCATGACGTTATTTTTCAAACACATGTTTAGTTTGATGAGTGCTTCACTCCTCATGATTCTTCATCTTCTTCCATGTCTCCTTCTTCATCTCATCTTTAGGATTATTTATTTGAGTAGGTTGATGAGGAAGTTATAGATGTCGTTGAAGATCCTATTCCCACTGATTTTATAATTATGCCTAAGTGGGCTCGTATTATAGTTTCTAAGGCAACACCTTATACATGATATTCCACCCACTAGGCATCATCACAAATATTCTACAGGTTTTGGAATTTTGTGCCAGGCAGTTTCTAAGGATCCACAATATTTTTCAAAGGCTCATGGGATACATAAGTGGGATGATGCGATGACAGCTGAGTATTATTCTTTGATGAAGAATCATACTTGGGATTTGGTATCTCTTCCTAAAGGATATTCCTAAAAGAAAAAAGATGGTTAGGTGTAAGTGGGTATACCGAACCAAATACGTAGTTGATGGGTCCATTAACAAGTATAAGGTACATCTTATTGCAAAGGGTTTTCACAAGTTTAAGGTATTGATTACTTTGATACTTTTACACCTGTTTCCAAGATGGATTCTGTACGCCTTGTACTTGTTATTGTTGCATCACAGGGTTGGCCAAAATACCAAATGGACATGAAGAGTGGCTTTTTACATGGAGATTTCCAAGAGGAAATATACATGGAGAAACAAACTGGATTTGCTCAGGATTCTTCTCTTATTTGTATACTCCAAAGGTCTCTCTATGGTCTCAAACAAGCCCCTCGGGCTTGGTATGAGAAGATGGATTATTTTCTTCTATCTATAGGTTTTGTTCATTGCAACTCCGATCATACAGTGTATCTCCAACATGTTGGTGAGGATATTGTGATAATTGTATTATATGTTGATGATCTATTACTTACTGACAGCTCTTCTTCCCATATTCAGATTATTCAGAGGGCTCTTTCTACACAGTTTGACATGAAAGATCTTGGGTTATTGCATTATTTCCTTGGATTACAGATTTCTCAGACTGATTCAGGGATTCATTTGTGTCAGCAAAACTACACCCATGATCTTCTTCAACACTTTGATATGGTTGATTGAAAGCCAATTCCATCTCCTTTTCAGTCTGGGGTTACTCTTACTTCCACATGTACCATACCAATTTGTGATCCTACATTTGTTGAGTTGTGGAGCTTAATCACTTCATTGACATGGTTTTGTAGACTTGCTGGAATACATAGTAACTGGTGTCGGTTGACAAACTGTCGTTGGTCACCCATGGACTGGTATCGACCAGGAAAGGAGGAAATGACATCGATTATGAATAACTGACATCGGTTAAGGCTAACCGGAATTGGTTGCATGTGCGTGAATATTATAATTAAGTTGTGGGAATTATATCTATCTTTAGGGGTAAAGTGAATCTAATGGTTTTAATTACATAGAAAAAGTTCCCTAAGATTGTAGATGCAGATATAAGCATAAACATAGGGTTTAGAAAGTAGAATTTAATTGAGAATAAAGAGAATTTTATGTTAGTGCAAAATCACAGCACCCCCAAATGAGTCGTCAGATCTACTTTTCTAAGGCAGATTCATTTGGTGTGATTCACATAACATTGAGTTTTCCCCCAAAGTGTGGGACTTTACAGTGGAAAAAACTCTCCAGATTAAGGTTGGTTCCTACTCCTCTGTTTAGGTGTATGCATGAAATCATCAGAGGATCTATCCTAAATCCTACTCTAATTTTCCAAGGAGACAGAGTTAAAGGGGGGATGCAAAGAAAATAAAACTTAAGCTACCAGGTGATACACCAAAGGAGTGATGAACAATTGTTTTATCTGGTAGACACAAACCAGAAGAATGCAACACAAAAACATGCACAAATAACCAAAGTTGTAATGAAGGATCAGAAGACAACAATTAACACAGAAAGGGATGAAGATCACCCACAGAACATGTATTATTGCTCTCATGGCTTGATACGATGCATTACAATAGTAACAAGGAAAATTTACATTTACAGTCTATATGGGAGGTCTGAAACTCCATGAATTCACTTTCCAAGGGGAAGAGGGGAGCCTGCAAAACAGAAGAATGTCCAACCCTTTACAATGAGTCCTGACCTGCATTTATAGATTCAACACAGAGAGAGAAAGAAAGAGAGAGAAGCGGGAAAATAAGTTGAAGCTCAACCACTGCTATTAATGCCTCCTACAAAATCTGCCCCCAAATCTGTCTTGACTGCATCAATCACTGGTTCGACACCTCGAAGGAGGAGGAAACAGACGGAGTAGATTGAATCTGATCTGGTTGTTGAGGCAGATAGATCCCACATTAATGGCCCTGAAGATGTTTTCTCCATTTTCCTTTACCTAACCTCCCCAAAACTTAAAGTTTCAGATCTCCATGGCGTGGGCGAAGCCGAGATCTTTCCAACGGTGTCAGATTTGCAATATTTTGAGCCCTGAGTCGAAAGATATGCCCCTTCGAAGTTTGTATCGGGTCCATACAAAAGGGCGGGAAAACCAGTTTGAAAAATGGGCCCCCTCTTTAATATGGGACACGTGGTTGGCTAGCGCATGTCTGAGGGCGGCCTCTGTATTTTTCTCTTGGGAATGGCATGGGGCTGACACGTGGCTTCCTCCGCCGGCCTGCTCAATTTCTATGTTTCTCAACTAAGTCCTTTTCTCGATGGGGTCATATCTCTTGACCGAGGACACACAGTGGTCTGGCACTTGTTTAAAACCCTCTCTCTATTCGACCCTTGAGTTAGCATTGTTTGGACACTTGGCACTCTCCACTCAGCCTACCACTATGCATTGACTATTCAACCCGACTCTGTCCCCTTTGAAGAGACTGGACACATGGAGGCTCACGTGCTCGCTTGAAAGCCTCGATCAAGATTTTCCTTTGAAGGAGCATCGGGTTGACACTTGGAAGCCTCCTCATGGGTCTTTGGACTTTTCAACGACCTCTACCTTACCTTTTCGGACCCTGGGCTATGTGGCGAACTGGCACTTGTTTGAACCTCCGCATTTGGTTTCAACTTTGGAGATGTGTCGCTTGGACACTTGGCTATCCCCACTAGTACTTCTATACTTAGCCCTTTTTGAGGCCTGTCATGTCTGCCTTTTGACCTTTGTTGACCATTTACTACGTGGAGGGCTGGCACGAGTTTGAGTCTTCACCTTGGGCTCCCATCTTGGATTTGCATCAGAGCCGACACCTGGCACCTTCCTACCCTAGCTGAAGAATTTTCAATGGCCATGCACAAATTTTGGGGATCTTGGACGTGTGGAATCCTGGCACTCGTTTGAGCTTCCTTTCTTGGATTCACCCTTGGAGAAGTGTCATTCCTGACACGTGGCTCTCTCCGCTAACCTCCTCCATACTTAGCTGATTTTTGGACTCGTTCTGAACTGTTTTGAGCCCGAAGACTTCGGATCTTCACCGTTTCTTCCTTTTCTTTCTCTTGGCTTCTCTGTGACATTTCTCTTGACACATGTTGACCCTGACTATTCTATTTCGAGCCCACCTGTAACCCGTAGAATGGATTCAAGGCCCGGATCCACTCGACAGAGCCATTTTCTGGATTTCTCCCACACATGGTTGTTTGACCTTCATAGGCCCGCCACTTCCATTATAGAGTCCCTCTTGCAATCTGTTTGTAGGATCTGAATGTGATTTCTCAGGTTCTTTTCAGTGCGGGGTCATTCTGATCCAATATTTTTCCAGGGGGGAAAATATGGATAACAATTTGGTGACTCACAGGGGTATCTGCCTGTTAGATGAAAAGACCAATTGCCTTGTCGTATCCGTTGGGCATGGAGTCGAGAATGATGGTCTGATACTGATCCTGCCTCTGATTCACAAGCCTAATTGTTTGCACCCTCAATTTTCATAAGAAAGATCTAAAAACGATGGTTTCTGAGAGTAGAAAATTGCTTTGACTCGGAGCTTCATCTGTCTCTGAAAGGGTTATGCAAGAGCAACAAAAATTACACCACAACTATATACAAAATTTGAAATCATACATGCTCCAAGTAGAACATGTAGAGCGTGCAAAGCACTTAGGAGAAAAGCAACCTAAACTACAACAAGACAATGTGCACAAGCACTTAGAGGAATGAGAAACTAAACTAATATGTACAAGGTGAGAACTTTCCTTCTAGTAGCAGTGTTTAAGATAAATTCCATTCACTGGAATCTACAACTCTTCACCATCCAATGTAGACAATTGGAAAGCATTGCTACTTTTACATTTTGTGACCATGTAAGGGCCACTCCAAATAGCATCAAACTTGGAATGCCTTCCTAGTTTTTCCCAATCTGCATCCCATTTCAAAACTAGGTCTCCTTCCTGGAAGGTCCTTGTTCTTGCCTTCTTGTCAAAGCATCTCTTGATTGAGGCATGATCCTTCTCTATTGTTTGAAGTGCATGCTCTCTAGTTTCTTCCAACTCCATCAGCTCTGCATATCTGGCCTCCATAGGTTCAAATTCAGACATCTCCAGCTACTTCATGAGTTCCAATGCTGGCAACTCAAGTGATATAGGCAACACTGCCTCTTTCCCATAGACAAGTTTGAATGGAGAGCTGCCTATGTAGACCTCTTGGGTGTTGTCCTATCAGCCCATAAGGCTGATTTGAGTTTCGTGTGCCAGGTTCTCTGATTTTCATCCAGAGTTCTTCTGATAATCTTCAGCAGGTTCTTGTTCGTGGACTCTGCTTGGCCATTACCCTGAGGGTAATAATTTGATGAAGTGCTCAAGTAAATCCCATTCCTAACGGCCCATCCTGTGATTTTGGAACCTATGAATGCCAATGCATTGTCTGATATAATGGTGGCTGGCACTCCAAATCTGGTCACTATCCCTTCATAGAAATCTAGTATGCTAGACTCATTAGCTTCCTTGAGTGCCACTGCCTCGGTCCACTTGGTGAAATAATATGTTGCTGTCAGAATCCATTTGTGGCCTTGGCTTGAATTTGGATTGATGACTCCAATGAAGTCCAATCCCCATTGCATGAATGGTTGGTCAATTGAAATTGGGTGCAATGGAAGTGTTGCTAGCCTTTCTTTGCCTCTGAAGAACGCACAGTTCTTGCACTTTTTGATCCATGCATAGCAATCACTAAACACCCTAGGCCAATAATAACCCACCTTCATGATCTTAAGTGTTATCACCCGTGGAGCAAAATGGCCTCCAACTGCTTCATCATGGAACTCTTGTAACACTCTCTCAACCTGATTTGTCCCAATGCACCTTAACAGAATGCCATTGATGTCCCTTTTGAACAAGACGTCATCAATAAGCACATATGGGATGGCCTGTAGCCTGAAATGTCTCCTTTTTGTTTTACTCATTTCTGGAGGACACAGGCCTATTTGAAGGAAGTGCACCATGTTATGAGTCCAACAAGGAGTGGGCACATCCTCATTTTCTTCCTCTTGACTATTTTGCAAGACAAAAACAACTTATTTTTCATCACTTGCTTCTTCTTGTTGACTCGAGGCCAGTTGTTCACACAATCCCTTCCCACAGACCAGCTTAGTGACCTTGATCTCAATGTCATACTCCATGACACGAGTGATCCATCCTACACATTTTTCATTCAGATCCTTGCTGAGAAGGAAGTCTTTAACCCCTGTATGGGAGACTAACAGTTGGATTTTATTGTTTGAAACCAAATGCTTAAACTTCTTCAATCCTCTGATCACTACCAGGACCTACTTTTCGATGAAAGAGTATTTCACTTCATAATCTTCCAGACCCTGGCTGAAGAAAGCAATTGGCTGCTCTGTATCCTCTTTGTTCTGTTGTACTAGGATTGCAAAAATTGTGTCACTGCCACCAAAGGCATATAGTATGAAGTCCTTAGAAAAATATGGATTCACGAGAGTTGGGGCTTGTGATATAGCTTCTTTGATGGCCTCAAAACTTTCTTTTCCTTCAGTTTTCCACCTAAACGCCAAACTCTTCTTCAACATCAACGTGATTGGCTTGACAAGGGCAGCAAAGTTTGGTACAAACCTGCAGACAAAATTGATTTTTCCTAAGAAGCTTTGAAGAGCCTTCTTATGGCTTGGCAATGGCAATGCTCTTATTGCTTCAACTCTCTCTGGGTCAATTGCCAAACCTTCCTTTGACACAATGTGGCCTAGAAGCCTGCCCTCATGGGCCAAGAATATGCATTTTTTAGGGTTCAATGATACCCCAAATCTCCTACACCTTTGAAACACCTGCCTTAGGTGAAAAAGGTGGTCTACTACATTTCTAGAGAACACAGTAATGTCATCCAAGTATATCAGTACTATTTTTTTGATCAACCCTTTGAATGCCATATCCATTTCCCTTTGGAAAGTGGCTCCGGCATTAGACAATCCAAATGGCATTTTTTTGTAGGCATAGGTGCCCCATTTGGTGGTGAAAGCCATTTTGAACTGATCATCTTCTTTCACCATGATCTGGTTGTACCCTGAGTAGCCATCTAGGAGAGAGAATCTCTCTGATCTAGACAATCACCTGCAAGATTTGCTCCATTGAGGGGAGTGGGTAGTGGTCTTTGAGGGATGCTCTGTTCAAGTCACGAAAGTCAACACACAACCTAATCTCTCCATTCTTCTTCCTGACTGGGACCAAATTTGCAACCCAACTTGAGTGTTTGATTGGAAATATGATACTTTCCTCTATCATCTTATTCAGCTCTTTCTTCATCAGAGGCTCAATATGTGGATTGACTGGTCTCTACTTTTTCCTGATGGGCTTAGCAGTTGGATCTAGTTCGATTGTGTGTTGGGCTAACTTCAGGATTGAACCCTCTTAGGTATTCATAGCTCCAAGAAAATACATCTGGAAACTCTTGGAAAAGTTGCACTGAATTCATACCTTTCTTGCTCGGTGGCCACTTTGCCAATTTGAAGCATTTTTCCTTCTCCAACTAGAATTGACTCTGAATTTTCTCCTTTGATCTGTATATTAGCCTTCTCTTTTCGAAACTGATCATTGGGATTGAAGATAGAATCCAATGTCACTAAGCCTTTGGGAAGCTTGTTTATATGCAGCTGCACTACTTGATCTCCATATTTTGCTCTAATCTACTTTGATTTCTAGCTGAGAATTCAGCTTCCTCTTGCAAAAAATTGATGATCTGCTGATCATTCTCGAACACCTTCCAGCATGTGTTATTATCTGGCACTACTGGTCTCACAATCACATGGATATGTGGCTGTTATTTGTCCCTCTTGATGCTGTCAACCACATCAAATGTTTCTCCAACTACTGCAAGCCTATCAGAAGCTTCATTCTCCTTCCTGGGTATGGACACAATGTTGAAGGCTTCAAAATCCTCAATGAGATCCCATACCCTATTCTTGTAGTTTTTTAGTAGGTCATTCTTGATAGCATTTTTTCCTTTGACTTGATTAGCAACCAGTTCACTGTCACCAAACACCTGCAGGTTCTTGATTCCTCGTCTTCTAGCCAAATGCAATCCATGAACCAAAGCCTCATATTCTGCAGTGTTATTTGAGCAGGAAAACTGAAATCTGAAGGCCGAATAATATTTCATACCTTGGGGGGACACAATCATAGCTCCTCCTCTCGGCTCCTTGTCTTCTCCTCGAGCCATCAAAGAACAGTTTCCATACTTCATTGTCATCTTTGTGTTCTGGCTTGATGATGTCAGGAAGGGGATGATTCTCCTCATATAGGTAGTAGAATCCTAGTTTAGATTCTTCCATCTCCTTATAGGGATCAAAAGCATGCCTTTTGACCACCCATTCATCAAGATTCAGGTCTGGGATACACCCTACTTTGGTATCTACCTCAGAAGTGTTTAGGAGGTCCTCTTGATCAAAATCCAAATAATTTATATTGATTGGGCTAGGCACATAGGACTCAATGTGATAATCCGCTATGGGCTCAGATCTGATTGTAGCCTTCACTCCATACCTTGTTCTAAAGAGCATATGTGACCAGTCAACAGACAAATATCCCCCAATTTTGGTAGTGAAGTCCCTGGAAAAACACAATGCAAAATGTGGTGGCAAGTCTATGACTGATACATTCTGCAATACAGTCATGTTAGGGTAGGCATGAAGAGTGAGGCTCAGATCCTTGATGACTCCAACAATGGTCACTACTATCCCATCCAATTGTACTACTCCTCTAGAGAAGAATTCATACTGGAGACCCAACTGATCAACTATTTGTTTGGGAATTACAGAACTACTTGCCCCCAAATCAATCATGCAATTATGCACCAATTTTTATTCAATGATTAATGAAACATAAAATGGAGGAGGCTTCAGATTCTTACCTCATTGTTCTCCATGGTTTCTCTCAGGTTGAGCCGTATTGGTAATTACTTTCCCTTGCCAGCTAGGGGGTTGATTTGAGTTTGACCAATTCTGCATGGCAGTCTGCAATAGATCCCTCTACCCTGAAATGGCCATTGACTCCCATAGTGAAATTTTCACACTTTTCCTCTTCATTTTCTCAGTGATATTGAATGAACTATCCTTCTGCTGCCCTTTCCCTGACACATTTTTCTCTTGTACATGGGCTGTTACAACCGGTGCATGAGTAGATTTGGAAGGTGGCTTGGATTGCCCCTCCATATTGGGAGTTGTATTTCAAATGAAAATACTTTGTGAAGCAATGGAGGATTGAGGGTCGCCTGAGTTTGGTGAATGCCCTTCTCCAATATTTATCTTCTTGGACTGTGTATTGGCAGCTATACTTTAAGAAGGAGTTTGATTCATTCCACATAAGTCTTCAGCCTACCAATTAACAAGCATAGTTTCACTTGGAGGTCCCTCTTGTTGAGTTTTCAGTGGCACACCGGTGGTTTACACTATCAAAGCTTGATTTAGTGTACCATTGAAACACATCGATTGATTATGTGGTTGATTGCATGGAAAACACCAATCATACTCTTGTGTCATGTTATTCTGTGCTGGAACCAATGCCCTTTATGTTGAAGTTACGTTTGGATCATATGACCTAAAAGGTCTAGTAGCTTGAGGTTGCCCTTGGTGTTGAATCTGATTAATAGCCTGGGATGGTGGTCTATTTTGCTGATATGGGGTTCTAGCCTGATACTGAGCTTGAGCCTGATATGACTTAGAAATCTAAGTCTGTTGTCTTTTCATGGTCACTAACTCATTCCCCAAGTTTTGCAATTGTTTCATAACTTCCTAAAGCTCCTTTAAGGTATTAGATGATGAAGTGGAGGATTTAGTTGAACTTTGACTCCTGGGGGTGGGTATAGGAGCTAATGTGGGTGTTTGGATGGTACCTGGGTTTCCTAGCTCGGGGTATAGAGGCATGGATGGCCTAGGGGAAAGTTTTCTAGCCTGGATTAAATGATTCTCAGATCCTATGGAAAGGTTATAGGATACATGAAAGGTTGTGCCCCCCATTGACTGAATCATCAAAGAAATATCAGAATTTAAAGCTCTAAGAAAGTATAAGAAGGCACCTTCATTAGTGGGCTTTACTCCTGTTGGAATCTTGTCCTAGGTCCATTGAAATCTGAGGTTGAAATCCGTCAGCTGCTCATTTGGTGCTCTCTTGATTGTTGTCAACTGCTCTAGCAAGGATAGGTTATCTTGATTTTCTCCAAACTGGTTGTGAAGAGTTGTGCACAGATGGTCCCAAGATTGAATAGCTCCTTCTTCTAGCATCCTGAACCATTGTGAAGCTTTGCCCTTGAGTGAAGAGGCTAGCAACTTGACCGCAATGTCCATCTCAGTGATCTCATGGATCGTACAAACATTTAAAATGTCTTGAACATGGTCACCGGGACAAGTCTGGTTTTCTCCAGTGAAATATGGGATGCTCTTTAATGCTACCACCGGGACTGGGTTTTGTGCATTCAGAGCAAGTGGGCTGCTGCCAGTGAAATTGACATAAGGATTTGGTTGTTGGTGTGCCATCCTGATTAGCCTGAGAACCCTTCTTGATTGAAAGAATGACCTACTAGGAGGAGGTGTTGATAAGGCTTTGTTTGGTGGAGATAGAGACTTCTGGGCTCTTCTTTCTCTTCTCCTTCAGTCTGGAGACAAGTGTATGTGTACAAACTGTCCTTCTTCTCTTGTTCTTGACCTTGGTTGTATCCTTCTCATGAACTTGGGAAACTTGGATTGCTGAAACCAGTGGATTCTATCCCTTTTGGAGTCACCAGATGTGTAGTTCTTAAAAGCTTCTTAAAAGCTAGAATCACAACAAGTGCACATCAATCTTACTGTAATAAAGATGGAGACTTCTTCTGTCCCACCGGGCATGCCAAAACTATTAGTGTAAAATCACAACACCCCCAAATGATTTGTCGATCCACTTTTCTAAGGTAGATTCATTTGGTGTGATTCACATAACATTGAATTTTCTCCCAAAGTGCGGGACTTCACAGGTGGGAAAAAATCTTCAGAGTAAGGCTGGTTCCTACTCATTTGTTTAGGTGTATGTATGAAATCGTAGAGAATCTATCCTAAATCCTACTCTAATTTTCAAAGGAGATAGAGTTAAAGGGGGGATGCAAAGCAAATAAAACTTAAGCTACTAGGTGATACACCAAAGGAGTGATGAACAATTGTTTTGCTGGTAGACACAAACCAGAAGAATGTAACATAAAAACATGCACAAATAACCAAATTTGTAATGAAGGATCAGAAAAAAATAATTAACATAGAAAGCGATGAAGATCACCCGCAGAACATGTATTATTGTTCTCACGGCTTGACACGATGCATTAAATTAGTAAGAAGGAAAATTTGTGTTTATAGTCTATATGGGAGGTCTGGAACTCCATGAATTCACTTGCCAAGGGGAAGAGGGGAGCTTATAAAATAGAAGAATGCCCAACCCTTTACAAAGAATCCCGACCCTGCATTTATAGATTCAATCAGAGAGAAGAAAGAAAGAGAGAGAAGTGGGAAAAGCATGTCAAATTTAAACCACTGCTATTAATGCCTCCTACAAAATCTACCTCCAAATCTACCTTGATTGCATCAATCCATTGATTCGGTTCCTTGAAAGAGGAGGAAACGACAGAGTAGATTTAATCTGATCTGGTTATTGAGGCAGATAGATCCCACATTAATGGCCCTAAAGACCTTTTCTCCATTTTCCTTTACCTAACCTCCCCAAAATTAAAGTTTTAGATCTTTATGGCATGGGCGAAGCTGAGATCTTTCCAACGGTGTCAAATTTTCAATATTTTGAGCCCCGAGTTGAAAGATATGCCCCTTTGAAGTTTGTATCGGGTCCGTACAAAAGGGTGGGAAAACTAGTTTGAAAAAATGGGCCTCGTTTTTAATATGGGACATGTGGAGGGATAGAACTTGTCTGAAGGCGGTCTCTGTATTTTTCTTTTGGAATGGTGCAGGGCTGACACATGTCTTTCTTCACCGGCCTGCTCAATTTCTTTGTTTCTATGCTAAGTCCTTTGCTCAGTGGGGTCATATGTCTTGATTGGGGATGCGCAATAGTCTGGCACTTGTTCAAAAACCATCTCTCTATTTGACCCTTGAGTTAGTGCCATTTGGCCACTTGGCACACTCCGCCGGCCTGCCACTATGCATTGACTATTCAACCTGACTATTTTCCCTTTTAAGATACTCAACGCGTGGAGGATCCGTGCTTTCTTGAAAGCCCAATCAAGATTTGTCTTTGAAGGAGCGTCGGGTTGACACTTGGAAGCCTCCGCGGGTCTTTGTACTTTTCAACTACCTATACCATACCTTCTCTGACCCTAGGCTACGTGGTGAACTGGTGCTTGTTTGAACCTCCACATTTGGTTTCAACTTTAGAGATGCGCCTCTTGGACATGTGGCTCTCTTCGCTAGTACTTCTATACTTAGCCCTTTTTGAGGCCCGTCCTATCCACCTTTTCCACCTTTATTGACCATTTGCTATGTAGAGGCCTGATGCGAGTTTGAGTCTTCACCTTGGGCTTCCATATTGGATTTGCACCGAGACGACACCTAGCACCTTCTTACCTAGCCGAAGAATTTTCAACGGCTGTGCAATTTTTGGGGGCCTTGGATGCATGGAAGCCTAGCACTCATTTGAGCTTCCTTTCTTGGATTCAACCTTGGAGCTGTACCATTTTGACCACGTGGCTCTTTTCGCTACCTCCTCCATACTTAGCTAATTTTTGAACTCGTTCTGAACTATTTTGAGCACAAAGACTTTGGATCTTCGTTGTTTCTTCCTTTTCTTCCTCCTGGTTTCTCTGTGACACTTCTTTAACACATTTAACCCTATTATTCTATTTATGAGTCCACCTGTAACCCATGGAATGGATTCAAAGCCTGGATCTGCTCGACAGAGCCATTTTATGGATTTCTCCCACACAGGGTTGTTTGACCTTCGTAGGCCCTTCCACTTCCATCATAGAGTCCCCCTACAATCTGTGTGTAGGAACCAAACGTGATTTCTCAGGTTTTTCAGTGCGGGGTCATTCTGATTCAATATTTTTCCCGGGGGCAACATATGGATAACAGTTTCATTTGAGAGAAAAAGAGAAATTTGTAGAGAAGAAAGTAAAGGACATCTAAGAAGGTGTGGAAGATTGTAAATCTTCATTGTATTTACTCTATGATAATAAATTGATTGTTTCTTGGTGGCAGAACCCACATTGGGTGAACCACGTCAAACCTTGTGTATTTTTTCTTCTTGTTTATTTCCGTATTGATTGTTTTATGCTTAGGTTTGATTAACATATTTGTACAAACGGAGTGCTAACCCAAACAACGGGTACCAGAGAATCTTTGCTTGAATGTTGTGTGTGTTAACAAATTTACTCACAAAGGGATTTCTGATTGATTGGGATCAAAGCAATGGGAAAAGAAAGAAAATTTAGAGTAGATAAATTTATTGGCCATGACTATCTATTATGGAAGATACAGGTGGAGGATTATCTTTATCAGAAATATTTATACTTACTGTTGGGTGAGAAGGCAAGACCTGCAAAGATGACTGATGAAGAATGAAAATTCTTGATAGAAAGGCTCTAGGATATATAGGATTGAGCATGACAACATATTTGGCTTCGAATATTACGTAAGCAGGATCTACGGTAGAGTTGATGAAATCTTTAACAAATCTATATGAAAAACCTAGTGCTTCAAATAAAGTTTGTTTGATGAAAAAATTGTTTAATTTAAAGATGCAATAAGGTGGATCTACATCAAGTCATTTGAATTATTTTTAGTCTATTGTTAATCAATTAAAATCATTTAGTATTATGTTTGAGGATGAAGTGAAAGCACTTTTATTATTATGCTCTTTGCCAGATAGTTAGGATAACTTGGTAATGGATGTTAGTAATACAATATCTGCTACTAATGTTTTGAAGTTTGATGATGTGGTTAGTATAATTCTTAATGAATAAATACGCAGGTAAAGTACAAGAGAATCATTATCTGGGAATGCTTTGAATGTAAAAAGTAAGGGAAAGTAGAAGGAGAGATCTAAGAGCAAGAATAAAGGGAAATCAAAATCTAAGAATGGTATATCTAAATCCATAGGTAGAGCTATAATCTGCTGGAATTGTGGAAAGAAAGGTGATGGAGCCTAGAATTCACCAGTAAAGCCCAGGTGTGCTGACACATCACTTAGCCTAGACCGAGCACTCACCTTAAGCATGTAAAGGTACCATGCCCATCTTTAGGGTTTATGTAGCGGGATGTTAACATGATGAAAACTTAAAGCTTTCAGATCTATGTCTAATATTTTAGTCTACAATACATATTCAGATCTAGATCTAGAGAATAACAAACTTAAGAGATAACCATGATGAAATCAAGCATGCATGAACCAGTTATACTTAGGATTTAACACTCTGATTTAGCCAACACATTCTATTATATTAAACATGATAAATACATAGAAGATGATTACAATATATAGTACCATAGTCTATGCACGCATTAGATTTGGCAGCATGACCTCACAATAACTCAATTCTCACACTCTTTCATGCTACACACTTCACTACATATTTGTAAGGGTGGGGAATTTCCCTTCACCACTTATCTAATCTCAAAATAGGTTGCATTCTATTAATAGTCACACACCATTACAATAATAGCCACACATGAAAGTGCGCTAACAATAGACTGCTTTTAGTTAACTGCTAGTAGTAGATCTATTCTCATCTTGTATCCATGCAAAGTGCTTCATAGCTGATCCTCAAAAAATAGCCAATGTGTGTCGCGTAAGTTTTTAATTGGTTTGTGTGATCCACACACCATCTCCAAAAATAGATCCTTATCATGAAAATGGCTAAGTCCTGAATTTGTCTCTCTTCTTCGTGCACGATCCTTTTCGATCCTCCCGCACCTTTGAATGTGCTCTACTCTTTTGTGCAAACTTTATGTATGTCCTTTGCTAAGTGATACATTTTAACTGATCAACATTACCCCACACTAATTGCATTATTGCCCCGACAATGGTTTCTCTCCAAAACGAATCAAAGAATATGAATAGAAGAATAGAAAGAATTTTGATGAATAAAAGAATGTCTTTACCCTGCAGTATCTTCTACTTCAAACTAAAGAATAAAATATGGATATTCTTATTTTATTTGCACCTCTAAAGTCTACCGATCATTGAGCATGGCTTTTACCTTTTCCAGGATATCCACTGCAATTGACTCTAACTCATCCTTTGTAATATCTCCTTTCTCATTCTACAAGACCAACACAATGCTGAACATTGCAGTCATTCTTGCTTCTAACAAGTCCATCTTTTACACGATGAGTTTCTTGAGCTCATCCAGCCTTTCCTTGTGTGGTTATTGAGCTTCTGTAAGGGCATTATGATTTTTCTTGACAAGTGCTAATAATTCTACATGGCCCAAGGTCTCATTTTTCATGGCCTTCAGGACTTTGTTGTCTTCCAAAATGATTCTAGTTCTTATAATGAATACTGGGGCTGTACAGATATTCAACGCTTGATCTTCTTTCTTCAGCTCCTCCTGTAAGCTCTAAAGCAACCCCTCATTTTATGTAATATTTCTCATCACCGAATCCTTTTCCCACTCTGTTTCCTGTGTTGTATCCTTTGGCGCTTGCATGTGCATGGGTTTATCTTCAAGCACTAAGTCCACCAAGGTACTCACATAATGCATTTCCGAAGGAAACAATTTGGGTACCTTTGGCTCTAAGTGTGGCTTTAATTTCATGATATTATCTCCAACTTCCTCTGCCATGCTGATGAAAACAACATTCTTCTTTTGTGCCAAGTCTTTCTCTTGCTTTAGGCGCACTTTTATGAATCCTTAGTCTTGATCTCCTCCCTCAGTGGCCTAATTATTGCAACCTTATCCATATTTTTCCTTGCCACCTCTGTTGAGACCTTTACCAAATCATTTCTCACTTGTTCATTTGACATAACAGTAGGCTTTATTGTTATGTGTCTAGCCTGAGGCGTTTTCTTCAACCTAATTGATACACATGACTCTTCACACACATCAAAATATGGTTCATCCAGGTGCGTGTGCATCGACCATGACAGTTGTTTCCTTGTGCGCATGGTTTCCATATCTTCATCCATCAGATCCCATCCATACAACTCATTTTGTGTCATTTTTCTTTGAAAACGAGAATAGAAAATTTTACCTATGTCATGGGCATAGCCCATGACTAGTGGAACATACTCTCCACTTGTTCTCTTTGATCTTGGCCCATTAGGAACTTGGGCTTCAAGATTTGGAGCTTGTTCTGCTGTACCCTGAGTAATCTCATTCGGTTTCTCATCTACCTCCTTTTCTCCCTCTTCTCCATCCTTCATTTCCTTATCCTTTTGTTCTTCCTTATTATTTGGAGGTGTAGGGGAATTTGGCGCATTTTCCTCAGACTCTTCTGCCTCCTTGCTTAGCTTCAGCTTCCTTCTTCTTTTCTCAGTTGCCTCCTTCTATGGATAGATTCAAGGCAATCTGCACACTGATTGTGGAGTATCACCTTGGGTCCTTGTTCTCCTGAATACTATTTTAAAACAACGCTCTCCTTGGAATGCATCCAAGTCCTCATTATCTCCTACGTGTGACTGAGGTGGAGTAGTCACGCACTTAGCTTCTTACCTATTTGGAGGTTGTCTTTTGCCTCTGTACTCTAAACCACCACTATCCTCATGATGCTCTTCTTCATCATCTACCTGTATTGTCTCTGTGGGCTTAGGCGCTGGAACATTTTCCATTGTATGCTTACCTTTTGGTGGCCCTGGGAGCGTGAACTCATTATCCACACACTTAGTGTTCTCCAGATTCAACTTGAATTGAAGGTACACAAGCGATGCTTTGATGTCCCCAACTTCCAAGCTTACATGATTCATGATTATAATATCTCAGATGAGCCTCTCAATGTAGGCATTCCGCCCTGGATATACATATTTCTTGCTCATAGTTTGGTAGTCGCAATCTACCTTGTCTGCGTTGAAGGTTAGGTGGTGTGCATCTGAAAATCAGTGAACTGATGCCTAGAAATATATTTTTGTGAATGGATACGAAAGTTTGCACCATGGGCTCCAAGCCCCACCCTTCATCATAAATCGCGTGATGTAAAAATGTTGGTAAACCGCAAACTGAAATTTCTTACCCACCACCAAAGGAAACTCCTTGGGTATGCACCATTCTTCTTCAAATGATGCGCAGAGTCTATCATACCTCTTATGTTCCCTTTGCTTGAATGCTCCGCCCATTGATCCTTCGCACAATTATTTTTGAAATCTTTCCGCCAAAGACTTGTATTATGTGGGGTACTCCCAAATATTCTCTTTTGGCCCATCAAGCACTTCAATCTCCATGAACACCAAAGACAATAAAATATCACCAAAACTTATTATTTCACATGTCTACACTTCTTCAATTATTTTCTTTGTTATGTGATCTTAGATATTGTTCAGACATCTTCATTGCAATGTGTAACCACATTGTGTTTTCCTGCGCCTAACTTTCTTGGTCATTCAACTTTGTCACCAAGTGTGTAGCTCCATGCACTACTGGGTACTTCTTCAAAAATTTTATGTCCATGCCGTGCAGACCTTTAGTATACCACAACTCCTTCCTTATCTCTAGGATTACGGCCTTATCAGTTAAATCACTCTCCAGATCTATTCCTGAGGCCCTTAGTCCTGTCACCATTAAAATCAAAGAATTTGTGATTCTAACCCTTCGTCTGACGAAATAGAAAAATTCCTCATGGACTCTTCTCATCAACCATCGATACAATGGTTTATACTTACCAAACTATGGCAGCTCATACAACTGGTAGACTCTAATCTTCTTCAGTAACTTCTCACTAGCATCATCATACATTGGCATATCTTATGCTATGCACTTGTTCATTTTTGTGCTAAAAAATGCATCAAGTTCCTTCTTATTATCTAATGTTAGATGGTAGTAATCGCTGATTTTACATTGATGGATGTGGGAATCCTATTCTTGTCCCATGATCACGCCTTCTGGATACTAAATTTTTGATAAGTTACTCTCAGGATCAATTTCTTCTTCTACTATGACCTTCTTCTTCCCTTTTACTCCTACTGCAGGTGCTTTCTTTAGTGCCATTTGAAAAAATATCTCTTTTCTTCCCTCTGTTAATTGAGAATTTGAAACCCTAGTTGAAATCTCCATGTCCTAGTGGAAATCACATGCCCTAGCTTGTTTGTAATGTGTCTACTTCACTCAAACGCTTCACCTCATAGAATACAAGCTTCTCCTACACACAAACCTCCTCTCCACATCTGGTTTCACACTCCTCGCACCTCAACGCAATTTATCAGCTCACTCGCACTTAGCTCTTTTCAAATTCTCTTAATTGCAACGGTAAAAATGAACTCGCATCTCGTCCTTATATAGATTTTCAAAAAATTAGTGCATTTATTTCTTCTCCACCCACCAACAATCCTCTCATTAATCGACCATTTTCATTTTTTCCACACGGTACATCTTCATGCCCAAGCTATAACCTTCTAGCGCGCCCTCCTACATATTGGCTGCAGACTTTTCTTTAGAGCACTTCCATGCACCTGAGTACCTCATCACTGCACCTTCCACCAGTATTCTCACAACTCCTTCTTAACTTGCGTTATACTTGTTTCTTTATTCATCTCCATCTATGGTCCTCCTTTCTAGAAGAAATGTTTTTTTCTTTCAATTTTACAACTTGAATAACACCCATAGCAGTTAGTTTCTTTCATGTGTACTTTTTTTCATCAGTCTTGTACCTAGATATCAATAACCTACCCCACACTAAGGGTATGTGTAGTCCTCTACGAATATAAATTATTTAAATAGGAATTATCTTTTGGCGTGTAAACGTTCTTTATTACACAAACATGCCAGCTAAATTGACAAAGCATAGCGAAAAAGAAGGAAATACATTAAGGAAATTCAGAATTGAAAACCTAATCTAAATGGAAACACTACCTTATTGCAAACACCAAGAAGACTTATTTATATTATGGCTTCATTTTTCTCCCATTGAAGTATCCAGGTAACCATATTCCATCAAGTGCCTCTAATTGACAAACACATGTTTCAAGTATGTGAGTGATAACATACGACCCCAACCAATGTACTTTGAGTTTACCTAGATGGTGCAAAAATTTAGAATCATAAAGGAGTACCATCTATCCTATCCCAAGATTTTTATCCCTGATGTGCCTTTCATGCCATGATTTCTACCTAGCCTTCTCTTGTTTTTGACTCCAACGTGTTATGGCTCATCGCTCATCCAAGTTGATTAACTTTTCAACCATTCTTTTAATGATTAATCATCAGCTAGACCTCTAACACGTGCAATATGTAAAGATGAGAACATAAATTCCATAGGAATAATTGCTTCTATGCCAAACACTAACTGAAATGGTGTGGCTTTGTTCAACCTTTCATATGTTGTTTGATATGCCCAAAGTACTGTAGATACTTTATCATCCCAATCCTTTCTTCCAACATCACATATTTTTGTTAATGTCTGGCTCAAAATTTTGTTGAAAGCCTCAGCAGTCCTATTTTCTTGAGGATGATATGGTGTATTCTTATGGTGTGAAATCATGAATTCATCCAATAAAATTCTGACTGTCTCATTCAGAAAGTGTGTGCCCCTATCACTGGTCAAACTTAAAGGACATCCATAATGGGTAATAAAAATTTCCCATAGAAACCTAACTACTATAGCCACTGTACAATCCTTTGTAGGTGCTGATTCTACCCACTTTGTAAGATAATTTGTTCAAGTTATGATATAGCGTGATCCAGTTCTGTGTGCAACTACTGAAATAGGACCCACAAAATCTATAGCCCATTTCTCAAATGGCTCTACACTAGGAATAAGCCTTAATGGTAACTCATCTTGTTGTCTTAGTTTTCTAAGACGTTGAAAATGATCACAAGTTTTGCAATAATCCTTACAATATTTATACAGGGTCTCCCACCATAAGCCAACAAGTAGAATCTTGTGCATAGTGGCATCACCTGCATAGTGGCCACTTACAATACCACCATGAGCTTCCTCCATGATATCTACGTGTTCATGTTCTAGTATGCAACGACACAATACTTCATCCTAACCTATCTTGTACAAGTCACCACTGATTAACATATAGGTTGTGGCGTGTATAACAAGTTATTTCTTTTCTAAGGATTTTATTCCTTCTAGTGTCATGCATGTTCGTAGAAAGACAACAATGTCCTCTAATTCTGATGGTGCTCATTATAACCTATATAACTATGCATCTGACATGGTATCTTCAATTACTTTTGCTTCTTCTCGTGACTGTGTTATGGATAAATGGTCTGGTCCAGAATTAAGTTTCCTTGGTTTTACCACAACTGTGAAATCAAATTCTTGAATTAAGAGTACCCATCTACACATGCACCCTTGTCAAATGGGCTTGTTTACAAAATACTTCAAAGCCATGTGATCTATATAGAAGACAAATGGTGTAGCTAGTAGGTACTGTCTAAATTTATGAAGCGCATGGATAATTGAAAAAGCTTTGCACTCTGTAGTGGTGTGATTCTCTTCTGGAGGAGTCATCTTTCTACTAGTAAAACAAATAGGATGATCTATAATACCTTCTCCAGGATGAGCCAATACTACACCAATGGCCATGCCAAAGGTGCCCACATGTACATGAAATGGTTGGTCTCACGAAGGAAAACGTAGGATAGGCATGGTAGTAAGTTTCTCTTTTAATGTCTTGAATGTGCGCTTATGAGGTTCTCCCCAATAGAACATGCCTTTCCCTTTCATTAAATCCTCCAATGGTGTGGAGAATTTGGCATATCCTTTAATAAACATCATGTAATATCCTGTATGACCCAAAAATCCATGCACCTCACTTTGACTGGTAGGCTCCTTTAAGCCTATAATGACTGCAACCTTAGCTGGATCAACCAACAATCCTTCCTTGTTGATTATGTATCCTAACAGTATCCCAAATGGTGTAGTAAATATGCACTTCTTGATGTTCAAAGAGATACTCAACTATCTACATATTTCAAACATTAAGCGTAGATTTTCACAATGATCCTTTACTAATCCATACACTGTCTAATCATCCACATAAACTTGTAAGAAGATGTGAATAAATTCCTTGAATGCTTGAACAACTATGCGCGAAAATACAACATGCACATTTTTCAGACCAAAAGGCATCATAGTATAGGAAAAGCTACCCCATTCAGTAGTAAAAGTAGTCTTTTCTTGATCCTCCTAGGCAATCCTAACCTGATGATACCCAGAGAACCCATCTATAAACGAATATATTTCACACCATGTAACAACTTCTAGTATTTCCTCAATGAATGGCGTAGGAAAGGGATCGGTCACACATGCAACATTCATTTACCTGTAGTCCACACAGATCCTAATCCATACATCCTTCTTGATACTAATCACCATTAGATTAACCCATTTTGACTCGTCAAGAAGCTTGATAATCTCAGATTTCAACATTTGGTCAATCTCTTCTTTGACCTTTTCATGCAAGTTGGGGTTCATCATGTAGGGTATCTTTCTAATTGGGTGCACACCCTCCTTAAGCTTTATCTTCATCTCCCATAATGATTCATGCACACCTTTAATTTCATGGTACCCTTAAGGGAATAAGTCCTGATAATTCCATAGTAACTCTATGATTTTTGCCACTTCAGAGTTTGATCAATAGTCTCCAATTATGGCTTGCTTAGGCTCAGCATATGATCCAATATTCAATTTCTTTATCTTCATAGGTTCATGATAGGCACGCGTGGTCTTATCTAGAATGTCTAACACCTCATGCCTACCTGATGAATGGTTTATATCCAGTTCTTTTATTTCTTTTTCATCGACTAAATAAACCATTCTCCCTTTTTCTTTCTCAAGTCAAGCATGTTGAAGTAGTGTAGCATCAACTTTTGTCTCTTCAACAAAATGCACTCCTAATTTTCCTTCATCCAATAACTCCTGAAGGATTTCTTCAGCCTTGGCACTAACTCCCATAGTTAAGCGCTTTATGAATTTTAATATTTCTTCCACCAGAGGCTTCGTAGAGAAGAATTCAAATGTCTGAGTCATTCCTGTAATTAAACCCTACCAATTTCCAATCTCTCTATAGAGTTCTGCATAGACACCCCAAGCATACACGCAACCTTGTAAAGTGGAATAAAACTTGTGCACACAGAGAAAATGTGGTAAATCTTCCTTCCGCTATGTCCAGATTCCTTCACACTTCTAAACGTGATGTTGAACATGTTGATTACCATGATAAGTGCATATTTGAGTAGGTGCATTGCTCCTAAAGAACCTAGTAGAAAGAGAAATCCTAATTTCATTCCATTCTACAAGATTATCCTTGTGGACCACCCACCAACGCACTGTTATCCCACATAGTGTATATGTTAGCATATTTCTTCTTTCCAATGAGTCTATCCAATTTTCCTCCATGACATGCAGGAACACCATAGGATCTCCTTCTCTAGTGTAACAAGGTACCAAGCTATTACCTATTCTCCTGACATAACACAGTTTACTGCCCTTAGACAATATGGTTTTTACTTTGCACCCTATTAAGTCATACGTGTTATGAACCAAATTACACAAGCAACACTTATAGTATTGCTATTATATTGCGCATCCTCCCACTGAAGGATTCCTTATTTACATGGCTCAAGCACCTCTGAATCCTAGATGGCATGTACATAAATCCTATTTAGGTCTTCTTCACTCAAGGGCTCAACATAAGGTGTAACTTTTCCATCTGTTAACAGGAAAATAACTATTTCCTCCTTGTTTTCAAAACTGATATAACCCTTTTTTAATCAAAGATCAACATTATTTACATAGCACCAAGGACACCCTAATAGAGTTGGGAAGATATCTGACTTTTCCAGCGCTAAAACCTTAAAGTATCCAATGAACTTATCTCCTTGTATGGTAATGGATGCATCTTTTAAAACTCCGATGTGAGTGGCCTTAGTCCGATTAGCCATTAACAAAACATTATAGGATGGTTGCAATGGGGGTCTCCCCATTCATACCCATGCATATAAAGTAAGAACATTGACTTCCGTGCTAGTATCAATCAGTATATTACTCAATAGCTACCCATCCAAAACAACATTCAGAGTTATTTCCTTGTCATAATCTAGGCTATGAGGGGGAAGATTTGCATGTAGGATCTATCGTCTAGTCTCAGTAATTACACGTAAAGTATTTCATTTTAACCAATTACCCAACTATGGAGTGATATTCTCCTATCACAAATTTTTTCACTCTTCTCTTAAGTCATCTATATCATTTTGGACCGTCTCCGATGCTTTCTTTTCCTCTAACTTCCATGATTGCTCTTTTAAATATTGTATCTCACCTTGAAGATTTTTGAGCACCTCCATGGTTTCATGATAAACCTCCTTTTGATGGGCTGGATTTGAGTACTGTGCATGAAGAACCTCCTCCTTAGTGATGGTAGGCTTTTGGTGCAATGCTTCTTTGGCGCACGCTACTTCAACGCAGGTCGTGATATTTACCTGTAATGCCTCGGAGTCTGGTTCTAACTTAGTAATCCATTGATTTTCCAAAAAGTGTTATATCCTAACCATCCCTGCACCTTTTTTTCCTATTTATGTTGCTTTCTAAAATGCTCATACAGGTCCAGGCATTCCTCATATATTTGATTCTTTCCACAAAAAGAACATGTAACATTATGAGGACATTCATGCCTGTAGTGGTAAGGAGACCTACATGTATAACATATTCTGCGAGGGAACTCACTTTTTCCAGCACTCTGGCCTCATCCTCCAAATCAACCATGGTATCCTCAACCTCTGCCACGATCACCTTCAAAACACCCTTCATTCTGATCATAGTGCACCTAATTTTGATGCTGATCTTGATGTTTGTTCTTGTCTTTAGAGTTATCTGAAACCCATGTCTGTCATACACCAATATCTATAGCATCATGGATCTGACCAATCATTCAATAGTCTTCCATGTCATGATTCATGGACCTACAAGTTTTACAGTAGCATGAAACTTTCTTCCTTATCGTGCATTGTAGTAATGGACAGTAGCTAGCATCATGGTTTAAATGGCATATCTCACAATCTAAAAACAATAAGTGCATTGATCTGGAGGGAAAACTATCCTTTGTGTGACCTTCCACTTCACAATATGTACACCAAATCCATGTGCACATCTCATGTGTTGAAGTTTGTCGATAGTTTCTCCAACTGCTTTTTCATAGTTGTGATATGTGCTTCTAAAACCTAGCTCACCCCAGTGTCTATACTTCTAACTGCCTCAGCACGTAAGGCCACTTCAAGTGCTTCACATGGATCAGTGTATGTTTTATGTGATAGCGCCCTCCTAAAATATGTAATCAGGCCTCTAATGAACCATTGTGCATGTTGGATTGCATGAATATCATAATGAAAGCTTAAATAATGGCATTTTAAAATGGGCATCATACTCTCTGACACTTTCAGTAGTTGCTTTCTTAATATCCTTGAGTGCACTTATACTCTTCTATTCAAACTCAGGGATGTGAAACTCTTTAAGGAATGCATCTTTCAAAGTTGTATAGTCTACGCAAGTCTGATCAATATCAAACTTTCTGTACCAACTATGTGTGCATGCCCTTGTAATGTAGTAGCAAATTACCTTGCCCTACACTTATAAGCCATGATTCCTTTTACATGCCACAATATTTCACACATATGTACATGTTCAATATCATCTTCTATGCCCCTATACTCTGGAAGATGAAGATACATCTCCATGTAAATATTCATGGGGTTGGTGTGGACCTTTACCACCTGATCCAGAACCTCATGTGTTTCCTCTACCTCCAGAACCACCAGATCCACCGGAGCTAGAGCCACCTATACCTCCTAATCCTGCACCTCATGCAGCTGGGGTTCAGACCAGAAGATTGTACTTCCCTGTGTCCCAATAGTAGTACTGAACTATACCCCGACAGTCTGCAAAGTGTTACTACTCCTAGAAGATAGTCCAAAAATATGTGTGCCTGAATTCTATGCAGATGATACACCCAAAAAGGTACTCCCATATAACAATGAAGCCATTTGCACTGCCATCATTGTGATTCTTATAAGACTCACTCACTTGCTCTCCCACTGGTTGAATTAGCTTGCTGACTGTTTGTTGTACTAGATGTTGTAAAACCAAGTGTAAGGGCAAGGTTGTTAGGTGGATTCAGATGCGTGCCCATGGCCCTAGGTCATCTCTGATGGCATGCTTCTATGTGAGGCCGAGGAGGGTTCCCTATCATGCTTTCCCAAATGGGGGAGTTCTTGATACTTGGGTTCCACGTCTTCTGCGTGAACTTCAACTCCTTCCTGAACTATCTTTCTCCACAACACCATTTGCTCTACAACCTCCCATTGCTTTCTACCTCCCTCTCGTACACCTCATTATACTTAAGCTGCCTTTCCTATCTCTTCCTTTCTACTACTAGGTTTGCCATCTTTCACCAAACCTACTCCCACCCCCGCGCGTGGTGGGGTTTAGTTAGCCATCAATTTTCTCTCCAAATTCAAAGTTACCATTAAGATCTTGATTACAAGTGGAATGCCTTGCAAGTAAGTTCCCCTGGGATACCGTAAAAACTAGAATTCACCTACCTCTAGGAACGAATAAGTGGAAATTGAGTACTCCAAGATATAAATGTTCAAAACACCATGGAACCATGTATCCACCGCGTGATTCCAAATGAGATCAACATCATAGAGGGTCTGAAATTCTTCCTGCATCCAGACAAGTGTGCGATACCTCCAATTCCATTTAGATGATATAAGCAATCAGCCACTCATACAATTCTACTGGAAATATAGCGAAGAAGATCTCATATAAAATCTCATACAGATTTTGTTCTACCCATACACATGTGTTTAAAATTAGATCCAATGTTGAACCTCCATGTGTATTCTTCTTCTAGATCATGTATCCACTCCTCAACACTTTCTAGGGTTGACCAGTATGTCTTCATCCTGAACCATCCTAAAAATAACTGAAAAAGAGGTCCCCGCAACAGAACCAATGATGCAGCCTAGAATTCACCAGTAAAGCTCAAACATGTTGACACATCACTCAGCCTAGACTGAGCGTTCACCTGAAGTGTGCAAAGGTACCAGGCCCCTCTTTAGGGTTGTTTGTAGCAGGATGTTAGCATGATGAATACTTAAAGCATTCAGATCTATGTCTAATATTTCAGTCTACAGTACATATTCAGATCTAGATCTAGATCTAGAGAATAACAGACTTAAGAGATAACCATGATGAAATAAAGAATGCACAAACTGGTTATACTTAGGATTTGACACTTTGATTCAGCCAACACATTCTATTATATTAAACATGATAAATACATAGAATTTGATTAGAATAGATAGTACCATAGTCTATGCATGCATCAGATTTGGAAACATGACCTCACAATAACTCAATTATCACACTCTCTCATGCTACGTAGTTCACTACATATTTATAAGGGTGGGGACTTTCCCTTCACCACTTATCTAATTCCAAAATAGGTTGCATGCTATTAATAGCCATGTGTCATTGCAATAATAGCCACACATGCAAGTGCGCTAACAATAGACTACTTTTAGCTAACTGCTAGGTAGTAGATATATTCTCAACTTCTATCCATGAAAAGTGCTTCGTAGCTGATCCTCCAAAAATAGCCAATGCGTGTCGCGTAATTTTTTAACTGGTTTGTGTGCTCCGCACACCATCTCCAAAAATAGATCCTTATCGTGAAAATGGATAAGTTCTGAATCTGTCTCTCTTCTTCACACGTGATCCTTTTTGATCCTCTCGCACCTTTGAATGTGCTCTGGTCTTATGTGCAAACCTTTTATTTGTCCTTTCCTAAGTGCTATATTTTACTGATCAATAAAAGGTCATACAAAGAAGGATTGTTGGTTTAAGGAAAATAAAGAGAATGTACTAGAGAAAGGTAAAGAGGAAAATGTTGTTTCAAAAGAGGGTAATGCAAGATGCCCTAATTCTCTCCTCGGATAATAAAATTTAGTCATGGATTTAATATTAAGGAGATTCTTTTCATGCAACCCCTAATAAGGGTTATTTCACAAATTATGGTCTAGGGTAATTTTTGGGCATGTTTATTTAGGAGATGATGAACCATGTAATATTACTTATAGAGTTGAAGTTCATCTTAAATTGTAAAATGGAAATACATGGATATTGAAATATGTGAGGCATGTTCCAAGCCTTAAAAAGAAATCTAATTTCTGTAGGACAATTATGTGAAACTGGCTGCATGGTTACACTCACATCTGAATCTTGGAAAGTTACCAAGGGATCTCTTATTGTAGCAAGAGGTAAGAAGGTAGGATCATTGTATTTTTCCACCTGTATTATTGATTTCTTTTCTATTCTATCTACTTCATATTCAGATACAAGCATGTGGCACAATTAGGTAGGCCATATGAGTGAAAAGGGAATGCATATCTTAAAGGAAATGGGTAAGTTATCAGATCTGAAATGTGTAGATCTATATTTTGTGAGCATTGTATTTTTTTCAAATCATAAGAGAGTGATATTTCTCAAATTTGGGGGCAATAAATAAGAAACATAAACTGGAGCTTGTACACACAAATTGTGTGGGCACCAGCTCAGGTAGCTTCTCATCGGAGGATCATAATACTATATTACTTTCATTAATGATGCCGCAAGAAAGGTATGGGTTAATTACAATAATTGTAAATCTGATGTTTTTAAAACTTTTAAAAGATGGAAAGCCCTTTTTAAAAATGAATCAAATTCAAAGTTAAAATGCCTTAGATCTGACAATGGTAGTGAGTACTATAGCAAGGATTTCAATGATTATTTTTCAATAAATGGAATATGTAGAGAAAGGATGGTTCTTAGAACACCACAAGAGAATGGTGTGTTAGAGAGAATGAACAGGATAATAATGGAATGTGCTAGAAGCATGAGGATACATATTGGATTTCCCTTACAGTTTTTTGGCGAGAAGTAGTAGACACAACAATTTATTTGATTAACCGTGGGCCTTCAAGTGCATTGAATGGTGGAATACTAGAAGAAGCTTGGACTGGAAAAGAGGTAGATCTTTGTTTTCTTAGAGTATTTGGCTCAGAATATTTTGTGCATATTGATAAGGAAAATAGAAAGAAATTGTATGCAAAATCTAAAAGATTTACTTTCATTGGTTATGGCTTTGGTGATTTTGGATTCCAATTTTGGGATTTATAAGGTTCTCAGATAATTAGGATTCATGACATTGATTAGAATGAAAAGATAATGTACATGGATAGAGTTTTGGTACCCAAAGGTGAAATGATGGAGAAGTTTATGGATGAAAATGAACTCTCATATTCGAAATTAAAAAACTACAGGTTTACATAGTAACCAATATTGGTTTACCCTTGACCGGCATCAGTCCCCTTGTACCAGCGTCGGTTATAGAAGAGACAAACCATCGGTCAGTTAGCTGAATTGACATCGGTTAGAAGGTGAACAACATTGATCATTGTCAGAAGTAGATAAAAATATATACAAGATAAGCATATTGAGCCCCCCAACACCCTAACTCTCAGTGAGAAGGTCACAAAGGGTAATTAGACCTCCAGAAATATTTTCACCTTCATTTTTTTATTTTTATTTACTGATAGTGGTGAACCAAAAATATTTGAAGAAGCAATGCAGGATAAATCCCACAAGCAGTGGGGAGTATGTCATGAATGAGGAGATGGACTCCTTAGAGAAAACCTAGACATGGAATTTGGTTAAGTTTTCAATAGCTAAAAGAGCATTGCAGAACAAGTGGGTTTACAGGATCAAGGAAGAAGAGGGTGGACAAAAGAGATACAAGGAAAGACTTGTAGTAAAGGGATTTTTACACAAAGTAGGTATTGAATTTAGTGATTTTTTTTTATCTTGTTGTTAAGATGAGTTCTATTCATACTGTATCGAGTTTAGTAGCAATAGGAGGATTTGTATTTAGAGAAACTTTATGTCGAGATGGAATTTCTTCATCATGATTTAGAGGAAGAGATTTATTTGAATTAGTTGCTTGGGTATGAAGTCAAGAGTAAGGATAAACTTGTGTGTAGATTGAAAAAGAGCCTATATGGGCTCAAGCAAGCTCCAAGGCAATGGTATATGAGGTTTGATATTTTCATGCATGAGCATGGTTATTTGAGATGTGAATCTGACTATTCTGTTTATTTCAAGATGCTTGGAAATGGAAGCTATATTATTTTTTTACTGTATATGGGTGATATGCTTATTGTAGGATCTAGTATGTAGGATATTGGTGAGCTTAAATAAAAGCTAGCTCACACATTTGCAATGAAGGATTTGGGAGCTACAAAGAGAATCCTTGGCATGAAAATTCACAAAGACATGAAAAATAGGAAGTTGTATTTATCTCAAGAGCATTATATCAATAAGGTGTTGGAAATGTTTGATTTGAAAAATTCAAAACCTGTAAGTACACTTATGGTTGGACACTTCAAAGTGGGCAAAGATCAATGTCCTACATCACACGAGGAGGTTGAGTACATGGCACAGGTTCTGTATGCTTCAGCAATTGGGAGCTTGATGTATGTTATGGTTTGTACCAGACCAGACATTGCATAGGCAGTGGGAGTTGTGAGAAAATTTATGGCTAATCCAGGTAAAGAGCATTGGAAATAAATATAATGGATTCTCAGGTATTTAAAAGGGACATCCTGCATGTAGTTATGTTATGGAGGGTCATATACTTCTTTATGTGGCTATGTGGATTTAGACATGGCCGGTGATTTGGATGGCAGGAGGAGCACCACCGGATATGTTTTCACAGTAGGTGGCATGACAGTTAGCTATATTTCTAGATTGCAGAAGGTTGTGGCCCTGTCTACTACAAAGGCTGAGTATGTTGTAGCTATAGAAGCTAGCAAGGAGATGATATGGATGAGTAGGTTCTTGGAAGAGTTGGGAAAAGAGTAATAGGATTGGAGATTGTACAGTGATAGTCAAAGTACAATTCATATAGCAAAGAACTCAACTTTTAATTATAGAATGAAACAAATTTAGTTCAGAGATCACTTCATACAACAGGTATTAGAGGATGGGCAACTGAAGTTGGATAAAATTCATACAAAGGAGAACCCTGCGGATATGCTAACAAAGCCATTAGCAAAGGAAAATTTGGAGCTACACTCCACTTCTGTTGATCTTTGAGTTTTAGACTTGAAGAGGGAGAAACAGGCCAAAGGAAAGGATTAGAGGATGGAGTTGTACGGTACAGTGCAAAAATTTATCTCCAAGTGGGAGATTTTTGAGTTGCAGAGCTTAATCACTTCATCAACATGATTTTGCAGACTTGCTAGAATACACAGTAGTTGGCATTAGTTTACGAACCATCGTCAGTCACCCATAGATCGGTATTAGTTAGGAAAGGAGGAATCGACATCAGTTAGGGCTAACTGACATCGGTTTCCTGTGTGTGATTATTATAATTAAGTTTTGGGAATTAGATCTATCTTTAGTTGTAAAGTGAATCTAATGGTTGTAATTGCATAAAAATAATTCCCTAAGATTGTAGATGCATATATAAACATAAAGCTAAGGTTTAGAAGGTAAAATTTAATTGAGAATAGAGAGAAGTTTCCTTTGAGAGAAAAAGAGAAATTTGTAGAGAAGAAAGTACAGGACTTCCAAGAAGGTGTGGAAGATTACAAATCTTCATTGTATTTGCTCTATGATAATAAATTAGTTGTTTCTTTGTGGACATACCCCACACTGGGTGAACTAAGTTAAATCTTGTGTATTGTTTCTTGTTGTTTATTTCCGTATTGATTGTTTCATCTTCAAAGGCAAAGTATATGGTAGCGAGTCAGTAGATTCTTTGGCTTCAACAGTTATTGATAGAGTTTGGATTTCCACAGGATTCACTGACTATACTTTGGTGTGACAACCAAAGTGCAATTCACATTTCTCGCAACCCAGTTGAGCACCAGTGGACCAAGCATATTAAGATACACATCCACTTCATTTGTCATCACATTTAGGATGGATTTCTTTGCTTTGTGTACATTCTAACTCGGCAGTAGGATGGGGACATTTTTATGAATCCTTTTGCATCACCTTGCTACCTTGACTTGCATGGAATGCTTGGGGTTTCAAAATTTTTCCTTGGGGGGTGTTCGTGAGAAAATCTTCTTTCTCTTTCCTTTTAGTAGGATTTTTTCCTACTTTTGGTTCTAGATTTCATCATGGATATATTGTACATGAGTACCTCATCAGGCCTAGTTTTCGGGACTCATACTGTGGATATACCACTTTTATTTTGGGCCCCTAGCTTCACTTGAGGGGGGTGTTAAAGTAAATATTTACCTTAGCTCATGTTCACCTCGGTACTTTATTTACCTTTATTGTATTTATCCTCACCCACTTATGTGTGTGGACATTTATTTTTATTTATTTAGATATTAGGGGGATATTATCTAGTTATTAGGTATAGTTTTTTCCTTGATCTATGGCTTAATCTACTAGTTCTTTCCTTGATTTATGGTTTAATCTACGACCTTGAATGGTTCTTAGATTGTTTTTCCTTGCCTATATAAGAAAGCCCCATTCTCATTGTATTTCATTGAGTTCCATAATAATATATGATATTTTTACTCATTTATTTGTAAAGGTTTTATTAAATTTATTCTGGTGAATTGATTTTATCTTATTGATCGTGGTTTTTGATTAGCATGAGTTCTTGGCTTGGTACAATACAATTATGATTCCTTTTATTTTTATCTTTTTCTACTCTGTACTCCAGTACCCAACGAGGAAACCAACGCCCAAGCACCCTCATCCTCTTGGAAACCCCAACCTCTTTGTATCTTACTCGCCCCTTTTGGGCTTGTTTTCTTTTGGGTTGGCCTTTTCGTATTTAATTGTGAAATTGAAACAAGGGAATCATATAAATACAAAGCTATGTGACCATAATAAAGGACCAAGCTTTAAGAATCTATTACTATCACCCAAGGTTTCATCCAAAGGCATTTCAAGAGCATCAAAGCATTCATCTAGCTTCATTCTTCACACACACATGAAAAACTACATGGAGTATGAGATGTAGTATAATCCTCGGTTGTAAGTTCACTTTGTCGGGGAACCTTTAGGGTTAGTGTGAATCCCCATTTGAATCTTTTTATTTTTACTATTTGATGGGTTTTGGGTTTTCACAAGAGGTATTTTTTTAAGGTTATAGGAGAACTCATAAATCTTCTAGCGACCTACAAGTGATCAACAACGAACATTAGCAAACATCTTGTGACACAAAAAAAATCAATTTTTGAGGTTCTACGCAGTCATAAGTACCTACAGAAGGTCTCTGGCATCTAGGTGCCTCTGACCTAGTCCAAGCACCCTAGTCCCAACATTTGTGACAGTTCTACATTTTTTTGGGCATGGGTGTGATAGTATGTCCTCATGTTTCATTTATTTTTGATCTTGGCACATCTTTGGGATTATTGTGAAATTAGATAAGTCTATTATTCCATCTCTTGTACTTAGGGTTTCAATTTCCAATTGATTAATTCTTAGGTACAGTCTATACTTTATTATTTATCTTTGAGTTATGACTCTGCAATTAGGGTTTACCATATTTTCAATATTTGTTAAATCACCCACACATTAACAAAAAATAATTCAGCTGCATCACTGGCCTTAATGTTCTTCTTGCAAGGAATCAGAATACACATCTTTCTAAAACATTCTGTTATGAGAAAAATATAATAATGAACTATTTTGGAGGTAGGAAAATTGTACACAAAATCCATGGAGATACTCTCCCATGGTCAAGAAATAATTTACAAGGACATATATAACCCCAACTTCTTGTTATTAGGCTTACTTGTACTACATAAAACACAACCCCTGATGAATTTAGCAACTTTTGCTTGCATGTTTGGCCAATAAACATACCTTTGTAATTGCGCTATAGTCTTTGTCACACCAAAGTGACCAGCTACCCTAGAAGTGTGTGCTTTTCTCATCAACTGCACTCTTCCCCCATTAACCACACAAAGTTTCTCATTATTGTAGAGAAAATCATCCTGGAAATAATATTCTCCTCTAGGTGCAAATTCCTTGCTTAAAGGTTTCTACTGAAAACTCTCTACAAAATCTAGATTCTTCTCATAGTCTTCATGATATGCTTCACCCAAAAAAGGTTCAAAAAGAGTTAACATGCCCATAGTTGTAAGAAATGGAGGTCTATATAACATATCATCTAACTTTTTAGTCATACCTTTCTTATATTTAATAATCAAATGAAATTGTTGTAAGAAACTCATCCATTTATAGTGTCTAGCATGTTGAAGTTTCTTTTGAGCTTGCATATATTAGAGGGGTTGATGATCTTTGTGAAGATAGTTTCCTTACCCATAAAATAATGTTTCCATTTCTTGACCTCCTAAACACGATAATACAATTATTTTTCATATATAAAATAATTCATAATTGCACCGTGAAACAATTCAAAGTGATAACATACGGGCTGTCGACACTAAAATTTTCCTTCGTAATTTCTATTTCATTAATGTATGTATTAGGAATAGGATGTTTGTTAAGTATAATTAGTAGTAGCGTCTGATAGAAGATAACGGCACCGTCAGTACGGTGCCAGCCAATAATGTGGAGTATGGTAACAGTCAAAGTACAATAGGAATGTTGTAAAAAGTAAATATTTGTCGTAAGTGGTCCGGTAATGTTAAAATGTCAAAGTTTGGGTAATTAGAGAAGTAGAGTCTACATGATTAGGAATTAGAAATATTATATTGGTAATAATGACAAGGAATGAGGTCATAAATATTTTGTGTATTTTATTTGTAAAAATTCTAAAAATGTGGAACCCATGTAAAATGATAAGGTTTATCTTATCTTAAAAGATAAGCTTACATGTACAGATAAGAGTTAAGGTATGGAATATGATTCATCAGAGTGGATTTCTTATCCTATCTTAGAGATAAGATGGATAAGCCTAGAAGTTCTATAAATAGAGAGGCCACCCCCCTCATTTAGCATAGAAGGAAGTAGTGAGAAATATTGTAGGAAGTGTGCAAAGGAAGCCATCAGTTTAAAGGTGTGTTGAAGAAGCCATTAAGAGGTGTAATTGTAAAGTTTCTCCCATAGTCTTGGTGAAAGGCAAGTGAAGTCAATAACACTTGAAGTACCTCATGGGTGAGATTGTAACAATTTCATGTTAATATTATAATTTACTTTGATATTTCAGATTTGTCATCATTCCGTCTTATCATAGTCGATGGTATTCTTGTGTTATGTTGTTGTTTTGTTTCCAGATTACATCCACCAAACTAAAGGCTGTGCATTAGTAAATAATCATAGCACGAGGAGTTCCCGGTGAAGAATTATCATAGTGCCGGATTGGTGATGACATTTTGGTTCCGTTGCCGGGACCATTCCTCGTTGGTGGATTTTCTGGAGAGATATTCCCACTTAGTCAAAAATCAATTGGAGGGTAACCTTATTTTTACTATGCATAGTAGTTACCATGGTAAAGTCATTTTTACCATGAATAGTAGTTACCATGATAAAGTCATTTTTGCTGTGAATAGTATTTATCACAGTAAAGTCACTTTTTACCGTGAATAGTATTTACCGCAGTAACTTCACTTTTTACTGTGAATAGTGTTTACCACAGTAAAGTCAGTTTTTACCGCAGTAAGTCAAGTTTTACCATAGTTTACCGTGGTCATTTCTATTTTACTGTAGAAAGGTGTAAAGTCACTTTCTAGTATAGTGATTCCAATTATTTGTGCACATAAGTCTTGTTGATTGTACTTGTGGGTTGGTATTTCATGGTGGTTACTTTTGAAAATGGGAAAGATTCCTGTTTTTTCAGCTCAATCTAATGAAGATGCTTCTTCTTTCATTCAAGAGTTTAAACGATCTTGTATTTGTAATGGCCTTATAAGAAGGGAACAATGGACTGAATTTTTTCCTACCTTTTTGGATGGTTCAGCACTTAGGTGGTTTGAAACACTAGGTGATAATGTGAAAAATTCATGGGATTTATTAACTAAAAGTTTTCTTGAAGAATTTGGTGAACAACAGAAATATGCAGATCTCATGATCGAGATCACAAAGCTATCCCAAGGAGAGAAGGAGAAGATAAGGGATTATCATGCTCGTGTTCTAGAGCTAAGGAGGAAGCTCGATGCCCAGATCCGGAAGGAAGGATTAGCGGATGGGTTGATGAATGGCGTGGATAATCTCCTCTGTAAGCACTTCATTCTTGGGATGAAGCCAGAGATCAGACAACGAGTGAAGTATGACCACCCAGCTACCATTGAACAAGCAAAGGAGATTGCAAGAAGGCAAGAAGAAAGCATGGAAGAGGAGCCCAAAGAAATTGTTGCTAAAGTAGAGCCTACACCAGCACCTTTGGTCCAGAATCCACAACCACTCCCGGTGAGCACAAATATTTCTCCTAGTACATCTACTGAGTATGAAGATCTGCTCAAAAAGATGGGTCAGTTAACTATTAATCTTCTTCAAGGAAAAGAATTTAGTTCTCAGGGAGGAGATAGAGGTCCAAAAAGAAATATTTCTGAAGTTGTATGTTATGGTTGTTATAAAAAGGGTCATTATAAGTATAATTGTCTAGATAGAGCTTCTACATCTGGTAAAGGAGATAATGATAAAGGAAAAGCACCTGTGAATTCTTTTGATGTAGTAGATAAGAGCAGAAATAATGAAGTAGATGTGTTTGTAACAAAAAGAAAGAAAGAAAAAGATAATCAAGATGGAAATGATCCTAAGAAGATGAAAGGAGAAACTAGTAAGAAACATAGGAGAAGAAAGTTGGGTGTGCAGGATTTTCTGATTTCACAGGGGCAAGGACCATACTCCATCTTGGAAGATCTGTCCAAAAGGCCTGCAAATATTACATATGGTCAACTCTTGGCTATGTCTTCTGAGAAGAGGCGGGAGCTGCGAAGTGGACTCAATGCTCGACGAAGAAAGGAGGTTGAGGTCCCTGTTTTGGAGGTAGAGGCGGATCCCTATGCTCCACAAGCTGAGGTATTATGTAATGGTATTTCAATTCATGATGTCTTAGTTGATGGAGGTGCTGCAGTTAATGTAATGACCGAGTCTGTAATGAATATGTTGGGTTTAAAAATTGATCGCCCTTCAACACTTATGTTAAGGTCATTAAATAAAGGAAAAACTAAACCAGAAGGTGTAGTTTCAAATGTGGCAATATCTGTTATGGGTGTTGTATGTGTGGTAGACTTTCAGGTGATGAAAAATGGTACTGTTGCATACCCAATGCTGCTGGGAAGACCATGGCTAAGGAGAGTTCATGCAAGAAACTACTGGAATGAAGGTTTCATGACACTTGGACATGGTAGAGAGAGGGTGAAGATAAACGTGATCCCTCGACATCATAAGGAAGAACCTGTGGATTCAAGTGATGAAACTGATGATTGGACATCCTCTGATTACTCTAGTACCAGTGAAGTGGACACTGAAGATGAAGAAAGTGAGGTTGATGTTTCAGTCATGGATATCCTTCCAGTCACACCAACTCATGACCCCATAAAATTATCTGAAGAAGAAGTTGATGATCGTCTCCAACAAATAAAGATTGGTGATGCTGTGATGGAGAGTGAGAAGGAATCCTACCTCCAGCTCTTTCGAAGGTACATACACATATTCACTTTTGATTACAAGGAACTCCGTCAAGTAAGTTGGGTAGAACATTCTATTGAGCTGGTAGATGGTGCTAAGCCCATAAAGCAAATGCCATATAGAATGAATCCTAATTTTTCCAAGACTGTAAAAGAAGAAATAGATAAGTTGCTTGATGCAGGATTCATATTTGCTGTGGAGAATTCAGAATGGGTTTCTCCCATTGTGATCTCAATAAAAAAGAATGGGAAGCTACGCATTTGTGTTGATTACAGGAAGCTCAATAAGGCAACAAAGAAGGATCATTACCCTCTTCCATTTTCAGATCAGATCTTGGACGAAGTAGCTGGCCAGGAGTGTTATAGTTTTGCTGATGGATATAGCGGCTACAACCAAGTTCGTATAGCAGAGAAAGATCAGCTGAAGACCACGTTCACCACTCCTTGGGGAACGTTTGCTTATAGAGTTATGCCTTTTGGGTTGTGTAATGCTCCAGCAACATTCCAGCGTTTGATGAATAGGGTGTTCGAACCCTACATTGGGACCTTCATCAGAGTATTTCTGGATGATTTTTGCATCTATGGGAGCAAGTTGGACCACCTGCACCAGATGGAGATAACATTTCAAAGGTTAGATGAAGCACAAGCCTCACTAAACCCTACAAAGTGTGTCTTTGGATGTTCTAAAGGCGTTTTGTTAGGGCATGTTGTATCCAGAGATGGTATTGGTACTGATCCTGATAAAGTTTCAAAAATCAAATATTTACCATTTCCTATTAATAGAAGTAAGTTGAGATCATTTTTAGGCCATGTGGGTTACTATAGAAGGTTCATCAAGAATTTCTCAAAGATTGCACAGCCACTAACCCAGTTCTTGAAGAAGGATGTTACTTATGAACCAGGAAATAAGGCGCATGAAGCTTTTGGACAACTGAAGGAAGCCCTGGTGTCTTCACCTGTTTTGAAGAATCCAGATTGGAGCAAGCCATTCATTGTGTACACTGATGCCTCAGATGCAGCACTAGGAAGTACTTTGAGCCAAAAGGATGAAAATGGGAATGAACATCCAATTTACTTTGGGAGCAGACAAATGAGCAGTGCTGAGGTAAATTATACTGTAACTGAAAAAGAGGCTCTGGCTATCATTTTTGCTGTAAAGAAGTTTAGAAATTACTTGCTAGGGCAAAAATTTCTAGTTGTAACAGATCATCAGGCTCTAAAATATATTGTAAATAAGCCTAACCCATCAGGGAGGATAGCAAGATGGATAATTTTGCTACAAGAATTTGAATTTGATATTATAGATAGGCCAGGAAAGAAGCATGTCAATGCAGATGCACTCTCTCGAGCCTATGATGGTTTAGGATCATCTTGTGATGATGATGATTTCCCCGATGCAGCATTGTTATCCCTTGACACAATCCCTAGTGAATACATAGATATTTGGAATTATCTGAATGAATTCAAGTTTCCTGATGGTGCCAATGCAAAGACTAAGAGAAAGATTACTCAAGCCAGTCGTCCATATTCTATTCTGCATGGAGTATTATTTCGAATAGGACCTGATGGACAGTACAAGAGGGCAGTTGGACGTGATCAAGGGAAGGAACTGCTAGAAGAATTCCACAATGGTACATGTGGAGGGCACTTCTCTGGACAACTTACAGCAAGAAGGATCTTGGATGCAGGTTATCACTGGCCCACTCTTTTTAAAGATTGTTATAATTATTGTAAGACATGTGATATTTGTCAAACACATGGTAACCGTAAGACTTCATCAGCTCCATTATGCCCTATTCTTCCACTTGGTCCCTTTGAAAAGTGGGGAATAGACATTGTAGGTCCACTTCCAACTACCTCACGCCAAAATAAGTATATTGTAGTTGCCACAGATTATTTAACCAAGTGGGTTGAAGCTAGGCCATTGAAAACAGCTTCCATGGATGAGGTGGCAAGGTTCATATATGAACGCATTGTCACCAGATTTGGTTGTCCATTAGAAATTGTAACAGATCAAGGAAGCCACTTCATTAATGAGGTAGTAGAAGCCCTAGTCAATAAATTTTCTATTAAGCACAGGAAGGCAACAACATACAAGCCAAGTACAAATGGACAGGTGGAACGAACAAATTTTGTGTTGTGTCAAATTCTAGCAAAAGATGCAGCCTTGCAGGTACATAAGTGGGATAAAAGGATTCATGCAGCATTGTGGGCATATAGGGCAACATCAAAGTCAGCAACAGGATACTCCCCATTTCAGTTGGCCTATGGCATTGATCCAGTTCTTCCTATTGAGTTTGATATTCCCACTGTGAGAGTTATGAAAAATGAAAGGATGGATGAAAGTGATTCAGTAAAAGAAAGGTTGGTACATCTTCATTTGCTAGAGGAAATGAGGGAAATAGCAAAGGATACAAGCCATAAGAAGAAAATGAAGCAGAAGGAATATTTTGATCAAAAGATCCGTTGGTCTCCATTTCATGTGAATGACTTGGTTCTAGTATATGATTCCAGATACAAAAAAAGAAGACAGAGAAAATTTCTTCCAAAATGGATGGGGCCCTACAAAATAGCAGCTATGCATGAAAATGGTACGTACCGACTGGAGGAATTGGATGGCACTCCCATTACGAAATGGGTCAACCACGAAAAGTTGAAGATTTTCCAAGCACCAGAATAGTCTACTCCGAGGACGGAGTAGAAGCTAGGAAGGGGGAAGATGTCGACACTAAAATTTTCCTCCGTAATTTCTATTTCATTAATGTATGTATTAGGAATAGGATGTTGTTAAGTATAATTAGTAGTAGCGTCTGATAGAAGATAATGGCATTGTCAGTACGGTGCCACCAATAATGTGGAGTACGGTAACAGTCAAAGTACAATAGGAATGTTGTAAAAAGTAAATATTTGTCGTAAGTGGTCCGGTAATGTTAAAATGTCAAAGTTTGGGTAATTAGAGAAGTAGGGTCTACATGATTAGGAATTAGAAATATTATATTGGTAATAAGGACAAGGAGTGAGGTCATAAATATTTTGTGTATTTTATTTGTAAAAAGTCTAAAAATGTGGAACCCATGTAAAATGATAAGGTTTATCTTATCTTAAAAGATAAGCTTACATGTACAGATAAGAGTTAATGTATGGAATATGATTCGTCAGAGTGGATTTCTTATCCTATCTTAGAGATAAGATGGATAAGCCTGGAAGTTCTATAAATAGAGAGGCCACCCCCCTCATTTAGCATAGAAGGAAGTAGTGAGAAATATTGTAGGAAGTGTGCAAAGGAAGCCATCAGTTTAAAGGTGTGTTGAAGAAGCCATTAAGAGGTGTAATTGTAAAGTTTCTCCCATAGTCTTGGTGAAAGGAAAGTGAATTCAATAGCACTTGAAGTACCTCATGGGTGAGATTGTAACAATTTCATGTTAATATTATAATTTACTTTGATATTTCAGATTTTTCATCATTCCGTCTTATCATAGTCGATGGTATTCTTGTGTTATGTTGTTGTTTTGTTTCCAGATTACATCCACCAAAATAAAGGTTGTGCATTAGTAAATAATCATAGCACGAGGAGTTCTCGGTGAAGAATTATCATAGTGCCGGATTGGTGATGACAGGGCCTACCCCGCTGAAGATGAAACAACCTCCATAATATAGTCATTGGCATCAATTTCCACCTCAAATGGTAGTTGCAAGTTAGGTAGTGCAAAAAATGGAGCATGACTAATCTTATATTTAAATTACTCAAAAACCAATATGTTGTTTCTTAACCCAATCAAAATCCTTACCACCATGTTGTCATTAAATGTAGTGACAATGTTATGGATGAAAATTCCTTAATGAACTTCCTCAAATACTAAATTACATCCACAAAGCTCCTGGTTTCAGTCAAATTGGATGGTGTAGGAAAATTCTAAATGGCCTCTATCTTTTCTAGATCAATCTGTAACTCTCAATCTCCAACCACATGTCCCAAAAAGAAAAGAGAATTTTGTGCAAACTCACACTTCTTTTCATTCAACACAATCCGGTTCTCCTTAATAAATTACAAAACTTGATGCAAATGATCAATATGCTTTTCAAAAGTTCCGCTAAAAAATAGAATGTCATCCAAGTACACAATAACAAAGGAATCAATAAACGGCCTCATTACCTCATTGATCAATCTTATAAAGTTATATGGTGCATTACATATCCCAAATGATAATACCAACCATTTAAATAAACCTTTCTTGGTTTTGAACGTTATTTTCCAGATGTCCTCTTCCTTGATCTGAACTTTATAATACCCAGACTTCAAATCACTCTTAGTAAAATATTTAGCATAATGTAACTTATATAATAAATCTTCAATGTGAGGAAGATGGTACCTATTATTGATGGTTTATTTATTTAAATCTCTATAATCAACACACGTTATCCATTAACCATTTTTCTAAGGTACTAATAAAAAAGGAAAACCACATGGAGAAGTGTCAGGATGGATTATACCTTGTTTAATAAAATACTTTGAATCTTGTTTTACCTCATTGGCATCTTTCAAATATTGCATGTATAATCCCAAGTTAAGAAGTAAACTATTGGGTAGTAAGTGGATCTCGTGCTCAATTTCCTTAACAAGTGGCATCCCTGTAGGTTCCTGAAAGACCTCTTTGAACTAATGAGCCAACTCTACTATCTGTGTCTTCTCTTTGTTAGAAAACATGTTATACATGGTGTTAGATGTAACAACCTCATCCTCTTGCATATCTCTCAAAATATGTAATGAAAATTTATCACTAGCATTAATAAGCTTCTAGGCTTCACTGGAAATTATCAAAGAGATCTTCAAATATCCTAAATATGCTAAAATGATGTAGCTCTTACCATCCTTCACCAAGTGATACTAGTTGGCTCTCCTCACAAAAATAACATCCTGGATATACAAATATGGGTTGCCAAATACTATACCACACACATCAAGGGGGGACAATATCTAAAGTAACTTCATTAATAAACATTTTTTCAATACCAAAAGTGATCTTACACTGCTTAGTAACCTTGATGTCTACACCTTTATTTACCCAACCCAAAGAATACAGACTTGGATGATTGTAAGTTTCCACCTTTATCCTGCCTACTAACTCTTTACTAATCAAATTATCTTGAGAACATGTATCAAAAAGAGAATGCACCTTATTTTTCTTCACTTGAATTTTTAAATGAAAGAAATTTGTTAGTTCATTTTCCTAAACAACATTGTTACTACCCAAACATACCTCTCTATGGATGGGGGCACAACACATAGTCTCATCTACCTCCTCTCAAAAAAACATTTCATCTCCCTGGAGGGAAGACATGGCCGTATTCTTATTTTTCTTGTTCTTGAAGGGATGTAATTTCGAGTAGAGATTCTAACATTTTTCCTAAGAATGAGTATCAACATCACAATGCCCAAAATGAAATTTAGTATCCTTTTTAGAAACAAAATTAGCATTTTTATTACCCTTTCCTTTTCCTTTATCCTTCTGCTTGGTGTCACCTTATTTGTTTGAAGCATGCTGAGAGGTAGATGAACTCTTTTTCCTGTCCATCAATAAGTAGTGAGCTTGTGTACAAGCCTCATCTATGTCCGTCGGCTTGGACAAAATAACTGGTATCCTAAAGTGATTATGGATTCCACCAATGTACTTCATCAATAGGTCCTAATCTTCTACATCATTGACCATATGAATAGATTTCTTCCGGAACTCACCAATATACACCCACACATTCTAGCCTTGTTTCTTCCTGAGATACTGCCGATATATGGACTTCCCTTCCTCACTAAAAATTGGATAAAATTACTTCTTGATTAGTTTCTTAGAATCATCCCACTTAGTAATTGAAGGAAGCTTTTTTAACAACCAAATGAATGAACAATAACTTTTAAACCAAGTTAAAGCATTATTGGTCAATTTTAACTGAGCTAAAGGAAATATGTTAAACTTTCATTAATTTGATAAAAACTAAAATATACCTCCAGCTGAGCTAGCCAATGGTCTTGTTTCTCAGCATTCATGTCTCCATCATAAGGCTTAATTTCTATCTTGGCCATTTCTTTGAAAGGTGGATGTGTGTGAATGGTTTTTCTTCTTCATACTCAAGAGAATCTTCATCATGATATTCTAGTGTCTCGTTTGGAACACCAAGTTTCTCCATGAGTAAACCCATAATGGACTCCAATATCCCTATGGAAAAGGAAATAATGCCCCACATCCCTAGACATACTTGCCACATTTTTCTCCAAATTCTAGAAACGTTCTTCTCCACTATCATCGATATCTTTTCTACAAGCCATATCTCAAATTCCTCACTTCCACTTCCTTGTAGAAATATTTTTTTCAAAAAAAAAAAGGATACCTTCATGACTTTATTTTCCCTTTCAGGTAAGGGTCATCTAATTGCAATATCAACATAAGTTAACCACAAAAAAACTAAAATCGTAAATACTCCGATACCAATCGGATCCGTAAAATGCTAAAATCTAACAATAAATTGATCATTGTGCTTGTGAAAATGAATGAAAGATGTATTGAGTTCTTTTTTACTAATATAACATGGACGATTTAAACACTAATATAATGTAAAATTGAGAAATGATAAACCAAAGAGATGAGATTTATCTTGGAGAAACCCAATGTGGGAAAAACTCCAGTGTGTAAGAAAATTTTCTTCCCTTCCACTACGTAAATCTCCAAAATACAAAGTACTATGAATAGTTGTCCTTCAAGAAGGATTCACACTCCTTATAATTGTATTCACTTGCTCAAAAATTCTTAAAAATGGAGAAATCACTCTCAATGAACAAAATAATAAAGAACTCTAACTTCTCCTCTTTTCTCACACAAGAATTCACTCAAAATCACTTTCCTGAATACTTCTACAACGTTGTATTTATAGTTTCTCTGCTCAAGGGAACATGGAAAGGTGAAACAAATTGATTGGGAAGTTCAAACATTTATAATTGTTGAGATCCTAAATTCTGGAATTGTCTCACACAAGACTGCCACTTAACGCAGACCGATGGTTATGAAACCGCCAGGGTGGTTGCATGACCGTCAATTGAGAAATTCCCCAAATAGAACAATAATGGCCTGAAATGTCACTCGAAGGTATCCGGATCACCCACAACCTGACCGGACCATCTCACAAATAAATAATAAGCTGAGAACCTATAGAGAAAGTAAAAAAATGGAGACTACATATAATTGGGTATTTTCAGATTCATTTTTGGATCACACTTGGACTGTAAGTGCCCAAGAATACCTATGCAACCAGGACAACCAAAATTGTCATTTCACCCTAAAAACTAGTCTTACAAGATAGAATTCCATGGACCTTCAAAAGTCTTAAAATTGATATGAAACCACTCTAGACATGAAGAATTACTTACTTCTTCAAACGTGCATTTAATCATCTAATATAATGTAAAAGTTTAGAGAAAACACAACTTCTTAAGAAACTTGAAAATTATTGTGGGGTCCACACACTATCATGAAACATCAATGCCACCTAGAGAAATATGGAGGAGTACTCTACAACATCCAATCATAATAATTTGTCAAAAAAATCCATTCTGGGCCACTTAGAACAAGATCTTCTCCATCACTACTTAACTAGCGTTTAAGGAGGGTTTTAGACCTCCTTAGCTTCTTAATGATTATTCGTAAATATCTTCCCCTCAATATCTGAACTAATTCCTAATATATCATATTAGGTCCATTCCCCAACTATCATGAAGAGTTAGGACAACCATGTAGACTTCACGCGTTCCAACAAGCATCAAACAGAGAAACTTGAGCTAGGATTCTCACTTATAAGAACTCGGTAGAGGAAAAAATGCCATATCTTGCTAAATCATTCAAACCAGCACCTGAAACTTCACTCACACCTCTAGAACACCCTGATGCACCTTTCCCAAGGCACACATTTCCATATCCATGCTGAAATAATACCTTCGCACCTCATTAGGACAATTAGGGATTAAGAAAAGGTCTAGTGTAGACGTAGAAAACATTACAAAACCCTGTAAACACACTCTAAGACACTTTTTGAGTGTCTCCACACTTAATCCTCATGTCATCCATGCCCTCACAATGCCTATCCAACTACCACATACCTGAGAACCACCATGAGATACCCTATCTTGTTGACTAGGCCTTATAACAAAGCATCTTTACCAAGCTTACATCATCACCTCATGACTTTATCACACTTACACACCTACAAAGACCTTAAAAATGCTTCACGACACACTACAACATCAACCTAGGATTCTTGATCACTGCAATACCTCTGTAAGTCAGTATACCTACTCAAGACACCTCAAGGCACCAAACAACTCAACTTGACATCAACACAACACATGACATCAATGACACTACCAATCAACCTTCACATGACATCATACTCCTTTTTACATCAATGAAACCTATTGACATCAATAATAACACAACTTTCCAACAATATCCCCCGTTTTCATTGATGACAACCCCATTGATTTCAAATATATATAGCTCATCCTCTAAATCCATTAGCTCATTCTCCCCCTTTTCAAATTAATGACAAAGTTTCATACCTGCAACACTTTAGTCCTCTTCTCTTTCTATCACATTAGGTTCACCTCTTGGTTAGAAACATCAACCAAATCAAACAAGGTCCATTTGATATTTTATCTTTATTTTGAATCTTTCCAACATAGATTCCCTTTAGAAAATGCATATCTTCAAAGAACTTGCTTATCTTCCTTCTTGAGTTGAGAACATACCTTATTGACTCCTCTTGAGTATTTGACACCTTCAATATTTGATGCAACTTGAATAGAGCCACTAAGCACACCTGCAAACTTTCACACACCCTTATTGATATTTCAAACCTTCCTTGATGATCATGCCTACTCCTGAAACTAGAATACCAACTACTCATATCCCCCTTTCTTATAGACACCTAAATGATAGCTAGATACCAAAAAAACTTACCTTTGATGCAAATGATACAAATATTCTCATAATAATGATCAATAAAAGTGCTCAAATGCTACCAAAACATGAAACAACATGCTTATAATTTAGCAACCCTTCTTAGCTTGATAACACGCTTCAACCTGTTCTCATGATGATCATAGCTTCTTAGCACAACATGCCTACTCATGAATCTCTTCTCAGATCCCCCTAAGATCAATCACAACTTATAATCATCTTCAAATATTCTTAATAGTCCTTCATACTCAGACCTAACTGACAAACACAGAATTACCTCTAAATACCCGCCTACAAGGTTTTCACACTTCTTTAAGAATTCAACATGAGCTACATAACTCCATGACTAAACCAACAAACCTTCACAACCCTTCTTAAATCTCATGGAACACTTAACTTTACATAAGAGATCTTTAAAAAACAAATCTCTATACACAAACCTATATTAGGTCTTAAGACACTAAACTAAACACAAACATGCACCTTCATGATCGATATATGCTTATAAATCACTTATCACTTCATCCTAGGTCTCAAAGAGAAATTTTTACTTGGTTTCATGATCTTACATTGGATACAACAACTTCAGAACACTCTTCCTAGATTTCTAACTCAGTTCTAGAGAAAAAACAAGATTGCAGCAAAAGCTCATCCAGGCCACATCAAAACCACAACCAAAACACAACAAATACATAGCAGAAACACAACAAGAACCCAACAAATGCTCAACGGGCTTAAAATTCTTGATTGTACCCCTCAAAAGCACTCTAATGAATTTATTTAGGTCTTCATAGCCCTCTAGGTATTCTATATCTCAAGATCATATTGGTATTAACAGACCAATTTATTGCTCACATACTCATAACACAGATTACTACTCTTTCAAGCACATAACATACTCCCTATTTGTTAAACAACATTATGATCTTTCTAATACCAACTTGACACCTTTACTTGTCCTTCACAGCTTCCTTCTTGAGACTTATGATAAAACCTCCATATATATACCTCTACTCAGATGTCATGAGTCCGTAAACCTGCAACACACCCTCACAATACCAAGTTCCATCTTTAAAAATATTTGCCATCTTAACAAATATTAAGTTTGTACTTCTTACATTCAAGATCCCCCTTACTACATGATTATTTTGATTGATGAATGCCTCGAAGAAGCTTACTATAAACATCCCTAACCATAGGGATCTAACCTTTTAAGGATATTTCAAGACCTCCTTGGCACTTGTGGATCGACCTCTTCAACGTTCATCTGATCAGAAACATGTGAGCATTCTTGACTTGCTCCAATATGTAGCATATGCTTAGTTATATTTCCCTGATTCACTCTTGGTTCCCATGCCTTATTTTGCTTTCTTTTCTATATTGTAGGAGCCTAAAACTTATTTCTTTTCCTTGAGGGACCATGAAAATACAACTTTGCAATATGACCAATATTATGACGGGTATAACAAACAAATTCATTCTTACCTCTTGGTTGATGAGAACTGAAACTTCTTACATGGTTCCAGGAATCCTCGTTCTTGGAGGAACGTCTTCCACATTCCATTACTATGTGGCAAAATTCATTACAAACATAACAATAACCATTGAAATATTTTTAATACCTCATTACATTTGGTTGCTTGATAGGGTTAGGTCTCTTGTTTCCCTTGAAATTGTTCTCCTTCTTATCTTCATTGTAACATGAACCAACATTGTCATCTCCATTTATTTTCTTGAGGTCTTCAATAAATCTAAGACTTGTTCTATCATCAACATAATTATGACTATCCAAGAGATCATCTAGATCGTCTTAACTCTTCTCAAAAATTTGAATGATCTTAGCTTGCTTGATGCTTCAATCATTTATCCCTTTAGGGACTCAATTTCCATTTCATACCTAACACACTCTTCCTTTTTAGAATTTAGGATTTTTGCTACAATATCCAATTGGTATTCTAAATATTTAAGGTTCTCATCATACTCATTGGTGTCAATCTAGTGTTTCTATTCAAGAATATGAATCTTGTCTTCATATTTCTTAACCTATGCCTTTAGTTTCTTTTTATTATGATCGAAATGCTTTAACTCTTCTAGGACACACATCAACTCAGTTTCAAGGTCAGTTTCAAACTCTTCTTCATCTGAATCCACACATGAACGTCCATATAAGAAATATTCATTCTTAGATCTCCTAACTCCTTTGGACATGAATAGGGTTTCATTTCCAACACCATCATTATCAGAATTAGAATTACTATTTTCACTCCTTACCTCAGATGAGATGCAATCATCCTTGGAATATAGGCTTCTCTTGGAATTCTTATTTCCCTCATACTTTCTGAACTTCTTCTTGCTCCTATCAAACTCGTGGGAACTCTTATCATTATCATGTTCTTCATTATCTTCATCCTTATGCTTTTGAGGACACTTGTTTGCAAAAATCCCTATCTTAGCACAATTGACGTAGTTAAAGGGAAACTTATGCTTATACTTTCCTAAACTTGTCTTTAAATTCCTAGAAAATATAGCAATGAATTCATCATCATATATATCTGAAACATCATCATTCAATATCTTGTTTGTTAGAAATATCATAGTGCTCTCATTAATATTGTAATATTATTAATATGAGTTATATTATAACTCATTATTAATAATATAGGTTTGTTATATTGTTTCAACAATATATTTTTTGTTATACCCGTAATGATATTAATGGGTTGTTTTGTGTTGTGTGACTTCCTGGTTTGTAAGAAGTCAGTTTTCTATTTCCATAGCTATTTATTAGCCTCAGTATTATTTGTAATGTATGCTGAATATAATATCTATTAATTTATTTCCTGTGTAACAATATTGCTGTTCCAATATTTGGTATCAGAGCTGGTTACAGTCTTCTGGAGTGCAATATGTTGTTTTGAAAACACCAGAGGCATTCCCAGATTTATGGCCGCCTCTATTAATGAGTTGTCTAAGAAATATATTCTATAATAATATATTGCAGAAGCTCTAACTCATTTGTAGCAGCATATTTTGTGTGTGATAGTTAGATTGTGTCTTTTCTTTGGCAGATAAAAGATTTGGGACATCACTGATATTCTGCAAGAATTAAATCTCTACGTACAAATTATCAAAAACATTTTTTGGGCATGTATACTAATGTGAGGGAGGCTCTAAGCTTTTCTTGATGGCATCAAAGTGCGAATCTGTGTGCTATATTCATTGGAGATCCTTGATTTCGTCCTTATTTCTAGCAACGACCTACAACATTGTATTGGAATTTGCCTTTGCCGTATTCAGATTTGAATCTATGTGGAGGAAGATCGATGGATCATAGATAGAACAGTCAGCAATTGCATGTCAAAATTGTTGTCAAGTGCATGGGCTCATAAAGACATTGATCTGGATTTTGCATATTTTCATGTCCTTTGTATGTGTTTAGCTTTTCTTGGTGTGGCTGTATAGATCTGTGGACTTCATTTTAAGTGTTACTTCTCACCGGCCTTATTGCTGAGAATGTCCTGGTATCCTTAGCTAGAGCTTGGGAGGTGATTCACTGATTATCCTGGTGGGTCTGTGAATACAACTAAACTTGCATACTATTTCCTTAGACGGTGGAGTGGCCACATCATGTCGAACCTGTTACATAGAGCCATCCAATATCCATGCGTAGATCTGTAAAGTTTGATCTTGGAACCATAAAAATGCTATTCACAGTTATTTGTGCATGCAACAACCACGTGGGATCAAATTTATGTTAGTCATTTAAAAGCGTCATTTTAATAGTCTTTAGTTTTATTGGTGGGTCGATGTTTTTTTTTGGTTTTAAATGCCACTCTTATATAGTTTTCTCCCGAATTGAGTTAATGTCTCTCATTTGAGTTAATAACAATGTTATATTATTTTGTTGTGTCCATTGTAAAGTATGTCAGTTAAGTCATTGATTCTTTGATCGTATTTAGTTAATAGTCTTGTAATATATATATCGTTTCCTTCATAAGTTTAGTTTTTATTTTTATTTTTGTGAAAGCCATTCATCATTGTAAGTCATTTAGTATTGTCTAGGTATCAACATTATTAAAATTGTGTTTAGGTGAATATAGGTAGTCAATGTTAAATAGGTGATTTTAGGATTATTGTCTTGTCAACTGTTAAAGTCGTGTTATTGTAAAAAGTACAAAAAATAAAATAAAATAAAAAATTGCCTTATGGACGCATTTTTGGTGTTACCCGACGTCTGGCAAAATACAGTGTTTCACATTGCAGGAGGGAAGAAAAGAATAAGCTCAATGTGGAAACAAATGTGCTTCATTTTCACATCTTGCTGAGTTAGCAGCACATACATTAGAGGATGGAGGCAATGGAAGCAGGAGGACAGTCAGTGTCCTCGAGTTCGTCACTACCTTAGAGGCCGTAAACTGCTTTAGTGACATCTTTGTGTCTTGTGTGATGAATAAGAACAGATAAGCATCCCTGTTCCTGTGTGCAGTGCAGTGCTTGTGTGTCCCTCGTGATGATAAATTGTACCATTGATACTATTGCAGGAAGTGTTCTTGATCAGACTGATTTGATGGTTATGTGAATTGGTTGAACGATCCCAATTCATGTATTCATCTAATAGGTTGAACGGTCCCTGGATGATGTAGTTCCCACAGTCAGTGTTGAGGATCGAGACCATGTGCAAGCTACGGAGCGGCATGCTACTTGGTTGAAGATGGTGTTTTCCCCCATGTTCGCACTAAGGGGGGGAATGTTAGAAATATCATAGTGCTCTCATTTATATTGTAATATTATTAATATGAGTTATATTATAACTCATTATTAATAATATAGGTTTGTTATATTGTTTCAACAATATATTTTTGTTATACCCATAATGATATTAACGGGTTGTTTTGTTGTGTGACTTCCTAGTTTGTAGGAAGTCAGTTTTCTATTTCCATGGCTATTTATTAGCCTCAGTATTATTTGTAATGTATGCTGAATATAATATCTATTAATTTATTTCCTATGTAACAATATTGTTGTTCCAATATTGTAACCTTCTGAATTCCTTTCATATTTGAATGTCACTCAGATCCTTGGCTTCCTCTATAGTTAAGACTTTAGGATCAAACTTAGGAGTGACAGATCTCAACACCTTCTACACCATCAAAGCTTCTTGTAGACACCAAATTTAGGTCACACTTCCCCCTTTACCCACATGTATATTAATTTAATTAACCACAATTAAATTAAAACCCATGTTCACAATAATTAATTATTTAATTACCTTAATTAAACTGATTTCCACCTCATCACAAACCTATTCTTAGCATGTTTCCCTTTTACAAGGATTCAATATCCACTTACCATAACTAACTAAGACTTATTTCAACCCTAAAATCACATGCCTAATCTTCCTCTAACCACATTCCCGTTTATCTAAGCACAAGATTTCATTTTGATCTGGGAGAATAGACAACGCTGGTAAAAAAAGATAGCTAGGATCTGCTATTTTGGGCAACCTAGAATATCTCACCTTAATCGACATCGGTCAACCCTAAACCAACGTCGGTTATGATATATTCACTTTGGTAAACTTGTTGGAGAGGTTGGCCACATTATCAAGTATTGGAACAAAGGATATCTGCATGCAAGAAAGAACCAGAGCCCTTTCACACATCCAGACAGCCATAGCCAGAACCAAGACGGATGATACGAAGGTATTTGCATTCATGGTAGCATTCCGAGAAGCATGGCCGTGAAACTGAGCACCATTACATAGATCAACCATCACCATCATCTATTCATCAAATCTGCAAACACCCGTAAGTGTAACCTAACCAGCCTATTTGCATTTTTCCTACCACCCTTGTTACCTTCTTGTGAATCCTGTCATTCCATCACACATAATCATTAAATCACCTATACTTGATTCCTCAATACCTCTGAGTACCCCTGACACCATTATAAATCTAGAGATTTTCCTCACACTCACTATTTTACCTCGAAAAATTCTCAAAACCCAAATTATTAAATTTCTATTATCCCACCTTACCTATCGTTAGTTCCCTCTTAATCTTTGTCAGTCATACCTCACCAACGTCGGTCTCTATATTTGGTAATCCTACCAATAATAGAAACTTAAAAGCCTACATCTAACAAACCCAAGCTACCTAGAAATCTGACCCTGACCTATTCCAACACCTTGACTACCTACCCTACTTCCAGATCTAATCATAACCTAGCATGTTATATTAGATTTGCTTATTGTATTTGGATGAGATACCTAAATCATATCAACTATAGCAGGACATTATTTATTTAGGACATTGCTTACATTAAGTTGCATTAAATCATGGGTTGGCTGCCACCAAGGAAGTGCCACACTTCCTTGATCTAGCACATGCTAAGGCAACCGACTGACATATATTGTTTAACTCTCTTTTGTGGTCTTGTTGTGTATTTTAGGTAATTCCTCCTATCCAAAAGGAATCTCTCGCAGTCAACATTGGATCAAGAAGTCAGAACACGCAGATGACCTTTAAACTGAACATCACAACAGGTATTCCTCCTTGGCCCAACACCTTATCTATTTCATCAAATCCATAAAGAAAGTGGTGAAACATTTTGGCACACCTGGTGGGACCTATCAGGGGTTCTTTTGCATTTTATTCATTCCTAGGTGAAATTTGTGTGTTTGTTTCCCTTTTAAAAAGATTCCACATTAAATTTCTTCTTTGAAATCTTCCCCTTCTTTATATTGTCTAAAAGCAATCATGTTTTTGGTGCTTTAAAATGAATGTGTCTTTATTTTATTAGCACTGCATTAGTGAAAGAACATCCCTCTTCCTATTCAGCACTTGCTACATTGAATATCATATTTTGATTTGGGTTTAAAACACTTGCATGGCATTTTCATTTGTTGCATTTTATCTCACATTAAAACTGAGGGCAACCTATACATTGGAAAGTCATGCCCAGCTGATGGTTGACAAAACTGAATCATAGAAAGCACATTCTCTTTTCTCTCTCTTTGCAAAAGTAAAGAAATTGGAATATGACACATATTCTTAAACAACATCCCACCCGGAAGAAGCTATCAATGATCACACGATCAGAGGATTGACAGTGGGTACCCAACTGGTTATCTATGTCCATTCACCCATCAGAGAAATTCCCACCCCTCGCCAAAACATAACCTGAAACCTCACCTTTAGAATTTCCTTCCTCGTAGGAAGCCTTTCCAACCAAAAAATTTGTTCTAAATTCATGAGTCAGTCTTTAAATAACATAATATAAATACACTAAATTCAACTTGCGGGAGTACGTGTTTTTCTTAGCTTTATTCTTGACTTGCATTTTGAGTTGTGAGGTCATGTTTCTTCACTTACTTCTTCCTTTCACACTCATCATCATAGTTGGTGTATTCCAACTATTTTTGAGTGTGTCAAAACTCACTTTTTTACCATATTCAATCTTCTAGGTTGGTGTCACATTCAATTTAAATTCACAAAAAGCAAATTTTCTTCATTCTACAGATTTCAAAGTAATTGGCATCGGTCACCAGACCGTCGTCGGTTTACATCTGATCATCATTGGTTTATTTGACTGGTGTCAGTTCCCTATTCTTTTGGTCAGTTTACCCAAAAAGCACTCATCTCATCTTCTTCTTTGTTTAAAATCTTTGGACATGACCATATCCTCTGCATTCTGATATTATTGACTAAATTTAGCTTTCTACAGTTAATTTTCCTCAGTTTCTGTCTCACTTTCCCAAACTATTGATTCCCCACAGTAACCGGCATCGGTTACTGTGACACTCATCAGTCACCTAGTAACCAGCATCAGTTGGTCTGACTGGCATCACTCCTTCTATTTTGATTTTTTTTATCAAAAGTACTTGTCATTTCACCCCTCGTAATCAATTCTTTTCCATCCTTGTTGTTCTTTGTGTCACTTGCATAGTATAGTTGATCTAGTATACACTAACTCACATGGTGTTGACACGCAGTCAAGCCAACACTCTTGTGCTTCACTCCATCCTTCAGTCGCTTCCACCTAGCCCATCACCCTCCTCTATCTTATCACCCATGGATCTAACTCAACCTATCACCATTAATAGTGGTGACGAGTAGTTCACAAGACTTCTTGAACATAATCTTGTTGCCCTCCAGTATAACCTTGCTCATTCTTCTACCTAATAGTCCTCATGTCAGTTAGTATATGACATGACTCGTATCTATTCCATCCTACCCTCATCCCCACCTCTACATCAGCTAGCACCAGCTCAGTGCTACCGTCGTCCACTCTACCACCTATAGTGTCTCAACTAGGTCCCACCACCGCTATACCTGCAATGTCTACACCATCTATCACACCCGCGACGTTATTTATCCCTCCGACAACCACCTTAAGTATAGCCCCATCTGCACCTTCTACCTCAAATATACCTATTACATCACAACCACCTCTGTTTTTGGCAACTTACATCCCTTTCCAAAACCTCATCCTTTCTATCCCGCAATCATTACCCCCAATTACCACTAGAGTTGTTACGACTACCCCACCCACTTACACATACTACCAACAACCCCCGACATTTTCTATCACTTATTTCTAGCTATGTGCTACCTACATCTATTCCTCCTACACAGTTCTCATACTCAGCACCACCATACACTAGCATACCACCCACCTCATATATTCAGCATCAACCCCCTTTTTCTGCAAGGAGCACCCACTCATCATAACCTACCAACAACCTCATTAAGATGATGATGGAAAAGATACAGACCCTAGAGGCATATGTTTCTTGCTCCCATAATTCTTTAACTTATGATGAAATCTATAATGAGCCTATCCATCCATCTATTCCTATTCACCCATATCTTGTGTATTGGGAAATTCCTAAATTAAATCATTTTAATAGTAAAGAGGACCCATAACATCACTTGCGGTCATTCAACCATGGGTGCTACCTAATTTCCCATGATGATGCTTTGCTTTTACGAACATTTCCCATGTCCCTAACAGGACCCATCTTAGATTGGCACAACAGTTTACCTAGACATTCCATCTACTCCTTTAACCAAATGGCTCAAGCATTCCTAGACCACTTCTCGATCAATGTAGTCAAGAAGGTCACCATGACTGACATGTATTCAACACGATAGTATGAAGATAAATCTATCACATATTTTTTTTTCCAATGGCGAGATTCTTATCAACCAATTAACATTCCGGCTACTTGTTGATGCAGAATAATAACATCCCTGAATGTCCTGAGTCTGAAATGGGGCATTCAGTGTGATTGCACAACATTGGACCATCTCTCAAGTTGTGGGACTTGTGGACTTGAGATGGACCTCCAGAGAAGGTTGGTTCTTGCTTCCTAATCTACCTACCACAAGCTACTCCAATGCATAGGAAGAACCTATCTAATCCTAATCTAACCATTCCAAGGAGACATGGGAGAGAGAGAGAGGGTGAAAGAGAGCCTACACTAAGTGGTGATACACCAGAAAAGGAAGTGGTTGATCACAAATCAAACCACCTAAAGTGGAGAGAGGTGAACAAAGGAGAGGGTGGACAAGATGCACCATAAACTTGAGATAGAATTCACATGGAACACCACTTCAAAACCCATTAAGCACAGCTCCCAAAACCTGCAATAAACATTAGAGTATGCACAGTATACCCTGCAATGATGAGAGGGCAAGAAGAGACAACAAAATAAGCAAGGATGGACAAAAAAGCATCACGAAACATATTTAATTGCTCCAAAGTTTCACACGGTACATCATCAGTGGTAAAGGGGAAAGAAAATTCCATTAAGAGAGCCATGAGAAGGAGGCTTAGACTCCACATTCTACCCTAAGGAAGAAAGAGAGAGGGGGAAAGAGAGAAACAATGACAAACCCTATTAGAAAATGCCCCTCCTTTACAATATATAGGAAGAATGAGAGAGAAAGAGAGAGGGAAAATTTGAACTCTGTTCCAACCACCCCTCGAATGCATTGAATTCCACCTACTCCAACCTACTTCAGAAAGCATGAAGAGTCCACCTGCCTATGACGATTCTCACACAACACCCATGCCCCCATCAGTTGTCCCTTACTCGACAAGAAAGAGGCCCATTCTTCATCATGGTGGTAGGTGAGAGACTTGATAGTCCCCTGAAAATAGTGGGTCAAAACATTAATGGAGGCAAGTGAGAAGCTGATGTCGAGAGCTTTCCAAAAAGTCCTCTCCCACAAAAATTGAGTTTCTAGTCGAAAGATATGGCTTCTAAAGATCAGGGTCATGGGCGCATGCAATATTTAAAAGAGTCTATCCATTAAAGGTCCACATGGTAGCTCACGCATCTTGAAGATTCAACCCCTTCCTTTTGCTCTTAAAATTGCACCAAGACTGACACGTGGTGGGCTTCTTTAGCTTTGTTCTATTTCCTTTGTGCTTATTCCTAAGTCCCTTTTGTATTGGATAGGGACATTGTCTGACCTGGGACACGTGGAGGCTTGCATGCACATTTGGAAACTACCCCCAGATTTTGACTTTTGAAGTTATGATAGAGACACATGTGGAGGCTCTCCACAAGCTTTTGGAATTTTCAATGGCCAAGCGCTTGTTTGGTAACTACCTTACCTCTTCGCACTCTGACACATGGATCCTTGGCAGGTTGTTCCTTTCCTAAGTCTCATTTGGGGGGCCTGACCCTTTTGGGTCAGCGCCTTTGAATCCACTACAAATTTTTACACTAGTTTGAGATGACACGTGGCACCTTCTACTGGCTCTGTTCTATTTTTTGTGTTTTGGCTAATACCCTTTGCTTTGGTGCCATACGTCTGACCCTAGACACGTGGAGGCTCAGTGCTTATTTGGGACTGTCCCTTTATATTTTACCTTTGAAGTTACGTCCAGTCGACACAATGGCACCTTCTGTTGGTTCTTTTATATTTAGCTGATTCGGGCCTGCTGCTCATTTAATTTTGTTGGACCCTAGACACATGGAGATTCTCAACACTCATTTGAGTGTCCACTTTGGGTTGTGCCCATTTGAATTTGAACAAATGAGACACATGGCAGCTCCTTTGCTGGCTCTATTCACTTATACTTAGTCATTTTCAATGACCTGGATTTTCCCCTTTGAAGTTTCACTCAAAGAGACATGTGGAGGCTTGGCGCTTGTTTGGGGTCTCCTTGGTTATACTTTGAGTAACACCAATTAGGCATGTGGCACCTCCTTGGGTCTATGACTTTTCAACGACTGATGAGATATGGGCTCGCTTGGCACTTAAAATGTTTGACCATTTTTGACGAAAAGTGATAAAAGTTTCAAAGTCCCCCTTGAAGGTGATCCACATTGTACACTTGGAAAATTTTGTGGAGGCTTCAGCTATAGACCTGCTTTTACTATACATAGTTGATTTGGGCCCGCATTTCCCCATTTTGGACAAAAAGACATCTCTAGGGCCCATATGGCGAGCTTTTTCCACTTTTCATGAAATCCTTTGGGGATTATACCTTGTGTCTTTTTGTGAAAAAGTGCAAAAATTGGTCTCTTGTAGTTACCCCCGCCAGTCGACACATTGGCAAAAAAATCTTCCTCTATTGGCTTTGCCCCGCTTTTGACTAAAAAATCCTGTTAAGGCCTATCCCCCGTAACTTAGCAAATATGGAGTTAGAAGGACTTCTTTATATCTCTTGGTTTAGGGGAAGAAATTTCCTATTTAATGGAAATGCTTTTAGGGGGCCTTAGAGTGCTTAAAATATGTAAAAATTTAGAGAAGCACAAAAAGGGGGAAAATGGTGTCACTTGACCCAAAATAAGTGTGAGCTTATTTTGGTCAACAATTTGATGAGATCATGGGGATCACCTTCCTGCTAGGTGAAATGATCAATTACCTTGAAGCATCCATTGGGCATGGAGTCTGCTTGGTAAACAAAAATCTAATCTAAACTTTGAAAATGTCGATCCCTGAGCCACTTGGAACACCTACTGGAACTAGAGCTGAACTCACCAAATGCTGCTTCCAATGTCATGTGCACGAGAAACAAAACACCACAACACACGATGTACAAAACTGGAAAATCATACATGCTCCAAGTGGAACATGTAGAGTGTGCACAAGCACTTCTTCTGCTGAAAACAAACCTAAACCTACTCTACACTAACCAGAGAGAAAGGGGACTCAAACAAATCCTGCAACTAGAAGGGAGAAGTAGCTTCCCTTTCTCAAAAAGGGGCAGCCATGCAAATGATTTGACACTGAATATGGCTGCTTGTATGAGTGAAAAACTAACTATAAGCCGATCCTCCACCCAAATCATCAAGGTATCAACATCAATCAAAAATACCTCCTCAAGTTGATTGGCATTGGACTCCTGGAGGTGTTGATAGTGACCCTTGGTAATTTGATACTCATCATCATGTCCTGAAGTGGGCATGACTATGTTTTGGCTTCTCCCTTGGCTCCAATGAAGCCAAGTACCTGATTGGGCATGGTCTGAGTCCTTTGAATGTGCCCATTTCTCTGAACTTCAACTCCAAGAATGGAGTCTTTCTTGCTGACCTTCCTGGGTGGATGGTGTGGAAGAGATGATGACATCCTCTTGCTTTTCCCTTCCTTCTCCTATGAAGAACATGGAAGATTTATATCTTCCAACCTTGGTTCCAGAGGGTTGTTATGAAGTGCAGGTTGTTGTACTTGAATGCTCTCCTTCATGGCAGTAGGCTCATGTGCTTGGAAGGTGGATGATGGAGGAGAAAATGATGTTATCTCCTCAGGCTCCTCTCCATCAAAGCAATCTTCCAATTCTGACATATTTTTCCTCCTTGTTGTCCTACTGCATGTGCTTGACCTCCTCCATGGTGTCCTCCTGATCTGTAACTTTCTCACCATGGTTCCCTTCATCCTCAAACATGAAGTTTGAAAGATCAAACTCTTCTTCAACATTAGAGCTTGAAGGGGATAAAGTGGGAGGAAGAACTGAAGGTTCTTTTGTGGCCTGCTCTGCACTTGGAGCCTCTGGAACTGTATGGTCCTCCTCCTTTCATGGGTTCATCAATCAAATCAAGGCCCTTCAAATGAAAGCAAAAAATCTTCAATAATGCTTTCTTCACTAAGTGGCCTCAACTCTGATTTGATCTCTCCCAGCTGCTCCTCTTCAATGGGACTTGGAGCTAATTGTTCTTCTTCTCTCTTGACTTTGTGTAGCAAATTGGATTAGTTCAACATCCTCTTCAGAAAAAGTGCCATTATGGACACTGCATTCAGAGAAAATAGATCGTTGATCTTATTCCTCTTGTTCTTGTTCTTCTTCTGCTGCAAACTCAGCCTTAGTCCACCACTGGCTCTTCAACCTGACCTCCTCTGTTGGCTTAACCATCAAGGGGATCTTTGTAAACCCAAAATATGGCAGCCCAACTCTTCATATTTTCTATCATTTCTTCTGTGTTGGGTTCCTCTTCTTGTTGTTCTCCTTGACTGATTCTTGAGTCTCTTCCCAACATGGACTTGGGAAAGCAAGAGGAGTGGTAGGTTGGGGTTCAACCAGTTTTGCTATTGTTTGTGGTGGTGAGGGGAGTGGAACTTCTTTTTTGTTTAGAGGGGATGACTTCTTGGAAAGGAAAATGGTAGAAGGAATTGAGATGGGATGGAAGATTAAGAGATGGAGAAGGGAAATCAACACTTGGGGCAGAAGTGAGGGGTTTAGACTCTTGACACTGCTGTGATGATACTGATTGAGGAAGAGGAAAGAAAATATAGGAAGTGGTGGACTTACCCATTGACAAGGTTGTCTTGTGTCCAACTCATAAGCCTCAATATCCTCAATCCATTGTGTAAGTTGGGGTAAATTTCAACCATGAAGTCAAGCTTCTCCTATGGGCTGTAATGTCTTGGAAAAGGGCCTCCCCATGGACAAGGTGCCCTGTAACCAATCCTGAATGCCTTCATCTATGTTTTAGCCCTTGAAATGCACCATGCTAGCCTCCATTCTTTAGATCTTCTCCAACAGAACAGCATTCTCCACATAACTGTCACCACCGATATGTGCACACCCTTGTTCTTGATAAGCTCCTTGGCCAAAATGGTTTTGACCCTTCTCATATGGGTAAGCATAATGGTTCTATGGATCTGATCATAATGTTGATCTGGAGGAGTTGGGAAATACATTGGAGGTGGACTGCACCGTGGTTGCTGCAAGTGTGAGTTCCAAGATTGGAATGAATTCATGATTGTCACAACTTCATGGAATGGGAGAAAATGAAAGATATGGAAAGAAAAAGTGGGTGGAAATGGATGGGAGAAGGTCTGCAACTTCAGAGAATGGGTTATTGACTAGATGGAGTCGCCAGATGTGCTTTGAATGTGCCTCAAAGGCTGAATCTCACCAAGAACACATCAACTTGATGAAATGAAGTGTAAGGTGCTTAAAACCTGGTCCCACCCAGTGTGCCAAAACTGTTGTGTGAAAATCACAGCACCCCTCGAATGTCCTAAGTTTGAAATAGGGCATTCAGTGTGATTGCACAACATTGGACTATCTCTCAAGCTGTGGGACTGTGAAAAACTTGAGATGGACCTCCAGAGAAGGTTGGTTCCTACTTCCTAATCTACCTACCACAAGCTACTCTAGTGCAGGTAAAACCTAATCTAATCCTAATCTAACCATTCCAAGGAGACATGGAAAGAGAGAGATAGGGTGAAAGAGAGCCTACACTAAGTGGTGATACAATAGAAAAGGAAGTGGATGATCAGAAATCTAACTACCTAGAAGTGGAGAGAGGTGAGCAAAGGAGAGGGTGGAAAATATGCACCACAAACCAAAGATGAAGTTCACATGGAACACTACTTCAAAACCCATTAAGCACAGCTCCTAGAACCTGCAATAAACATCAGAGTATGCACAATATACCCTGCAATGAAGAGAAGGCAAGAAGAGACAACAAAATAAGCAAAGGATGGAAAAATGCATCACGAAACATATTTTATTGCTCCATAAGTCACACGGTACATCATAAGTGGGCAAGGGCAAGAAAAATTCCATTACAAAGCCATGAGAGGAGGCTTAGACTCTACATTCTACCCTAAGGAAGAAAGAGAGAGGGGGGCAGGAGAGAAACTATGACCAATGCTCTTTGAAAATTCCCCTCCTTTACAATATATAGGAAGAATGAGAGAGAAAGAGAGAGGGAAAATCAAACTCTATTCCAACCACCCCTATAATGCATTAAATTCCACCTACTCCAACCACTTTATAAAGCATTGAAATTCACCTGTAACAATGAAGAGGCTTTACTACAAGACCCATGCCTCCATCATTGTCCCTTATTGGATAAGAAATAGGCCCATTCTTCATCATGGAGGAAGGTGAGAGACTTGATAGTCCTCGAAATTAGTGCGAGCCAAAACATTAATGGAGGCAGATGAGAAGCCGACATTGAGATCTTTCTAAAATGTCCTTTCCCACTCAAAATCGAGCTCCCAGTCAAAATATATGGCCGTCTGAAGGTCAGGGTCACCGGAGCACAATATTTAAAAGAGTTTCATCCATACAGGGTCCACGTGGCAGCCTCGTACATCTTGAAGATTCAGCCCCTTCCTTTCGCTCTCTGAAATTGTGCCAGATTGACACGTGGTGGCTTCTGTGGGCTCCTCTGTATTCCTTTGTGTTTTTCCTTAGTCTCTCCTGTTGTTAGAGATGTTGTGCCATCCCGAGACACATGGAGGCTTCGCACTCATTTGCAAACTACCCCTAGGTTTTACTTTTGAAGTTGCATTGATGAGACACATGGCACCCTTCACAGCTCTGTCCTATTTCTTTGTGTTTTGGCTAAGTCCCTTTTACTTGGCTGGACCATAAATTTGACCCTGGACACGTGGAGGCTCAGTGCACATTTGGGAACCCACTCCAAATTTTACTTTTGAAATTATGTCATGTTGACACGTGGCTCCTTCCGTTGGCTTGCCTCTATTTATACTTTTCAATGACCACTTTGGCCTTTTCAGGATCTGGACACATGGAGGGCCAGCGCTTGCTTGAGGTTTTGCTTTGGGTCGCGCCTTTGAATTTGCGTCGATGAGACAAGTGGTGCACTCCACCGGTTCTTTATACTTAGTCAATTCGGGCCTTGATCCATTTGATTTTTGTTTGACCCAAGACACGTGGATATTTGGCACTCATTTGAGTCTCCACTTTTGGCCTTAACCCTTGAAGTTGCACCATTGAGACACGTGGAGGCTTTCCGTCGGTCCTCTTACACTTAGTCGATTAAATGGTCGGCTCTGTCCCTTTTTCAGACCTAGGACACGTGGAATCTTCCACTTGTTTGGGGTCTCCATTTTGGATCCTACCTTTGGAGTTGTGCCGATGAGGCACGTGGCACCCTCCATGGGTCTGTGACTTTTCAACAATCGATGAGACCCCACGGGCTCACAAGGCCACACTTGAAAATTGCGCCATTTTGTGAAAAGTGAAAAAGTTTCAAATTCCCCCCAGACCCGTCGGCCCATATGTACACTTGGGAAAAAATTTTCCTCCACGGCCCCGTAGACCCGCATTTGGTACAAAAAGTGCATCCTCGGGCCCACCGGCCCGCATTTTCCACATTTGGAAAAAAAGACATCTCTAGGCCCACTGGCCCGCATTTTCCACTGTTCATAAAAAATCCTTCTCGGGCTCGAACGCCCGCAATTCTAACTTGTGCCCCTTTTGCAAAAAGGGAAAACATGTCAAAATGTTCTCCCGCTACTCTGTCAGTCCATGATTTCCATTGGCAAAAAATCTTCCCTAGGCCCGTCGGCCCGCTTTCTGGTAAAAAAAATCCTTCCAAGGCCCACCATTCCGTAACTTGCAAAATATGAGGAGTTAGAAGGACTTTTTTATATTTATTGAAAGGGGAAGAAATTTCCTATCCGATGGAAATGCTTTTAGGGGGGCTTGAGTGCTTAAAATATGTAAAAATTAAGATTGAAGCACAAAAATGGGGGAATGGTGTTAGTTGGCCCAACATAAGTGTGAGCTTATTTTGGTCAACACTACCTTGGGCTGAACTTATTGAGTTGTTCACTAAAGCTTGTGCCAGAAACATCTAACCAACTCTGCAGGTCCAAACCTTCTGAACCTTTGAATAAGAATTCAACATGGCATGAAATCTGGAAATTCACACCATTGTCGAAAAGAAAATCCAATTACAAAACAAGAACGCCTCGTTCAAATCCAATGATTCTTCTTTATCTTCAAAACCTAAAAATAATTATTCAGATCCCAAAGGATCTACTAATGTGGTAGTCCTTAAGGCAGGACCATCTCATCCTTCTAATCAAGCCCAACCTTCTTCCAATCTTTCCCCTATCTAGGCCTTTCAGCTCCGACAAGAACAACATAAGTACACTTCAATTGGAGAACCCTATTCCTTGGTCTTGAAAAAGCTTCTTAAAGATGGAGCCATTACACTTCCTCCCATAAAACCTCATACAAGTTTCGATCCTTCCCATCATATGCCTACATGGTATAAATAACATGAACACTGTAATTATCATCACATCAAAGGCCATAGTGATAGTAACTGCATAAATTTTAAGAACATTGTCCAAGAGATGATAGATAATGGAGACCTCGTCATGGACAACCCGAATGTGCCGACGAATCAAAATTTTCACATCTTTAAAAATTTGTTCCCTAACCATAAACTATCATCTAATAAAAATAGTGAACCTTTATCTAGTTGCAACAATGTCGGTGAAGTCCACACGATTTTTGACATCATACCAATCGTTCCTCAACTCTCACCTATTTCATCTATTGAGTAAATTTTGGCACGAGCTCCTCTACCCAGAGAGGAGCATACCTCTTCCACTCCTTAACCCCCAGAGGATTCCCCTTCATCTCTCCCTCCACCCAAAAATGAACTCACACTTTCTACTGATGTCATTCCACCATCTACCTCACAAGCTACCGAGAATTCAACGCTTTTAAATCTATCATCCACAAGAGAATCATCATCGTCTTCTCTTCCACCAAGGAAGAAGTCTACATCACCACACCTATTATCTCTCCTACCATGGGAGACTTGTCAAACATGCCACTACCTATTGGAGGTAGTTCCCCCTCAGAATCCTAAAACCCCTTTGACATGATCTCAGCTCTTTTACCTACAGAGTCCGAGGCTAGCCAATTCCCTGTCTCGCAAATATATTTTGTAGGGATTGCCATCAAACCAACTCCATCTTCTACTTCAGTAGTCCCATTTTCACATATGGACAATTGCTTGGATTACGTCTATAATTCCATGCTCTGGGGACGTCTTTGGCTCCCCTTTTTGACCCAAATGCAAATGTTGCATGAGGATATTTCCACGATCTACCCAAAGGTATTTTCAACAACTAGATCCCCACGGATCATGCCTATTGAAGCAACATCTTTATCATCATCCCTACCTACATCCAAATCTTTACCCATGACCAAAACCATTTCAAAACCTGAAATCCTATCCACACCTATGTTTGCATTTGTAGCTAGACCCATCACTATCTTAGGTGTCATGTCGACATCAAGCCTTACTAACCCACCTATAAATTTAGACTTAGCAGCATCATCTAAAACCCACACCAACATTATCCCTTGGCCTAAATATAAAACCCAACCTTTTAGGCCACATACACCATTCTTGCCTCCCACACCTTTGTCACCTTCCCCCTTTCTATCCATCCTAGGGCCTCATCCATCAATCCTGATCAAATAGTCTCCTACCGAAAGCTAGTCAAAATCTAAAAAACCTACTATTGCATCATGAGCCTTCGTTACACCTCATTCACCCAATAACCAAACACCCTCACCCTCATCCATGCACTTTTTACCTCCTAGACCTCCACCAGTTACTATCCCCTCAACTTTACCTATATGACTTCAGCAAATACCATCCACCTGATCTCAACTAACCACTTCCCCTGCAACTCGGTTGTCCCCACGTGTAACCCATTCTTTGTCACCATATGTTTCCCCTTCTGCATCCCGTACTCCCATGTCACATTTACCCAAGAAGGTGCAACCCAAAGATAAGAACCCACTACCTTCCAATAAGGTAGTCAAACTAACAAAAAATTCCATCGCTAGCTCTTCAACCCCACCTTTACCCAATATGATGCCAACAAAACATAAGACAATAACACTTACGAAACTAGTGGACCAACCCATTCCCCCTCCCATAAAGCCTCTTCCCTCATGATCATCCGCACCTTTACCCAAACCCATTCTCACTTCCCATTGTGATCCATTAGTGGGGTCCTATGCTAACATTTTAACCAGTCTCTTAGAGACTTCTGTAATCATATTACCACCACTTCGACCTTACGATCCTATCAAACCCAAACCAAAATGGTTTGATGAAACCAAGATTTTTGCTTATCATCGTGTGCCAGGACATGATGCATAAAATTGTTATGTACCTTGGGATATGGTAATATAATATATATATATATATATGGGTTGATGGAGATGCCGACATGTGGCACACATCCCCTTAGTTATATGTATGGGTTCACATGGGATATAATATTATAATGCATATGGGTTGATGGAGATGTTGACATGTGGCACACATCCCCTTAGTTAGTTATATGGTCTCACATAGGAATTAATTATATTGGGTAATGGGTCGGCCTACATTGGTATTAGGTGTTACCCATCCTATTTAAAGGATGTGAGTATCATTATGAGGAGGTCATGGATGTATGAGTTGAGTCTTATACTTGGTAGAGGTATATTGGAGCTGTCCCCCTTGAAGTGGATTCCCATCTTGGGAGATTGTGGAGTTACTCCTTCCTTAAGGAGCATTGTATGGTGTTGCCCTACCTTAAGGGTATTATTCTGCATATATTGATTATTTGGGAATCTTGGCCCCCCATATATTTGGTGTTTTATTATCTTCTTCAATTTATTGATTTATTATATGCAAGGTTCTTATCAAGTGGTATCAGAGCAGTGATCCGGGCAATTTGTGGGATGAAACCCTAATTTTGGTGATTTTTCTATATCTAGAGATTGAATTGGAATTTTTCATATATTTTTTTGGGGAGTGGATACATAGTTTAATTTATCTTCCCTCCAAATTTCAGATTTTTTGGAGCTATTTTTCAAAAGTTGTGTTCATTTTAGGGTTGAAACCCTAATTCTACAATTTCATCTATATCTTCTTAATAATGAAGAATTAGGAAATAATTTTGTTTGGGTTGATGTTAATACATTCAAAGGTAATACCACTGAAATTTCATAATTTTTGGATCTATTTTGTCAGAGTTATTTCATTTTTATTATTTTTCACTATTTTTCTCCACAAGCCGTAATTTGAAATATTTTCCTAAATTTCTTACATTTTTAGAAACCTCTCAAAAATTAAATTGGGGTTTGTATTTTGTGATTTCTGACTTTTGGCCAAACGTTAGCTGAAAGGGTTAGAACAAGTTTTGATCAAAAGGGTCTATTCCTAAAACCCTAGTTTTGTGGATCATGGGGATGGTAAGTTTTTTTAGAGATGGCACGATTGATGCTAGAGAATGGTGGAACAAATTTAGGGAAAAATTCTCTAAAACATCAGATATTTGGTTATTCAAGTTATGGATTAGTGGCTTTGCACAGATTTGGTTTTCTGAGTTAGAAAAGGAAAAGTCTAATTGGTCTTTGGAGGAACTAGAACACGTTTTCATGGACAGATGGGAAACAAAATAAGAAGAAGAAGAAGAAGAATAAGAAGAAAATGTTGATGATGAATCTTTTACATAGGATAGTGCATCTCCAAGGAAGAAATCTTCAATATTTTAGTTTTAAGAGTGCATTCAAAGAAAAAAGGTAATTGTTTCCATAAACCCTAGCAGCAAATATAACTTCATCAATATGGATGTAGCTCACAATCTACATGTGCAAATAAATCATATCAAGGAATCTCAAATGAATGGTAAGGAGATTCAAGTTTTTGAAGATTTAAAGCTTTCTATGGATAAATATTTTTTACATTCAGATTTTTATGCTTTAGATATGGATGGTATGGATATTGTTCTTGGATATCCATGGTTAGAGACATTGGGAACGATTAATATTAATGTGCAAATGAAATTTATGAAATTATGGTACAAGTGAAAGAAAATTACATTGCAAGATATCACACTTAGCAAGGAAAAAAGTAATGTACAATTGGATCACAAAGATGAATTAGAAGATGGTGAAGAAGGGAATAAGGATGAATCAGAATGAGAGGATGAAGAACATGATAAAAAAGTCAAAAATAATTTCTATACTCAAGAGAAAAAGAAATACCAAACAAGTTGGAAGAGGAAAAAGAGGAAAAGATTGATAAGGTTGAGCATATTAAGGTTGAACCATATAGACACCCACATCATTATGAGGAGAAAAAATCATGGAGATATACAAGGACACATGAGGTCTGAAATCTATATAGATATACAGGGAATTGGAGGAGTAATAATTTTGGCTATACAGGGAATCAATGGAACAACAATTGTATGACATGGAATCACAGGAATAATCATTATGGATATGCATAGATGCCGAGGAGGAACACATATGGACCAGGATGGAATCAAATGACCACAATCGAATATGGAATTAGGTTTTTAGTAACATCACCCACTAGGATTTCATATGGGTGGTTGGATGATCGAGCATGGTGACAAGTGTGCAATAATTTAAAGCACACTCATTATATGGCTTCTTCTTATGTTTCAGGGATGAAAAATGTCAAAGAGGGAGGCAATGCTATGTACCTTGGGATATGGTAATATAATATATATATATATATATATGGGTTGATGGAGATGCTGACATGTGGCACACATCCCCTTAGTTATATGTATGGGTTCACATGCGATATAATATTATAATGTATATGGGTTGATGGAGATGCTGACATGTGGCACACATCCCCTTAGTTAGTTATATGGGCTCACATAGGAATTAATTATATTGGGTAATGGGTCGGCCTACATTGGGATTATGTATTACCCATCCTATTCAAAGGATGTGAGTATCATTATGAGGAGGTCCTGGATGTATGAGTTGAGTCTTATACTTGGTAGAGGTATATTGGAGGTGTTCCCCTCAAAGTGGATTCCCATCTTGGGAGATTGTGGAGTTACTCCTTCCTTAAGGAGCGTTGTATGGTGTTGCCCTACCTTAAGGGTATTATTTTGCATATATTAATTATTTGGGAATCTTGGCCCCCCATATATATGGTGTTTTATTATCTTCTTCAATTTATTGATTTATTATATGTAAGGTTCTTATCAAAAATTGTAATGCTCTAAACATCGTTCTTCTCCAAATTTGTCCTCCTAATTTTTTTTTGACGATGATGACCTTCTTGATTAGGACCATGTTCCACCTTCACCTGTCACCACACATCATCATCCTTTACCCATTCAAGAACCAATATCTCCACCCTAACAACCATTTTATCCACTTCCAAATTTTGAGATCAACATGGTCCGTATTAGAGAGTTTGCAAAATATCCACCCAAATGTTAGTGTGCCCTACTCATTTCACAAGGCTCTTATCCACCATTAGGGTTTTTTTCCTCATGTCATTACACCTTTCATGGCACACCCTCTCCATCCACCTACCATCATATTAACATGGTTCATGTTACCACCCATGCTCAGAAAGACAAAGGAAAACAAAAAGCAACTAGCCCATCAACCAACCCCGTACCCAATACACCATCTGTACCCACACCAAAAATCATCATCCTCAGACCTACATACCCTATCTCTGATGGGGTCACCCATTGCACAATGATAAAACAATTACACCAATCTCCTCTAAAGATTCCTTTGTATGATCTCGTCTAAACTTTTGAATCTCGTAGACAAGCCCTTATCGAGCTTTTACAATCCATCGATGTTTTACCCATTAACCCCACACTAGTGGCTTCCATTATTACCCCTCACCACGTGGCCTCTCTTACGAAATCATATCCTTCTTTTACTCCCATGCCCACTCCTCAAGTCACCGCCCTCAACTTCTTTGATGAGGAGATTGTACCTCTTCAGTTAGATGACCTATATCCCGCCCTATTCATTTCCATTTATATCGATAACATACGTGTATGGCATGTCATGATCGATGGTGGTGTTAGCATTAATATCATCTCCTCCCACACATACAATCAAATGCATATGCCTTATAATTATATTCTTAATAACCCTGTTATTTTTTGCTCCTTCAACAATGCCATTACCTCCACCCTTTGCACCATTAGCCTTCATGTTCGGGTAGGCCCTTGCACTATCCCATAAGTATTCTATGTCTTAGATAGGGAGTTCCATTATAACCTATTTCTCATCAGACCTTGGATTCATGTCATGAGTTGTGTCCCTTCAACTTTACACCATTGTGTAAAATTCAAACATTCAGGATATAACTATACCATCCTCGCCAACCCGTCACCATTCAAAACTTGTAAAATGTTGTACCATCCCAACAATGTACTTGTACCAGTCAAGGCATCTGCCAATATCCCCACTTCTCCTTCACCTATGAGCCCATCCTCCAATGATGTTTCCACCTCTCCCACATCTAAATCTTCTATTCCTATTATTTCCGCAGCCTTTGTAGTTGAACCCTCTTTTTCCCAACCAACCACTACCCCTTCTGCACAATCATCTAGTGAGCCATCTATCCCCGCCACCCACATATTGACTATTCATCCCTTAGAAAGTGTTTTACAATGCCTCACTATGGGGGAGTACGCCTATACATAATCAACACATTTCTCACTCCACAAGAGTATGGGAACCTACGCCAACACCCTAGTTATGACTACCATGTACGCAAGATTTTTTCTTAGGGTCCTCCCCACCTTCACACTAATCTAACGTATGGGGGACTTGATATTGCCACTTATTCACCCGAACCTCCATCCCAAACATGATCATTTTCATTTGACCTCCAATCTCTTACTAATTGCCACTTCACTCACACTTTCCTTCACCGTTACACATGGAAAGGCTTTGACTTCAGTTTTTACGAACATGGCCACCATATTATCATTTCATGTACCACCCGTAAACATAATGATCGTAGTGGTATTGTCTTTGCCACACCACCTTCCAAGAAGTCTTGGGTCGACCTCATTAAGGAAGAATAACCTTCTCCACCCCATTCCCCAACGTCACCACCTTCACCCATAGAGTCCATAGATCCCGAATCTATTCCTCCTAACTTTTTTTTTTCATAAACACAATTTCCCTAGGACCTCTTACCTATCAACATGATGGCGAGGATATCTCTTTTCTTCCCTTCCTGTATCCTGACATGATCGATGATGATAAACCTTCTATTAACATCATTCAATGTTAGGACGATGAGTCTATCCTCACCTACCTTGGTGCATTGAATTATTATATTCACTGGTCATTACCTTATGAGACACAAACCATGTTAAATGGATCGACTATAAAAATCAACATTAACACTCAGGACGACCCGCACATTCTAAAGATAGGCCAGTATTTAGAGTTTGTTGAACAGGAATCTTTTACCTCTTTCCTTTCAGACCATAACAACGCTTTTGCTTGGTCCTATGCTGATATGCCCAGTATTGACCCAAACATTATGGTCCACAATATCATAACCATTCCTGATGCAAAACCCATAAAACAAAAGCTGTGGAAAATGCATCCTCGCATTACTCTTCTTGTCAAAGAAGAACTTTAGCACCTTCTCTTGGTTTCCTTTATCCTACACATTGACTATCCCCAATGGATTTATAATATCATCCATGTCACGAAAGCAACAGGGGACTCTGTATTTGCACAAATTTCCCTAACCTCAACCTTTCTTTCCCCAAATATGATTTTCCTCAACTAGGCATTGACCAATTAGCTGATCTCACTGCTAGCCATGAGATGCTATCACTCATGGATGATTTCTCGAGTTAAAATCAAATATTACTCACTCCAGAGGATCAACACAAAACTTCCTTCATCACTCGTTGGAGGAACTTCTGCTATCGAGTCATGCCTTATGGACTTAAAAACATTGGTGCCACATATCAGTGACCCATGACTTATATCTTTTGGGACATCATGCATCGTATAATGGAAGATTACGTAGATGACCTTCTTGACAAATCCAAACATCAGGCCGAACTCATGACAGTCCTTAAGGTCATATTTGACCGCCTCATCAAGTATTTGACCACCTTTAACCTAAGAAGTGTGTCTCCACTGTGCTTTTAAGAAAACTCCTTGGTTTTATCATTTATTTGCGTGGCATAGAAGTCAATCCTGCTAAAGTAAATTCTATTATCAAAATGCCTCCACATACCAACCTCCGTTAACTTCAAAGTTTGCAAGGTAAGTTACAATCTATCCGTCAGTTCATTTCACAACTTTCTGACCATTATCAACCATTTCATCATCTCCTTAAGAAGGACTTCTCATTTAAATGGAACAATGAATGCCACAAAGACTTTGACACCTTAAAATAATACATTCTTCAACCATTGGTGCTCATTCCTCCTCAGGATGACCAACTCTTTTACCTATACATTTCTGCTATTGACCATTCCTTAGGTGCCATGCTCGCTCACCACGATGAGCAGCAAAGGGAACAAATGGTTTATTGCATAAGTCATACCCTTTTGGACTATGAAACTAGGTACACCCATGCCAAAAAACTTTTCTTAGCCTTAGTTTTTACCGCCACTAAACTACGTCATTACATACTCAACCACAAAACATTTGGTGTCACTAACACTGACCCTCTACATTACATGTATGCCAAACCCTACCAACATCAACATGTTACACGTTGAGTCATGCTTCTTGTAGACCTTGAAGTTGAATTCATCCCACCAAAATTCTATCAAAGGCCAAGCCATTGCTGACCAACTGGCAGACGCACCTCTTTCTGGAAATCAACCTTGTAACATCGATTTCCCCGACAAATCCATTTCTACCCTCTCTTTGGATGATACCACTTACTAGATGATCGTATTCTTTGATGGTTCCAAATGTCAACATGGTGGTGGTGCAGGTGGTATCCTTATTCCTCTTGATGGTGAACCTATGCCATTATCTTTCAAACTAGATTTTGAGTGTACTAACAACATCATCGAATATGAAGCACTCGTATTAGGCCTTCAAACCGCCATCTCCCTAAATGTTAAATCAATTAATATCTTTGGTGATTCCCAACTAGTTGTAAACCAAGTCAATGGTATATACCAGTGTCGTAATGAAATAATGAAAAAGTACAAATGCCATGTCGACACACTTTTGACTACCTTTGATCGTTATGACATTCAAACCACCCCACATTCTACCAATAAATTTTTGGATACCATGGCTTGTCTGGCTTCTCAGATACCTGCTTCACCCATCGAATCCAAAATCTTTGTCACAATACAAAGGTTACAACCACCCTCGTATTTATCTCATGCGGTCAACTCCATTAGAACTGTTGCACCTGACCCATGTGACCTTTAGTATAAATAGTTTGCAAACTACCTTTCCCTTTCAATTCTGCCTCCCGATCTCACTCATATGGGAAAACGTGCCTTTCTTAAAGGTGTCTCTTGGAATGTCATCATGGGTGGTCTTATTTATAAATGTGTCTTCGACGGTATTCTCTTACTATGCCTTACTAGTTCTGAAATCCTTACACTATCAAGGAATTTCACGACGGAATTTGTGGAGGTCATTTTAGTGGCTTAGTTTTCGCTAAACACATTCTTTGCCTTGGCTATTATTGGCCAACCCTAAACCATGAATGTTGCAACTATGTCAAATGTTGTGTGAAATGTTGGCAACATGCTAATATTCATCACACACCTAGTCATGCCTTACAGGTCGCATGAGACCTTTGGCCTTTCTCTCAATGGGGTTTGAATCTTGTCAGAGAGATCAATCCTCATTCTTCACAGTGTCATTAATGGATTATAACTACTACTAAATATTACACCAAATGGGTAGAAACCATTCCACTCATTTCTAAAAAATCTGAGAAGATGTATGAATTCATCAACCATCACATCATTTGTTGCTTTGGTGTTCCTCACCACCTCATCACTGATAATGGAAAGCGATTCAAAAACAAAACCCTATGCAATATGTGCAATACTTTTGGCATTCAACTCATTTTCTCATCACCTTATTACCCACAAACCAATGGCCAAGCAAAATCAACTAATAAAACCTTGAACAAAATTTTATGAAAGTACTTGACGATACTGGGAAGGTTTGGCATACTCACATTCTTTTTTCCTTGTGGGCTTATCGCACTAATATTTACACTTCGAGTGCTGCCACACCTTTTTCTCTGGTCTACGGTACCGAGGTTTTCTTGTCTCTCAAATTTCAGATTCCATCTCTCTGCATATCACTACAAGACATGCTCAACTATGATGACTTTCGCCAGGACCGTTTGGCACAACTTGAGTTATTAGATGAAATTCATCTCAATGCCCTTGATCATCTCTAAATCAACCAAAAATGTATTAAACGTGCTTATGATAAACATGTCCACGAATGAACCTTTCAGGTCAGCGACCTCGTTCTAAAGGAAAATCAACATGTAACCAAATAATAGAAAAGTAAACGGGGCAAATTTGCTCTTAATTGGATGGGAACCTATATCATTACTCATTCCTATGGATCAGGTGTGTATCATTTATCTTCACTTAAAGGTAAACCTGAAACTGAGCCCCTCAATGCCTTACATCTTAGACCATTTTATTGTTGAAATCAAGTCTTATATCACCTTCTATCTATTGACCGCTCTTCCCTTGAGCATTGTTTAACTTCCATGTTACCCATTTTGAGGATCAATGACTAAACAAGAATGATGTGATTACCTATCATCTTTTAGCCTTATCTTCAATATGAGTACCACAAATCTACTCATGGATACTTTTCATCTTCTTCAAAGATGGAATCCCATGGTCGTTCGTCACTTGAAACCATCTCTTTCATAGTTAACCTCTTTGTACTATGGTTTTGTCTTCTAAACAAGAACCTAATCTTCCTCTATAGTATTTTCCATGACTTAAACATCCAAAAACAAAATGGGATTCAACTCCTTGAGTCAAACTTCCAACAAATAGATGACTCCCTCAAAAATTACATCTCTTATCTTGATGTTATAAATAGATTGCTTCCTTGAAGGATAGCTATATAAAGTCATTACAAAAATATAATGAAATGTTCAGAAGCTTCCCGCATTGATCAGCTTCATAAAGACCTCAAGGAGATAATATACTCATCCCATATAGACTTCTTGCATTGATCAGTCTATCAAAAACAAAAACAAAATAAGAAAATGATAACTTTTTTTCATCATGGACTTGCCTATTTTTTATCATGGGTTTCTTACCAGGTAAACAAGCCATCATACACTAAGTTACGCTAAACCACCCACTTTCACCTCATTTCCTTTTCACCCTAATTTTATCTCTGCTCAAGGGACTTGTTGCAACTGTGAAATTTTGTGATCATGTGACTTTATTCATCCATATAATAGTCCATTATGCACCGCCTTTTAAGGTCTCACGTTCATAAGCCAATCTTTGGTATGATAGACTCTTTAAGGTTCTTATCAATTAGGTAGCTCTTTTACCACCTCTTACCATTTACCTTCCTCATTACTTATTGATAATCCTATATAGGACTAGACCATCAACACCTACATTTTAAAATATTTTCACTATCACCTAAGACTCAACCATGCCTATCACCTAAGACTCAACCATGCATATCACCTAAGTCTCAACCATGTATGTCACCTAAGACTTAATCATGCCTATCACCTAAGACTCAACCATTCCTATGACCTAGACTCAACCATGCATATAACCTCGACTCAACCATGCCTATCACCTAAGACTCAACCATTCCTATGACCTAGACTCAACCATGCCTATCACCTAAGACTCAACCATGCCTATGACCTAGGCTCAATCATTCCTAAAATCTACTAACCCATTCCTTTAATTTATCATATTCTTCCCTAGCTTATGGGAGAACTACATTGGCCTGAGGCCCCTTTTCATTAGGGCTATGTAGACAACACTTCTAGGGCATGGGGCCCTTGGAGGTTAGCTCGACCACTCTTTACCCTAGCCCATTTTCCCCACATATTTTCTATTAACATTCTACAATAATTAGTTTCCATTTTTCACAAATATTGGAAATTTACTAGACATGCATATTTACCATTTTATCACACCATCAAAACATCTAATAAATCATTTCACATTTCTATAATATCAAAGATTTTAGAAATCTACAACATAACATACATATAACTCATCATTTATTTCCCATGTTACCGATAAATTGGACATTAAATAAAAATTAAAAAACAAGACTCCATCATGCCTGAACCGACCTGACTCCATCATTCCTAAGCTGACCCTGACTCTATCATGCCCAAACTAGCCTGACTCCATCATGACTAAACGAATTTAACTCCGTCATGCCTAATCCACCTGGTTTTCACTCATATGCATATAATAATGAAAATTTTATAACATATGCACAACATCATACCATAAATATCACCATCTTTATATAAATCATTAGAATTTATGTGTTCATACATATGTGCACAGAAGTAAAATCAATACACGTGCCTCTCATATACAGTCTCAACATCTTTGGCATGCAGGCCAGTATAAACATCAAAAGACTCAAAAACTCTCATGTACATCCTTGCTATCTTTGGCACACAGGCCAGTATAAATAAAAAAATATACAAAAATCTATATCCTAAATAAATATGGTGACTAATCATCACCCCACCAGATGTCCAGGATGATCTCATCTTTCTCCTCCTCCTCTGCCCTATCACGGCACCCTACCACCATCTCTCTACCTTGTATGGGTCTAGCCCTCACCTCTACCTAGCCTGCAACTAGGTCCAGTCTCCGTGATCTAGTCGCCTCTCCCTGACCCTGTCTCTGGGCTTACTGGCCCCCTGTACTCTTTACACTATGTGTGTGAGATCTGGTCCTCTCATTCGAGGCATGGTGTACCCTATACTCCACATAGGAAGGGACGTATATCCCGACAGCAGTCAAATGATCTTGTAAGTACCTGACCTCATTTAGGGCATCCCTGAACCTAGCCGTCCATACTGTTTGTGGCGGTGCCATCGGTCTCAGACCCTATACCTATACCATGGGATCATGTCCTGTTGCTTCCTGTATTATGGGACCATGTCCTCGAGTTTGTGTCGGTGCTTGTGTTGGTGCCTGTGATGTGACTTGGTCCAATAGGGACATAATATGAGCCTGTGTAGTGTCCATTGGCAATGTAACCATGCTATTTGTGCATGTAGGGTGGATACATGTCCCCCATCTCCATCTCCACCCTATAAGGATACCTGTCCCTGGGCAATCTGGGCCTGTAAAGCCACCACCTGTGCCTGTAATGTGGCCACCTATGCCTCAGACCTTATAAACTGCCCCTGGAAACCTGTAATCTAGGCCTATAAGGTGGCAACCTACCCCTGCAAAGTATACCTCTAAACTATAAGGGTAGCCAAGTCTGGATGCTTTGGCCTAGGTGGTGCTTGTAGTCATTTTTACCCTCATTACAAAAGAAAGGAACCCCATGCACATTGCCGACCTATCACCCAGTGGGGTGTTGGGCGCTCACCCGAGGCACTCGTGGGTGTTGAGTCTCTCTTTTATGCGAGTTTAGTGGGGGAACATCATCTATGATCCATGTTTAAGAGATTTGAAAGGAAGTAAAACATACAAGCACCATAAAGCTCAGAACGACATCTAGGTCCTTGCAGTCATTCTAGACAGAAAATTTCTTAACAGATTGTATAACTTATACCAAAATAGAAAGAAGTTGTACAAGCATCCATACTTAATCATAAACATAAATGAAAAATAACTATGAGAAATATGTATGCATTAGAATCATCAGATGTTCATATTCATTGTAAGTTGGTAACCTCATTACATTCATAGATCTGTTACAAAAATTTTACAGAGATGTAGACCATAGTCATGCTTTATATCTGGACTCATATAGCTAGGATCTCAAAAGAAATTTATAAAACCCCATACCCCTGATACATCCTTCCCTAAACACCATTACCCAAACTAATAGAGTTCATACAATATTTCTGCTAGAGCTCCGCCCTCTATCTATCTATCTCTCTATATTTTTCCTTCTGTAGGCACTTGTATATATAGGCTTTCTGGACTGCCAAATCATCCTCCAACGGCCTCAGTTCTGATGCCAAGTGTCTGAATGTGGTCCTCCATGTGAGCATGATCCTCTAAGACTTAGCTTTCCACTTTTTACCATGATGTGCTTTTAGAAGCTTCTACCACAGGCATGCTCCTTCTTGGGCCACCCTGTCACCAGAGCTGGCACCTTATCCACTCCGCATGCACAGTCAGGTCATGTTTTTCACGTGTTCTACCAAAAATTCTCAATATGGCTAAGTCCTGAACCCTTGGTTCTATCCACATGCGCTCCATGGGTTCCCTTAAATCCTTCCTTAAACCCTACCATGACACGCTTTTATCCTTGAGCATGCTTTCTTCAACTAAGCCTTTGTGTGCCTATGCGCCTTTTTTGTACTTAGCCAATATCTTAAGGGGCCCAACATTACCCCACACAACAGCATGTTCTCCATCCGCGGGAACACTTATTTAGTGAAAAGAAAGAATACAATAGACTTACACCGTGGGAAAGAATAAGGGGATGAAAGAATATGGAAAGAAGAAAGAATTGGGAAGTGATGGAATTACTGCAATAGAGTAGGAAAATCCTTTTGCAAGTTGTCCTCCAACTTGTTCCAGGCATAGACTTCATTCTTCACTCTCTAACAGAGGTCACCGACTAGGGTTCTCACCTCCTCAAATATTAGCCCATTTCCTTATGTGCTTATGGTGTCAAAAAATTTCTCTAACTCTTTGCCTACATCATCTAACGTATCCATTCTTCATGTGATCTGTGGGTATAGTTCCTTTAACTAGTTTTTAATTGAACCCCTTAAGGCTTCAATGGCTTTAGATTTTCATTCAACCTCGACAAGGATTATATCCCTTTCCACCATTTTTCCTTTATTCTTTTCTTGGAACTCCTTGAGTTCTCCTTCATGAGTGGCGACCAAGATGCCTGCCACTTTATCCCTGTCTGCGCAATTGTTGTACGCGGCCTCAGCAGTTTGGGAAGAAAATTTTATATCAGCAAGAACCTTGTTGTACTCAGCTACGAATGCCACAACCTCTAATTTATCTTCCTTCTCCAAGCATGCGGCCACTTCTTCTACAGATTCCAAGGCTAACGGTTGCTTCTCCATGGTGAGGACTCTTATTAAATCCTCCAGGAATCCTAAGGCAAATTCATACTTCTGTGTGGGGGTTCTAGGTCTGAATGCTTCAATACTATAGCATTATTAATAGACTCCACCTTTTTCTACACTGCGCACACCTTGGCCTTCTCGGTCTTTCAACTCACGTTGTAACTGGGCACTGATTAGTTTCTCTTGACTTAGATCCTTAGCCCTTGCAGCTAGCTCTTCCTCTTTCTTCTTTAGGTCCTCCTCCAGATCTTTTGATTTTATCATTCCGCTCAAAGAGTCTAGCTTTGATCTCAACAGAGACCTTGTTTAGCACATTGCATAGTTGTTCATCTGAGAGCTGTTGAGCATTCACCACTGGGTTATCTTCTTTTGGTCTTGGAAATGTTAGTATTTCCCCGTGGCTTACTTCAAATTCCTAGCTCATCAAGATGGGACTCAATTGCCCATGAGAGCATTTTCTTCGTGCATGGGTATGCATCCTCCTTGTCAAAAAGATGGCATTGCCACGAGCTCCTCTTCTAGAATCATGCTTTGGAACCACGCACGTGAAACATTCTTTGTTGGGGTCATCAATATAACCCATCTCTGGCCTCTCCTCCCCTATGCGCGCCATCCTCCTATGCATGTGCCCCTTAGGAATACTCACCGTTAAAATGGGGGGCCTATAGTGATGCCATGGTCCTTTTCCGTGTTCTCCTCCTTATCTTCATTTAACTCCAGCTAAGTGCTGCGTTCCGAACTTCTCCTCCTCCAAGGTATCGATGGCCTTTGTTTCTTCTCTCTTCTTCCACCTTGGTTATCTGTTCCACTATAAGGCCTAGAGCCTTCTGCATCTGCACGCCATCCTCCTCACTTCTTATGCCCTGGGCGCCTCCTGCTTCTTTGATTATCCTTGCGCCGTAAGAAGAGGAACCCCTGATCCTCTTCTCTCGACTTCTTCATTCTGAATCATGCACATTGAAAATAGGTGGCCCTTGATCTTTTTTAGGCTCGTCTTCCCCACTAACATCTTCTTCACTATCTTCGTCTTCACCTATGCATTTTTCCAAACTTTCAAGTTTCTTCCGAGGTGGTCTCCTCTTCTAGCCCTCTGCTTCTTCCTAACTGGGGATTCCAGTGTAGGTGAATTTGTTTCTTCTTCTCTCTGAGGTACTCCTTGTCTGATGGATTTTCTGGCTCCATGGAGTCTTTGCCTTGACTATGGGCCTCTTCTTGCGTGAATACATGCTTGTTCTTGGCGCTTGTTCCATGGGAACCTATTACCCACCTATCCACCACACTTGTTATTTTCTTCTTTGTCTCCTTTTCCTCCTGTCTTAGGTGTGGGTCTCTTCCTACCAGTTGGATGCTCAGGTACAGACACCTCGTTTTATAGATATGTGTCCTTGTTAGATTTGGGCCTTATGTGGGAGGTACATGTGCATCACTGCGCATCCTCTTGCAATGGGCATAGAGTTATGGGCCTTGTCATCTGAACTTCATGCGACACGTACCTCTCCATGTATGCGCACTTTCCAGGGTAGACCAACCCTTTGTGCATTTCCCTGTGCTCCTGGTCTAGATTACCAAGGTCTAGTTTCAGCTTCTTGGACTCTTTGAACCTGTTTACTCCTCACTTGGAAGTATTGAGATGTGAAGGTAAAGGGGAGCTTGCACCATGGGCTCCATGTCTCATCCATTAGTTTGAACCTGCCCAGGTAGAAATGTTGGTACACAACAAATTCAACTTCTCCTTTGGTGGCGCAGTAGTAGTTGTTTAGGAATCCTCCATTCTACCCCGAACGCGTTCCTCAGGCACGTATACCATTTCTCAAGGTACGCCTTGTGCACAGTTGTCATAGAGTCACATGTGTATTTTTCAAATCTTTTTACGGGTGAAGGGTCCTCAGAAGGGTACTCCCACATGAATTTTTCTGATGCATCAGGTACTCCAATCTCTGAAAACACAATTGTTAGCAGGATATTACCAAAAAGGATCCTGTCACCTTCCTTCGCGCAGCTGACAATCTCATCCGCGATGAATGCAAACAAGTTGTAGATGGTTGCCCTCTGAGATTTTCCTACAAACATGCAACCATGGCTTATTGACCTGGGTCCATCTCTCCTAGCCATTTAACTTTGTCACCAGATGCATGGCCATCTTCATTACCGGGTCCTCGATGTCTGTGATATCATAATAACTTGACCCCTTTTTGTATGCGTAGGTAGCGATAGTCTCCTTAATTGCCTCTTTATCACCTAGGTCATCTTCCAAACTGTCTCCTTCATAGATGAGGCGTGTGAAATGTGAGATGAGTTAAGGGGTAATGTGCATCTTGCGCCCTGCAAAATGGAAGTAGTCTTCATGCACGCATGACATCAGCCATTGATATAGGCGCTCAGGCTTCCCGAAGTAGGGAAACTCAAAGAGTTGTAATAACCCTACCTTCTCTAACTTGACCTTCACATCATTGTTATAGATGGGAAAACCCTCTGGTGTCCTTCTATTTGTTTGGTGAACACTAACTCCAGTGCCATATCCTTCTCGATTGTGCTTGTACGATGATTGTAGTCATTTACAGACATGTTTCTTAGATGGGACTCCCACTCCTTCCCTAGCAACACTCCATCTGGGTACTACATTTCTGCATACCACTCTTCATTTGTATGTGCATCAGTTTCTTGTTGTTTTCCCTTTCCCCCTTGCCCTTCTTAGGTGTGTTAACTAATTTCTTGGGTGCCATTTTCTAGGTTCTCTTCTTACTTCAATCACTTCTTGTAACTCTTGTTCTTCCACTCTTTCCCACCTTAGATCTTGAATTTGTGAAGAAAATTCCTTAAACCCATGCCCTAGTTCTTTAAACCCTAGCTGGGATAATCCCTTCACAAGACGATGCCTTCTCACAACTCTCTTACGCCCATGAAATCCCTTCCTTCTGGTTCACAGATCCAAACTAGTTACTCACAGCTCAATCTCTTCAAAATTTTCTTCACACAGATCAGTTTTTGGAAGCCCTAGTTTGCAAAGATGCAAAAAGTGCTTCTTTCTCCTTATATGCAAAGTGAATAATGAAATGCCTCAACCCTTTATTTATAGTTTTTTCCCTTTTTAAGCATTAAATGCTACTTCACCTACCACCATACTTTTCACATTTAATGTGGATTTTTCAAACAAAGTCTGACTTTAGCACTTTAACTCATGTGCTTGACCCTGCGTGGATAATCTTCCAACCTTCTAGCACGCAACCAATCCATCTAGATAGGAGAATCTTGTGCGTGCATCATCAGTGCCAAAGGCACTTCTTCTGTCCTAATTTTTTCTCTCACCTACCTCATGTTTCTTATGCACTTTTTCCTCCTTTGTACATGGGATCTGAAAGTAGCCTTATCTTGACACCAACCATCCTTTTCCATCTTTTCTTTCCATGCACCTCTTTCAACAGGGCCATTCAACTGAGGATTTTCAACACAAACTTCCTTGGCACTTTACCCATGCTCTCCTTCACATCACTCCACCCCACACTAAAACGATGCATGGTCCTCTGCGCACTCAAAAATCCTCAAAGAGTAATAAGGTTACCGGTGCCCAAGGCACAAAACAAACAACAACACGAAAGGGAAACACAAGAAAATAAATACATAAAGGAAATTCTAAACTAACTGGAAAAACTACCTTATTTACAAACACCAAGAAGACTTATTTATAGTAGGGCTTCAGCCTACTCCTATTGAAGTGTCCAGGTAAATTTTGTTCCATCCAACGCTTGTAACTGGCACGCGCACTGAATCAAGGATGTACGAGATTTTATAGGGACCTAACCAATGGACCTTCAACTTCCCAGGATGGTGCAGAAACTTAGAATCATACAGTAAGACCATCTGCCCAACCTCAAACTTCTTGTTTCTGATGTGGTGATCATGCCATGCTTTTTGTTTTTCTTTTTTTGTTGTTTGGCTCCACCTGGCAAGTGATCATCTTTCATCCAGCTTCATTAGTTCATCAATTCTTTCTTCTAGCACTCCTGTGTGGGCTCATCACCCAGCCCTCCTAGCCCTCTTGCGCGCTATTCAGCAGAGAAGGTAACATGAATTCAACCGAGGACATAACAGCTTCCATGCCAAACACCAATTGAAATGGTGTGGCTTTGTTTCAGCCTTTTATAAGTTGTCTTGTAAGCCCATAATATGACTGATACCTTGTCATCCCAATCTTGTCTTCCGACATCACAAATTTTGGTCAAGGTATGACTCAGTATTTTGTTAAATTCTTCCATGCGGTTCCATTTTCTTGTGGGTGATAAGGGGTAGTCTTGTGATGAGCCATACCATGAACTCTTCTAACAGGATCCTCACAGTCTCATTCAAGAAATGTGTACCCCTATCGCTGGTTAAACTTAAAGGACATCCATACCTTGTGATAATGTTCTCCCACAAAATATCTTGCCACTGTGGCTACTGTGCAGTCTTTAGTTGGGGCTGCCTCTGCCCACCTTATCAAATAGTCTCGTGCAAGTGATTACATAGCATGATCCAGTCCTACGTGTTGCTGGTGCAATAGGGCCTACAAAGTCTATTGCCCATTTCTCAAAAGGTTCAGCACTAGGGATAGGGTGCAAAGGACATTTCATCTCTCTTTCCTAGCTTGCCAATGCACTGACAATGGTCACACACTTTACAATAGTCTTTGCAATCCTTATACATAGAGTTTCCCACCATAATCTTGCCATTAAAATTTTACGTGCGGTGGCATCACCTGCATAATGTCCACCCACACTTCCTCCATGTGCTTCCTCTATGATGGCGAGGTGCTCATGCTCTAGTACACACCTACATAAAACTTCATCACGCCCTAACTTGTATAAGTCCCCACTGATCAACTATGTAGGTGCACGACGCGTATGGCTAGTTACTTTCTTTATAATGCCTTTATCCCTTCTGGCACCACACCTTCTTTTAGGAATACTGCAATCTCCTCCAAATCTGAGGGTGCGTGCCATAACCTAAACAATTACACATCTGGCATAGTCTCTTCAATACTCTACGTTTCCTCCCTTGAATCAATTCTTGATAGATGATCAGGTCCACAATTACTTTTTCCAGGATTCACAACTACCGTAAACTCAAACTCTTGAAATAATAGCACCCATTGACATATGCACCCTTGTAGAATGGGCTTGTTCACCAAGTACTTTAATGCCATGTGGTCGGTGTAAAATACAAAGGGTGTTGCCAACAGATATTATCTAAACTTGAAAAGCAGCGTAGATCATTGACAATGCTTCACACTTAGTCGTAGTGTAATTCTGCTCTACTGGTGTCAACTTCCTACTTGTAAAACATAGAGGATGATCAACAATTCCTTCACCCAGATATGTGTAAGCACTACTCCAATGGCGAGTTCCTGAGGCATCTACATGAACATGGAAGGGCTTGTCCCAAGAGGGAAAACATAATATAGGCGGTGACAAGCCTATCCTTTAATGTGTCAAACGCCTTCTACTGCGCCTCTCCCTAATGGAATGCACTTTTATGTCTGAGCAATTCTTCTAGAGGTGTGGCTATCTTGGCATACCCCTTGATGAATTTCCTATAATAACCCATATGCCCAAGAAATATGTGCACTGCGCTCTGGCTAGTAGGCTCCCCCAATCCCACAATAACTACAACCTTGGCAAGATCTACTAGCAAGCCCTCCTTACATATGATATGCCCCAATAACATCCCAAAGGGTGTAGCAAAGACACACTTTTTAATGTTGAGGGATATCCTTAACTGCCGACACCTCTCAAACATCAGCCTCAAATTATCACAATGGTCTTTCACTAGCCCATAACTGTCCAATCATCCAGATAAACCTAAAAAAATTTGTGGATGAAGTCCTGGAACGCCTGAACCACTATGCGCTAGAAAACAGTAGGTGCATTCTTCAACCCAAAGGGCATGACCATGTATGTAAAAACTTCCCCATTCAGTGGTGAAAGTTGTCTTCTCTTGGTCTTCCTTTGCAATCCAGACTTGGTGGTACCCCAAAAATCCATCCGTAAAGGAATAGATTTCACGCCCAGCAACTCCCTCTAAAATTTCTTCAGTGAAGGAGGTTGGAAAAGGATTGATGACACAAACTGCATTCAGCTCCCTATAATCCACATAGATCCTAATCCACCCATCCTTCTTGATGCTTATTACCATCAGACTTATCCATTCCAATTCTTCCACAGCTTCAATGATCCTAGAAGCTATCATTTTTTCGATCTCTTCCTTTATCTTTACGCGTAAATTGGGGGTTCATCCGGTAGGGTCTCTTTCTGACTGGGTGCACCTGTCCTTTAGCTTTATCCTCATCTCCCCAAGGAATGGTGGATGTTTGAACCTTTGAGCTCATGGTTCCTGTGCGGGAATAAATCCTCAAATTCATGCAACAGATCAATGATATTAGAGAATTCCTTCTCTAACCAGTAATCCCCAATGATAGCTTCCTTAGGATCTTCTTCTGGCCGATGTTAACCTTATTTGTCTTTAAAGGCTCATGGTAGGCATGTGCGTGAGCATTAGCACTATCCACTACCTCACGTGTCCCTACAGAATGGTTAACATCCAAGCTCTCCACTTCCTCCTCATCAATAACATATACTAATTTCCCTTTCTCCTTTTCCAAGCACGCGCACTCAAGATGGATCTCCTCTATGCTTCTTCTAACCTCTTCTTCAAAGCGTGCCTCCAAACCTAGTCCACCTAGTAGTTCCAATAACCTATCTTCTGCCATGGCACTATCCCCCATGGTAAGGCACTTAATAACCTATAATGCCTTATCAACTGATGGTTTGGTACTTGCGGTACTCAAATGTTTGAATGAGGTCAGCTGCTAGCTCTTGCCAATTTCCTGTTTGGTGGTGTGTCTCAGAATGTATGTACCATGCGTGCGTGCAACCCTGTAGTGTAGAATATAAGCTTGTGCACCCAAAGGGATGGTGGCAAAGCTTCTACACCTTCTCTCTAGACCTTCTCACAAGCTTGGATGTGGAAAGAGGTGGGTTCCTTACCATGGTAGTCCTTGATGGCGGTGGGCACGTTGCTTCTAGAAAACCTGACAGAGAGAGCAATTCTCACCTCGCCATTCCAAAAGGCTCTCCTGATGTGTAGCCCACCACCGTGCCGCTGTTCTGAGTAGGACATAACTTAACATCCCCCTCCATTCCTTCTCCTCCTTCCACTGAGCTTCCATCTCCTTTAAAAAGATCTCAGGGAAGGCCCCTCCTGAATACTTAGGTAGTTTTTTTCCTCCTAGGTGTCTAAGACTATACGCGCCTTTGTTACTTTTGTTACCGATCCTCTCAACTTCCGTCTGATCAATTCATAAGTCCCATGCACCCAATTATCACATGCTAGACTGGTGGTGTCACTTACTGACTGAGCATCCTCAAACTAGATAACTCATCGGTAGGATGGATTATCTCTGGATCCCTGATTGAGCACACATATATCCTATCCAGGACTTCTTCCCCCAAAGGTTCAGTATAGGGTGTAGACTTCCCATCAGCCAAGGGGATATAATAACCCATTTCCTCCTTATTTTAAAAGTTGATGTACCCCTTTTTGAACCAAAGGTCTGCATTGTTCTTGTAACACCATGGGTGCCCAAGTAGTGCTGGGAAATTGTCTACCTCGGTGAGTGCCAAGACTTCGAAGTCCCCAGTAAACTTAGCTCCCTGGATAGTGATAGCTACATCCTTTAAGACACCAATGGGAATTTCCTTCATTTTTATTTTCCATATACAACACATTCAAAGATGGCTGTAATGCAGGCCTTCCCATCTGATGCCAAGCATCCAATGTGAGAACATTGACCTTCGCACCTGTGTTCAATGAGGATATTACTAAGGAGCCATCCATCTACGAACTGCATCCAATGTGATCTCTTTGTTCATAGTCAAGGTTGTGAGGGGGAAGGTTTGCATGCAAGATCTGTCTCTCATGCTCTTCTCTGTAACAGTGTGTGGTACCTTCTCCCTCAACCATGCTCCTAGCAAGGGAATAACATTCTCTTTCCTTAGCAATTTACATACTTCCTTGACCTCATCCAGGTCATCCTTTGGCACCTCGACCTTCCTCCTTTGCTCCTCCCTCCTGGACTACTCCTTTAGGCACTAGATTTCTCCTTGTAAACTCCGAATGACATCCATGGTATCTTGATATACTTCCTTTTGATGCACAGGGTCAGGGTACTTCCCATGAACTACTTCCTCTCTTGAAACCAAGGTCCTCTACCTTGGTATTTCCTTTGCGCATGTGGCCTCTACTCTTGTTGTTACTAAAACAGGTTCCAAGCCTACATCACGTGTCACCCATGGCATCCATTGTGTGTCTGTCTTCTTAATGCTTACCATTGCAGTGCCCTTGTCTTTCCGTTGTTGCTGATTCATGTGCTCAAACAACTCAGGGCACTCCTCATACTTGTGTTTCTTCCCTGCACCATGAGCACTGCAATAGGTCTGGGAACTCTCATTTATAATGTTCTATAGACCCACAATTAAAATAGGTTCCACGTGGGAACTCACTTCCTTCCATGGTTACCATGACCATGGAATCCTCTGCGAAATCCCCTTCCACGCACATGCCAGCATCTGTGCGCTCCTCATAGCGGCGATCATCCCCTTTAGAACTACTGGCAATGTTGGTTTGGTGCACCCCATGATCAATGGCCTCATGGATCTGATCAATGAGTCTACAGTCCTTAGTATCATGGGTTGTAGAGGTGTAAATCTTATAGTAGTCAAAACACATTCTTCTGGATTACGTGACTGTAACAAGGGGCATCTACTTACATCATGGTCCCCATGAAAAATTTCACAGTCTATTGTTATGATGCGTACTATCCTCTTAGGGACAACTACCCTTGACATGCCCCTCTACTTCACAATATGTACACCATAAACCACTACGAGTCTCATGGGCTGAGTTTCAGAACAACTTCTACAGCTGCTTAGCCATAGCAGCAATTTGAGCCTCCATGAACGGGATAACTCTAGTATCAACACTACCAACAGCCTCGGTGCGTAGAGTCAGCCTTCTAACACCTCGCATGGGTCTGTGAAAGTTTTATGAGATAAGGCCCTTCTAAAAGGGGTGATCAATCCTCCAATAAACCACTGAGCATGTTGTGAAGGGTGAATATCATATGATAATTTATACTAGAGAGTTTTAAATGCATGCATCATACTCCCGCACACTCTCTGCCATTCCCTGTTGAATCTCTTTCAGGGCGTTGATGCTCTTCTGTTCAAACTCAGGGATGTGGAATTCTACCAAGAAGGCATTCTTTAAAGTAGTATAATCCACCACCATTTGATGAGGGTCATATTTCCTATACCAGCTATGTGCGTGCCCCTACAATGTTGTTGCAAATTGACTAGCCTTCCGCTCTGAGGTTGTGATCCCCTTTGCATGCCATAGCAGCTCACACTTGTGAACATGTTCTGTAGCATCTTCAATACCTTTGTAATCTATGGCAAGTGTAAAGACATCTCAAAGAAGACTTGAGGGGGTGGTTGGGGCCCTTGTCCTCTTGAGCCAGAGCCTTGGTTTCCTTTGGTGTTTCCTCCTACCCTGGATCCACCAGATCCACCAAGGTCTTGTGCCTCCTAAGCCACCAGATCCATCAGAACCACTAGGTCCTCCAGGTCCTGTCCCTCTTGACCCACCAGATCCATCAGAACCACCAGGTCCTGTAGTAGTCATGCCAAATGTCCCCAAGGTTCCACTGAACTGTGCACCGATGGTCTGTGATAATGCCCCACTACCACTATTGTACCCCGCACCACTCCCAGATATGAGACCAAAGGCTTGTATACTTGCTCCTTGTCCAAAGACTCCTCTGAATACTAGAATATGTGTAGCCATAGAAGTGGGAAATAAAAAATTGTACCTCTTAGGTGCAGATCTGTCACTTCCACTGATACCAACTGGGTCAAGGATACTCCTTCCTTGATCTAGAAAACCAAGTGCCAGGGTTTGGTCACTGGGTGGGTTCAGATATGTGCCAACAACTCTTCTTTCTCCATGACAAACTCTCATCAGAATCCGAAGGGGTCTCTCTTATGTGCTTGCCAAGATGGGGTAGCACATATTACTCAGGTTCCATGTCCTCTGCGTGAACCTCAACTCCTTCCTGCAATGTCTGTCTCCATAGATCCATCACATTTGTAGCCTCACATCGTCTAACAATCTCCCTTTCATGCACTCCACTATACTTGAGTCAGTATCTCCTCCCTTTCCTTCTCCATCGTAATATCTGCCATCTTCCTCCACCCTAGCTCCCTCACCAGCACTCAGAATGGTTTAGTTGGCCATTGGAAATGCCTCTAAACTCAAAGTAACAACAGGATCTTCATTTCTAGAGGGATAACATGTAGAAATGATCCTCTAGGCTCCCATAGAAATTCAAACTCAGCAACTTTTGGGCAAGAATATGTGGAAATAGCATACTCCATAGTGTAGCTAGCCAACACACCTTTCCACCAATGATCCACAACATGTGTCCATGTCAGATCTGCATCCTATAGCCTCTGGTACTCTTCTTGGGTCCACACACATGATCTAGAATACCAGCTTGATCTAGATGCATATGCTGAGAGCCATTCATACAGTTCTACTGGGAAGCAATAGAAAAATGTTTCATTTAAATCATGGTAGAGGTTCTCTTCCTACCCATCTATGTGCATCAAACTTAGGTCCAGTGTTGAATCTCTGAGAAAATTCATCCTCCATGCTCTTGAACCATGATTCAACACTTTCTAGAGTTAAACGTTTTGTCATTACTCATTACCCAGATCATGATGTATGTCATTTCCCACTACAACTTTGAAAAGAGGTCCCGGAAATGGAACCAAGATGTAGTCATTTTTACCCTCATTACAAAGAAAATGGAACCCCATGCACACTTTCCTATCACCCAGTGGGCGTTAGGATGCTCACCCAAGGCACGCACCGGTGCCGAGTCTCTCTTTTATGTGAGTTTAGTGGGAAACATCATCTATGATCCATGTTTAAGAGATTTGAAAGGAAGTAAAGACATACAAGCACCATAGAGCTTAGAACGTCCTTCTAGGTCCTTGCAGTCATTCCAGACAGAAAGTGCTTAACAGATTGTATAACTTATACCAAAATAGAAATAAGTTGTACAAGCATCCATACTTAATCATAAACATAAATGAAAAAGAACTATGAGAAAGATGTATGCATTAGAATCATCAATGTTCATATTCATTGTAAGTTGGTAACCTCATTACATTCATGAAGCCATTACAAAATATTACAGAGAAGCAGACCGCAGTCATGCATTCTATCTGGACTCATATGACTAGGCTCTCAAAGAAATTTATAAACCCCATACCCCTAATACATCCTTCCCTAAACACAATTACCCAAACTAACAGAGTTCTTGCAGTATTTCTGCAGAGCTCCACCTCTATCTATTCCTCTCTTTTTTACTTCTGTAGGCACTTGTATATATAGGCTTTCTGGACTACCAACTCACCCTCCAGCGGCCTCAGATCTAATGCCAAGTGTCTGAATTTGGTCCTCCATGCAAGCATGCTCCTCCAGGCCTAAGCTTTCCACTTTTTACCATGATGTGCTTCTAGAAGCTTCTACCACAGGCATGCTCCTTCCTGGCACCACATGTCACCAGGTTGGCACCTTATCCACTCCGCATGCATAGTCAGGGTCATGCTTTTCATGTGTTCTACCAAAAACACCCAATATGGCTAAGTCCTGAACCCTTGGTTCTGTCCTTGCGTGCGCACGCCACAGGTTTCTTAAAGCCTTCCTTAAACCCTGCCCTATGCGCTTTATCCTTGCGTGCCTTTCTTCAACTAGGCCTTACGTGCCTATGTGCCTTTTTGTACTTAGCCAATATTTAAGGGGCCCAACAGTATTACTCGTAGCTAGATATCCACTACTACCTATATCTATCTGTAACCTAGGCGTCATCAATCCACCAGTCCACTGCCTGCTCCTCCTACCTGGTCAGCATTATCAAGTTGTGGTAGAATAATAGGCATCTCCATGTCATCCCTCTTGTACTGAGGGAATGGTGGTGGCACGTCTTGGAGCAGAACCCAAACTACTACGCTTGACCCTGTCAATAGGTATCATCTCATGCTCACTGACACGACACCCCTCTATCCACCTCAGTAGTAGATAACTTGTCCAACTCCACCTCCATAATGCATATATGAAGGGAAGCCAACATACGGGCTCCAAATGATGTCAACCCCAGATAATCCTTCCAACACCCACCTATAATATGCCACATCATGAGTAGCCCTGGAAGCCCTGCGCTCTCTAACAATAGGCACTGGACACCTGTAACCAACTTGAACCAAGCCCACATCGAACACATGTGGTCGGTGCATACCAAATGGATGCACACATACGATGTGCTCATATACCCAGCAGTGGAGAAGAAAGGTGCAACACAAAATGAACTTTTGCAGTAGGCCCATAACTCCCTGTATAACTACACCAAGTATGTTGTTGCCCAAGAAAAATGGGTCATATCCTCAATCATGTCATGGGGAACCCCCATCAATGCCCATAGAAATCTCCCACCCTTCACATCTAGCAGCGCAAAACAACACATTACCTCCATGATCAGGACCACTAACCTCATCTCCTCAGGATGGGCTACATACATATCTCCATAGCTTAGGCTCACGCTATAGAACCTCATCTCTACCATCCCATCTCTAAACACTATCAACATCATCTCCTTTGATGCCTCTAAATAAATATAATAAACTTGAGTCCCCACTATTGACAACTGCAAGATCCTATACACGTCCTCTATGGTGACTGTGATCTCACCCGTCAATAGATGAAATGTGTTGGTTGTTGAATCCCATCTGTTGATGAGTGTGATCATCATGCTTAGATCCCGAACTATGTTCCCAGCATCAGACCCCAGTCAAGATGACATTAATCACGTGACGTCACTCCTCGACCATCACGCTCCCTCGTACTACTAGTAATAGAGGTAGTACTCTGTCTCTCATCCACAACTGGTCCCTAGCCTACACCCAACAAACCATACCATTATTAAATATTGATCATATCTAACATATCACTTACCCGATTCACCTATTCCTGAAATTCTTATTATTTATTTCCCCACAACCCTAAGGACCTACCCCTTTCCCCCATCCCACTTTCACACCCCTCTACTTGTATCATATATACTCTTTTCCCAACCTATTCTCACCACACTTACATTTATACATCGCTACCTCGATTTCTCTCTAACTCCCACCATAACCCTGTCTCGACACATTTTTACTCACAAGCCAACTGGCATCGATCACTAGTGACCATCCATGACCGGCATCGGTCACCTACTATTTTACCAATGCTGGCTATGACTGACCTACATTGGCTACCCTTGACTGACGTCGATCACTTTCGCGTCAACCAAACCCAAAAAACCCTCCCCCATTTTGCAAAACTTTGACAATACTAACCTATAAAACTACCCTATCCTACCCAAACCTCCACTATCTTTCCCCTACCCTTATTTCACCCACATTGGACTTCTTACCCTTCCTATTTCTTCAATTTTACTTCCACGATGTAAATTTAATTCCTACCCAAAACCATTTCTACCAAAACCAATTTCAACTAACAAGTGTTGAATGGGATCGAATCTTACCTCATCTCGGTTCCGTCGGCATGGTGGTATGTTTAGCTGCTGTACCTATGGCCCACTCGAGTCCTCTCTTGCCTCTGCCATGTCCTAATCCACCCCTCACCTCCAACCAATCACAATACACCACATCACTCTCATAGACCTATCTATTATCTTCTCTTCCCACTTGTAATCTCCACCTCAACCCAGTACAATGCCTTGTCCTCTCTCGGAAAAGTAATACAAGGTCAAATGGATCTGTTGTTTTCTCAAAAGTTACAATGCAACAATGATTCCGTAAAATATGGAAATTTTATTTTATAACCCATGCCAACATGACCGACATCGGCCATATTTGTGCCCTAGGAAACTTGACGTCGATCACCCTATAACTGGCATCAGTCAACCCTTACAGCTATTTTCCCTTGCCAAGCTTCCTTTTTCCTACAACCATTAGTGCTCACACACCTTTTATCATTCTAGACACCTATGGAACCATACCTACAAGCCCAAACTACCCCTACATTTCCTTCGTTGCATCTTGGAATTTGTTATTTTACCTATACCTTGGCCTTACCCGTGCCACCACCTATTTACCTAAAACTTGACCTACTTGGTGTGACCATTGACCTTATGTACTCGTTATACCTTGCGATGTTGTTACCTATGTTGTTTTATACTACCAACCATACCTTTCCTATTGTCATTTTGTTTATCCTGACCACACCTTTGGTTTACCAGAACATACCGAAACGTTCCTGCACCTAACCGAAGTTGTGTTCCAGACCATATCCTATACCTTGTATACCTGAACACTTCACGCTTGTTTGGATAAACCTATTGAACTTAGAAGATGTAGAGTTTTAAAAATCTTTAACTTGGTACTGTGTTGCAATCTACACGTGTGCATGCGTTTGATTTTCCTTACCCATTACCAAATTTGACCCTGGCCTATTACCCGATTTAACCATTACCCTTCCCCCACCTACCTTCACTTCCGCTAACTATATATTTATCAAACCACTCACCAATTCCATATTACACCTCAACAGTTCCTAGTTTGAAGGGGGGTCACCTTCACCCACACATGGGGCAATCACTTCTTATTTTTGTCAACATATCTTATCAATACAAGCTACACGAAAAAAGGGGCAAAATGTAGACACCAAATTTAGGTCACACTTCCATCTTTACCCACATGTATATTAATTTAATTAACCACAATTAAATTAAGACCCATGCTCACAATATTCATTATTTAATTACCTTAATTGAAAATCCACCAACCTAGATACCTCACCCCACCACCTCACCTAGACACCTCATCACAAACCTATTTTTAGCATGTTTACCTTTTACTAGGACTCAATATCCACTCACCATAACTAACTAAGACTTAGTCATACCTACCGTAATTAACTAAGACTTAGTTCACCCCTAAAATCACATGCCTATTCTTCCTCTAACCACATACCCGCTTATCTAAGCACAAGATTCGGTTTTGATTCAGGAGAATAGACAGAGCTAGCCAAAAAGATAGCCAAGATCTGCTATTTTGGGCAACCTAGCATATCTTGCCTTAACCGACGCCAGTCATCCCAAATCGTCGTCGATTACCATATATTCACTTTGGTAACCTTGTTGGAGAGGTTGGCCACATTCTCAGGTTTTGGAATGAAGGATATTTACACGAAAGCAAGAACTAGAGTCCTTTCACACATCCAAACAGCCATAGCCAGCACCAAGATGAATCAGAAGGTATTTGCATCACAGTAGCATTCTGAGAAGCATGATCGTGACATTGAGCACCATTCCATAGATCAACCATCATCCAACAATCAAATCTACAAACACCCGTAAGTGTATCTCTAACCTTCATCATTTCATACTTATTCAAATTACAAAGTTTCTTCATCTCTGTTTATCACCATCTATTTGCATTTTCATCCCACCCTTGTTACCTTCCTGTGAATCCAACCATTCCATCACCCATAATAATTTAATCACCTATACTTGATTCTTGAATACTTCTGAGTACCCCCAACACCATTACAAATCCATCCATTTCCCTCATACTCACTGTTTTACCTCAAAAAGTTCTCAAAACCCAGTTTATTGAATTTCTACTATCCCACCATAACCTTCGTTGGTTCCCTCTTAACCGTTGTTGGTCATACCTCACCAATGTCAGCATCTGTATTTGGTAATCTTGCCAATAACAAAAATTTCAAAATCTACACCCAAGAAACCCAAGCTACCCAGAATCTGACCCTAACCTGTTCTAGCACCTTGACTACCTACCCTACTTCCAGATCTGATCATAACCTATCCTATTATATTATATTTTCTTATTGTATTTGTATGAGATACCTAAATCATATCAACTTCAGTAGGACATTATTTATTTACGACATTGCTTACATTAAATTGTATTAAACAGTGGGTTGAATGTCTGCAAGGAAGTACCACACTTCTTAGATCGAGCACACACTAGGCATCCCACTTACATAAATTGTATAACTCTCTTTTATGGTCTTGTTGTGTATTTCAGGTAGTTCCTCCTAGCTAAAAGGAAGCTCTCGCAATTAGCATTAGATCAAGAAGTCAGAACACACACATGACCTTTAAACTAACCATCACAATAGGTATTCCTCCTTGGCCCATCACCTTATCTATTTCATTAAATACATAAAGAAAGTAGTGAAACGCTTCTTTCAATTCTTCTCATAACCCTCTAATGGTATTGACCACTTGATCTACTATGATAAGATACGCAACAATGGTTTCTTCTCCCTTCATCTTAAAATTTGCAAACTGACTCCTATAGGTCTAGAGATTTGTCAACTTAACCTTAGTGTCACCTTCATAAATGACTTGTAGCTTATTCCACATGGCCTTGGTTGTAGTGCATTGCATTACCTTGACAAATTATGACCGTCAATCCACACAAAATAGTGTTCATAGCTTTAGAGTTACCATTATTTTCCTTCTTTCTTGTTGCATATGTTGGAGGAGTTTGAGGAATAGTGTACCCATCTTCAACTAACTGTCAAATATCACATTTGAAGGAAATTATATGAGTCTTCATCCTAAAGCTCAAAAAAACATAATTTTTCCCATCAAACATATGATCGTTGCTAGTAGAGGAACCACTTTACTGACTAGCCATATATGTGCTTCAAAGGATCACATCAAGCTTGTTAAGCTTGCTTCGGAGGACCTGCTCTAATACCAATTTTTAGAAGCTCAACCATTGAGAGGGGGGGGGTTGAATCAATGGGAAATAAAACTTTCATTCACTTAACTATTTATATCCATCAACCATTCAATTCAACTTAACCATTAAGCATGCATTCCTAAGAAACATAACCATTAGATGAGAAAATGAGAACATGAGAACACATGAACACCAAATATAATTGGGAAACCCTAAAGGGGAAGAAAAACCACTGAAAAAAAACTTTAATACAACAATAAATCAAATTTATATGAGCACCAACCCATAGGTTTAGTGAGGCACCAACCCCACAAAGGGCACCAACCCCTATATTTAGTATACCACAAACCCTACATGGAGGCACCAACCCCCTAAATGATTCAACACAAACTTACCCACCTAAATTTATTTTTCAAATATGAAATGTTGCACTAACAACTGATGATGAATCTTCTTTATCTCTTCTTCTGCTATCTTCCTCAAAACTTCCTTCTAGGTTAATTTGCTCAAGAACTTATTCACCAAGTTGATTAGGTCATATGAACCATATCTCCAAAATTAGCACACCATATAGAACATCATGACATAATAAATCCCCTCTCTATATGGTCACAAATACCTTATTCACCTCTTCAAATTTCCCTCTCACTCACACTTTGTCGTGCTTACACGCCTACAACAAATAAGCCTAACAATGAGCTTATATACTAGGCTTATATACATGACTCAAGCCTCAAATAAATTTAGGTCAACCATCATAAGGAAAACATACTTAAAACAACATGAGAATATCATAATATCACCATAAAAATACCAATTAGGCCTGTAATGGCATATAGTGACCACATTTCTCCATTAGGACCTAATTAGTCCTAAATGCACTCAAACACCTCCTTCGCCAAAACAGAGTCTTATTTAGCTAACATGAACTTTACCAAACATATGAAACCACTTATATATGTTCTATAAAGTCTCGTACATGCCTCCTTCAAGATTTAATCATCTTGCATCATCATCTCATCTATGAAGCCACTCATTAGAACAACTCTCCTCATTAGGTCCGTGACCTACAAAACCTGTCCTCAAATATGAAGTTCAAACCAATAGAAAAACACCTTAACCATGTAATTATTAGACATGGATAGAAATATCATGACCTTTGGATGATCACCAAATTCATAAGACAACATCACTTGGACTGTAAGTTCCCAAGAACACCTCTGCAACCAAGACCACCAAAACTGTCATTTGACCCCAAGAACCAGCCTTGCAAGATAGAATTACAAAGACATCCAAAGGGATTAAAATTGATCTGAAACCACTCTAGACATGAAGAATTAATTCCATACTTCCTCAAACATGCATTTGATCATCTGGTCTAATGAAAAACCTAGAAGTAAACACAACTTCTTAAAAAACTTTTAAAATATTGTGGGGTCCACACACTGTCATGACACCTCAATTCCACCTAGAGAAATATGGAGGAATCATATACAACCTCCAATCATCATACGTGGTCAAAAAACCCATTCTAGGCCACTTAGAACAAGATATTCTCCATCACTTCTTAACTAGGGTTTAAGGAGGGTTTTATACCACCTTAGCTTCTTTTTGATTGTTCATAAAGCTATGCCCCTTAATCTTTGAACTAATACCTAGAATGTCATCTTAGGTCCATTACCAAACTACTGTTAAGATTTTGGGCCACTACGCAGACTTAACACGTGCCAACGAGCATCAAATAGAGCAACTCAAGCTAGGATTCTCACTTCTTAGAACTTAGTAGAGGCAAAAATGCTATATCTTGCTAAATCATGCAAACTAGGACCTGAAACTTCACCCACACCTCTAGGACACCTTTCCCAATGTACACATTTCCATATCTATGCTAAAATAAGACCTTCTCACCTCATTAGGCCAACTAGGGCTTAAGAAAAAGTCTAGTGTAGACCTATAAAACATGAATAAACCTTGTAAACACACTCTGAGACACTTGTGAGTGTCTCCACATTTCATCCTCATGCTACCCATGCCCTCACAATGTGTATCCATCTGCTACATACATAATAACCACAATGACATACCTCATATTGTTGACTAGGACTCTTAACCAAGCGTCTTGACCAAGATTGTATCACCACCTCATTACTTTGTCACACTTACACACCTAGAAGGACCTTAAACATGCTTCATGAAACACTACGACATCGACCTAGGATTTTTTATCATTGCAATACCTCTACAAGTCACTATACCTACTTAAGGCACCTCAATACACCGAGCAACTCAACTTGACATCAACACAACACATGACATCAATGACACTACCGATCAACCTTCACATGACATCATACTCCTTTTGACATCAATGACACGTATTGACATCAATGACAACACAACTTACCAAAAAACCCTTCATGCACTAGTAATCTTTCTATAAACCATTACACTTATTTGCACACCTCTGCATTCTCTTGTTGATTCATCTATATGGTAATTTGTTTGGAAAATTGGATCTAGGTATTAGGTCAATCTGGTGATTGATACTGCACACTGGCGTTAATCCTTGTAGAAATTCTTCTATAATGATGACTCTGAAATCTTCAAGTATTTTGTGCGCTTATGTTGGGACTTCTTCTTTCTCTATGCAATCTTCAAGAACTTCCTTTGGTACTAGTTCATAACACACCTTTTCTTCCTTAACTTCCCATAGAAATTCCTTTCCTAACACAAGCAATACTCTTAAACAAAATCCATTGAGCACTTCTCCTTCATATTTTTCTTTCACTGGTGATAGGTTGAGATTGTGCCCATTATGAAAAACCTTTCTTATCATACTACAAAGGTATACCTACCAATAGATGTAAAGCATCCATTGGAATTACATTACACAACACTTCATTACAATAATTCCCTATTTGGAACTTGACAAGTCTTTGCTCATTCACTACGACTTGGTGCCCTTTCTACAACCATGAAACTTTGTAAGGGTTGGGATGCATAATATTCTTTATTCGCAACTTCTCCACAATTTCACAAGAGACAATATTTTCCATGCTCCCAGTACTGATAATCACCTTTCAACATTTTCCTTGTGACTTGCATATTGTTCTAAACAAGTTCCTCCTCTCTGCAGGATCATCCTCTCTTTGCATTGTATTCAGCCATATTTTTTATTATTAGAGCTTCCCTGCGCTCTCGGCATTCTAAAAGTTTTATTGATCCCACGGATTTCGTATCACCAAGAAAAACATGTGATCCTTATTCTTTGCACCTACTTGTAACCTTTCTTTGCACACTTGGACACTCAAATGTGTGATGTCCAATGGTTCCATACTTGAAACACGTTCTAAAGAATCCTCTTCCCCTAACTTTACCAATTCTTTTTTTCCCTCTTGAAGAGTACAATGGTCCATCATCCCACACAATGAACCTATGTACATGTTTTTGCACTACTACACTCATCTTCTTGTGGCTTGTTATATCCTCGACTAATTCCACCTCTCCCTACACATTGTGACTTCCTCTTTTAGCCTTGATCTAGCTCTTGTGTGCAAATTTTTATTCCCACCTTCAAGGGTAGTTGATAAGCTTCCTCTATTGTCTATATGTGCAATAAATTGAGTTCTTCTTGAATATCAAATCTCAATCCATTAATATATCACACGACCTTATCCTAGTTGAATTCCATGTGTTCAAATTGTATCATGATCCAGTGAAACTCCTCTGTGTAGTCTTTAATGGACATCTCCTTCTGTTTCAGGTTTTGCAACTTATTCAATAAACCCCTTTGGTAGTTAGATGAAAAGATCTTACTATTCATTTTTGCGACCATTAGATCCCATCATGCTATCTTGTATTTACCTCTCCTTCATCACTCATTTTGTACGTCCTTCCAACATAACTTCGTGTGCTCCTTCTGTGTGGTTTGCACCACTCTAATGCGTTGATGGTCGACTATCTCCTCAAACTCGAAGTACTCCTCCATACTTGTGAGACACTCTAGGAACTATTTTGGATCCAACCTTCTAGAAAAAGACATGGCATCCATTCTTGTTCCATGACCCATTCTTGAAATAGCTTGTAACAATCATGTTTCCCCATAGCCAATAGCTTCATCTTCGCCTTGCTCTTCATCTTTAGCGGTTCCTTCATTTTGCACGCCTCCTGTAGTTGCACCTTCATCATCACTTTGTGAATTTGATGCCATGAATCCTCTTTGTTGGTCATCTTAAATGACCTCAAGTCTATTTTTTACACTCGTTAATACCGTCATATTTTTTTCCAGCATTCCCATAATAGTTGTGTTACCTTAATATGTTGCATTCACTTCTCCCACATTGATGAATCTTCTTGGTGGCATCTTTCCTCCCTTTACTAGTTGCCTCACAGTTGACATTCTATCAGTCCTCTCACTTCATAACATCCCTCTAAGGTGTGTAACCATGCTCTGATACCACTTGATTCACGAAATAGTGGGTCGAGACAATTTGACACCATTTTTAAAGCTCGACAAAACTAAAAAATGAATCTAACACAACACCAAGTTCATTAGAGGCCTTAATGGAATTTACAATCGATTCCCTATATTGGGGCGATTGCAAAAATTGTAAAAAACTTAGGAACAACAAAGGGGTAGTATTCCTTAGACTCTACAAGCCCTATTCCTGGAAATTTATCAAAATATACCTAGCAACTTACTAGCTTTTATAGACCTTTCTTCCTCCTCCTTTTATATTTTTAATTTTCTTCTAGAATCCTCACCTTAGCGTACTCGAAATCAAATTTGAATTCCTATGCATTAATGGTGTCCAACTACCCTAGTCTGGCAGTTGAGATAAATCCATCAAGAAAATTCCATGTTGCTTGTTTAGTTGGTGGTTTTAGTCTTCACTTACCACTTTTTCATTTTCTGCATCTTCTTCCATTTCCTTGTGGAATCTATCTTTCTTCAAGTCTTGTGCACTGATATACGAAAAAATCCATGTGCCCTCAATTTTCTTCATTGTGTAATCACGAGCATAATTTCTTTATGTTACTCTAAAAATTATGCTCCCTTGTCTTGTCAAAAATACCTTATGTATAATTATGTACTCCTTAATGTATTTCCGATGTGCATTGTTTTACCACACTCCTCATAGTTCTCATTATTCCGTAAAACCTCTACTCAATGCCACACAATACTATTTCACACCTTTACGCTTGGTTGACCTCTACAATCCTCACATGCACTCTAGTAATTTCCTGAAATTCCAGAATTCGTGTAGATACTTGAGTTTCCCGCGATGCTCCTGCATCATATCTTTAGAGGATCAATCTTCAATTTTTAGCCATTTTATTTGAGCTTGAACTTTACCCCCCTTTGTAGCATGAAGTTCCACAAGCTTAAGATTTTGTTTGTGCTAAGAATCCATAACCTATAAGTGAGGATTGAATGAATCAATTTATTGTTGAGAAGAAACACAAATAGGGGTCTAGTGCATGGAATCTACTTCTTGAATCAATAGATACAATTCATTCATGGAAACTTCGTTGATGACTCTTTTTTTACTCTTTTTAAGCAAGATGCCACTTTTAAAGAATTTTTGCACAACTTGGATATTTTTTGTAAGGCTTCTAGTTCATATTTTCAGTGGCCTAAAACTTCATGCTTTTGACAAAGTCTTATGTTGTTACCTAATTGGCTTAAAGGAATTAAGTGGAAACAAATCATGTGTGGAGAGATTTAATTTCCTCAACAATCCTTTTGCTTTTGACTGCTACCCTTCATATTTGTGGTAGTATGTGGTTGATCATGTAGAAAAAAGGTATATTACTAGATTACTAAGCATCTTTCCTTAACTAGAAAATTCTTAGTTTACACTCGAATTCTCATTGTTGTCCTTGTTTATTGTTCTTCTTTCTCGGATCCCACTAAATCTTATTATGGAAAGCTAGCTAAATTATCTAAAAATTTCTTATAAGCTAATGTCAAAAAAGTTTGAGTATTTCATAAAATTTCTTATGACATTTATTTCCTAGCACAAGAAAAAGGTGGTGTGTGTATCATCAACATTCACCACAAAAGTATTTCTCTGTGGTAAGTGGATCATGTGGGTTGTGGAAGGAAAAAAAGCCTAGAAAATCTTGTTAAGACATTACATATCAACAGGATTCCCTATGACAAAACATGTTGGAAAAACATATGCTTCCATACACTCTTAATCACTATTATGCTAGTGAAAATTGAAGGGTCTTTTGTCATCAAAAGCATCTAGAAAGCCTTTGAATTAGTTAAGGCCCACCTTAAGTGGTTCGGAGATTATTTCAAACATGGGATTTATTTCAATGATCATAAGCTATGGTGGTCCACTATCATGAGTTCTTCTATCACCCCTCTAGTTGAATTGCATCATATTGAAGCTCTTAGATTTTATAGAAAATACATTTGTTCTATTTGGGACCTTGTTGCCTCTAGAGGCTAGACCCCATGGTCGGAGCTGTAAAGGAAATTTTAACTTCTTACCTAAGATTTTACTTCACTCTTTTGTATTAAAGAGTCGTTTCCCAATGTTATGTTCCATAAATGTGTGCTCTAATTGTCTATGGCATGGCAGATGGATTAGTGATGGAATTGTGATAGTCCCTTTTAAAATTATTCTCTTGGGATATTATATCAAATTATGATTCATTTCTCCTCTACACTTGAAAAACTTAATGAGTGCTCTATTTTACAGTCCTCCCCCATACTTGGCTTTCCAAATTTAATAGGATTTGGTATCCCAAGTTGGAATCTAAGCTAGCCCATTTTCTTAGGTGCCTTATCCATCAAGGCTTGCCTCAAGGAGAAAGGCTTGGTCACATTGACATACCTAATGCCAAATGTCCAATGTATGCCCTCTTAGAAAATTTCAAACACTTATTCTATTTTTTCCCTAGAGTGCAATCAACCTAGCATTGGATTTAGAGCCTTTTCCAACTCTTCAACCTAGATAGTCTCAAGTGACATATGAATTTCTTTAGATATTATGCTACCTCACATGTTTATATTGCTTTTGTATTACCCCAAATTCGATCTCATGGCATCTAGAAATGATCTTTTATTTATCCCAACATTATCCTATTTAGATATATATCAACTAAATCTAAGGGCATCATGCTCAATCTTACACTTTGAGTCCACTAGGTCATGGTTCATTCTTTAGCTTGGAACCTCAAGAATTATGGCACTTTATATAGAGAAAATCTTTAGGCTCTCAGCAATCCATCTCATGTCTCATATTATATTCCATCGTAAGTTTGGAAAAATTCATGGACCCAAGATAGGTTCTTCCAACAAATTTGTCCTAAGGTTGAAGAACTTGTCCAATCTACGAGTTTCAATAGTCATATAATTAAATACACAAGTTACCTTAGTCAACTCAAGGTTAGTTGGGTGGGAAATTATTCACACAAGTCATATGTATAAACATGCACACTCTAACCTATCAGGGGCTTCTATGGATCCCATATCCAAGCACACTCTAAGGTCTTTGAACCCAACATTATAGTATCTCTCCCTCGTAATTCATTACAACTAGCTATGTAAATCTAAATACATCCACCATTTATTGCCTTGGATCACATCATGCACTAAAAATCAAGTAAAAAATAATTGTCAATTATTGAGGGTTGTTTATTAGGGATTCATCTTTATTTGTGCTTTTATAACCTCTACTTTACCCTAAGACTTGGAGAACTATGTGTGGCTTGATTCTGCTTCAACATAATGGTATATAGTACAATAATGCTCCTTGTGTTAGTGCGGGCACATTAAGGTCATTGCAACACATATGATGAATAACACTTTATCAACCCAATAATTCTACAAGGCAAAGAGAAGATATTTATAGGTACAGAAATTCATCACAAATTCCTAAACACAAATCCCATATTTAGAGACACATTCAAAGTAGGTGTCAAAAGGTAGATTGCACATCACAATAACAGAGGACACATTCATGTCTTATTGAACATGTCCCATAGATGGATGGACCTATCCTCCATTCATTCTTAGGCTCCTAGATTTCACAGATGAGATTTACAAAACCATGCACAACACCCTCATCCAGTTTGATGCATTATCACACGACTTAAGCTCATCTGAGGTAAGTTCCAAACCTTAACCCAAATTTCTATGATCTACTTTTTAGAAGCATGTCTGATCGGAAATATCATCCTTGCATAATCATGGGATTGTTGCATTTATTGTGTTTTGTATTTACTCTTTTGGATTATCTTACTACATATTATTAGAATATCTTAATTAGATAAACCCTGGTTTTGATTTTACAACTTTAGATTGAAATTTCGTGAAAGTAATTATTCTCTTTCAATAATGGAAATCTAAAAATGTGTATATCTTCAATAAAGATATAATTGATCATAACTTTACTATAAGTGATTTTTTTAATCTTCAATATGTATGCATATTCAAGCTCAAGTTGAGAAAGTAGCACTTGAGTTCCAATACTTGTAAGAGCTACTCCGTCATTGGGGGAGCGCTCCTTACATAATAAGGCATGTACCTCCAAATCAGCCTCAACAAGGTTTCCCACCACCGATACCCAGACATTGTCACAGACACTCGTGTAGTCATTTCTCAACTCCTCTCAACAAGGCAGTTAGAATATGCCTTTGCCTCCGTATTGCAAATCTATAGTTGACACATCTTGATGGTCCTCCCAATTACAAGGCAATGTTCAAATATAACCTCCTTGTTTCCTTCGCACTTGGTGACATTCAAATCTCTTGAAGGGAATGGGTAGGTGGCTATCGATGCTCCTCGAACAAACTTCCTATTGAGGTCCTCATAAACACTATCATCCTACACCTCCATTGCTGGTGATACGACAACTTGTACTTGACTTTCTCATTTGATATGTTATTTTATATTTGGGATAGCCATGTTTGACTCTTCACATTTTTTTTATTTGCATCAACCAGAGTATAGCTATACCAATCGACGACCTATTATTATAAACTTAAAAGTTTATGAAATAAGATGATATATCCATGAATTCCAATATTAAAATTATTAATAAAAAATAAAAAATAAAAAACAATCATCCCTTTGCTATTTCTTCTGTTAGCTAACGGGAAACCAGCACTGAACAACAGTTGCAAAGAATCGGTAACCAGTAGACACAAATTTCCGTGAAGAAACTTCATTCGTTCAACTGTTGGTTGTTTCCCGTCGAGAGAAGGATGAAAGAGGTTAAGTTTGGGAGACCGCGGAGGAAACTCTGGCAAACGGTTACCCATGTGATCGTATATTATAATCCCTGGGAAATCCGGCGGCTTGCAGCGCTCTCCCATCAGGATACTTCTATGCCACAGAAAATCCCCCGCCATGCGATTCGAACCCTCGACCCCGCCTCAAACAGGGCGAAAACAAACAAACAAACACACACAGCTCTGTCGAGGATGATGGAAATGAAAATACTTGTGTTGAATTGTGCAAATATGTGTGGAGTATTTGATGGTTTTGAATGCAAAAATTCAAAAAAATGTTGGCACGAGCCTGAGCCCGACGACCAAAATTTTGTCCATTGCGAGTCCATATTCCTGTGAATACGCAGTTTGACATTTTTAAATTGACCGCCCAAAGGTTGCATTTTTAATAATCAACGTTTGGATTTGTTTGGGATTAGCAATTTTATTTTGGTGAAGTTGTTTGGTTCATAAAAAGTTATCATAAATTAACCTTTTTTTAATGAAAAGTAATAAAATATTGAGTTTATGTTAAGGAGATACCAAGATGTGAAAGATGATGATATGATATTCATGGGTATAGATATGATGGACGAAACTATGATCGCTTAAGGTGTGTATGTGTCAAACAAATGCCATAACATTTAAATTATTATGCAATCATAAGTGTTACAATATCAATCCGGTGGTGGTAATGGAGGATTGTGATGTTCCTAGACAATTAATTAATGATGATCTTAAATTTAATGTCTTTTAAAAGTCATATAAAAAAATAATCAATAATCCTATTTTTTCTCTTTTACTAATATAGTTAGATTAATATTGTTTATCACTACATGATTTATATATACAATGTATAACATTAAATCAAATTATTAATTTAATGGGTAGTGGTGTAACGGTTCTTGGGTCTCCTAGTAATTGGGAGGTCCAAAGTTCGAATCTCAAGCTTCATGTTAAGGCATTTGCTTACTATCGATGGTTTGGATACCCTAGTGATATGAAACTACGATAATGTGGCTTAATCGATGGGCTAGCACGCGAGCTTAAAACTTCCATCCTTAAAAGTAATATTTATATCAATATATTTAATATATAAATACTCATATATTTATATTAAACTTGAATAGCAAAATACATTTAAAATAAATAAATAATTTACCAAATGATATTATTGCATAACATAAATTTACATAATAATAACATAACACAATTTTGAACTTAAAAGTGACACCTGTTAATAATGGCGGTGAAGAAGAAATGGTCATTTCGTTCGAGAAAGATGTCTTAAGTAGATTTGGTAGATTGCAGCCAAATCTCGCTACGTTGGTCTCGTGTTTTCGGAGGCCTCTATAATTCTCCCAAGTTTAGCTCTGCAAAATAATTGTATCTTGTTGAGATTCTATATTTGTGAAAATATTTATGACAATAAAAATTGGAAATATGTTTCCAATATCATAGGTATTGAAAAAAAGAGGAGTTGGGAAATACTAGTCCATTATTCTTTTCTAGAATGAACCTATTTCATATCCTTTTTTTTGTAATGGTCGAATACAAATGCAAGTGACACATGCAAGTCTGCCTACAATCATACTCTTGAGGACGTAGCGAATGTGAAGTGTTGAAATCAAATTAGATTGAAAGAAAGACTAAGTGCACTTACATATAGCTCTCCCAAAAACATACATCAGAAGAAATAGGTGAGCATATATAAATTTTCAAACATACTCTTGTATGTCTAATTGAATTACAAATGACAAGTCTAACATATCCACAATGTAATGCAATTACTCTTGACAAGAGAAGCATAAAAATGACAAAGGTTTGTGTAAAGAACTATCAAGACGCACTCTCTCCATCATCTCCAAGAACTTGATTGATTAGCAAGCCCTTCTCTCAGGCACCAAGCAAACACATCCACACAATCACCACATGCCAATTTGTATTTTGATGGGAGTTCATAGTTTTCTTGAGATAGCCAACACAACGTATAATGTCAACTATGCAGACATTGTAGACACCTAAATCCCACTTTTGCAATCTTATTTCCAAACGCACACAAATCACTCTCATTCTTGTCAATTCCGTTATAATTAGTGATTTTCGTTAATTAACTAATGTTTCTTACCACTTTAGCCAATTAACAACACTTTGTTAATTGTGTAACCCCTTTCGCATTAAGGATGCCACTTTACGGCAAATCGTAAGTCAAAATCCTCATCAAAACAGACAATTAACGTTTACTAGATAATTAAGCCTATTTTGCCATTGTTTTGATCAATATACCCTAATATTGGCTTAAACCCCTCTTCCAACCACTCAAAATCAACCCACTTTCCTCCACAACATCTCAGCAAGCTTCAAAAGATTATCCTAGCCTCCTAGTTGACTCTAAGCGGTTGATTAAGGCTCCACACATCTTAATCACTTTTTAATTCACTAATTGTGATTATCAAAGCTTAATCATGATTAGAAATTCTAATCTAATTTGGGGCTTTTAGCCCCACATGCACCAAAATACAAGTTTTTTCCCAAAAGGAAAACTATAAAAAGAGTGCACCTCTTACCTTAATACTTTACACCATGCTTTAATTTGCATCTCATATATAATAAATATTATTTATAGCCAAGCTCAATCCTTGCCAAAAGCCTTCAATGGGGTTAGTAGATGGATATCTAAAACGACCAAGTAGTCATTTAGAGAGGCCATTTCACCTTGTTTGGAGTAGCAACCATACCAATTTGATTGTCCTCTTAGGTCTATTTAGGCCCATGTTAGGTAATTGAACATATTAGTAGGCATGTTTAGTTAGATTTTGAATTGTATTCATGTTAGTTAAGCATTCTTTTAAGCCTATATCTTAATGTTACATTCCTAGACTTAGAACCTTGACTAGATGGTGGTAAATGGTGTTAGCCTTCCTTAGTTAGCCATGCAATTTACTTTGTAAAGTTTAGGGTGCTTTCATTTAGCACGCCCGGTGGGACCATACCCCATTGCATTCAATTTTTAAAGTTTTTTAACTTAGTTTCAAAGTTTTTCATTTCAATTTTTTAGATTAGTTTCAAGTTTCCTGGATTAATTTCAAGTTTTCTAGTTTAATTTCAAGCTTTCTAGAGTACTTTCAGGATTTTTAGATTAGTTTCTCAAGATTTTTAGATTAATTTCAAAATTTTAGAGTAATTTTCAAAGTTTTGTAGATCAATTTTTCTTTTTTATAGTTGTTTCAACTAGATTAGTGGTAGAAGTTGTGTTTTCATGTTCTTTGTAGGATATAAGGAGGCAAAGCCCAGTCAAAATTCCCTAAAAATACCAAAGATTGGACCTTTTTCAAGAAATCTTCTCAAAAACTTGAATTTTTGACCACCTATAGGAAAAAGGAACATGTGCATCTAGAGGAGCATCTATGCAACCAGAGAGCGTTCTTGTGCATCTAGAGGAGCGCATGTGCATCTAGAACAGATCCATTGCAACACAAGATTTTTTGCTCTGGGTTGAAAATAGTGTCTGTGAATGCAGCACTCGCTTTGCCTCACTGGAAGTGCACATGCGTAACTCACCTGTGTAAAAAGTTGTCAGGAGCACTTGTGTATTACATATGAGGCGCGTATGCGTTGACTATGAGGCCTGTGCAAGCGTTGAAACAAGTGCACACACATCAAAAGGGGCGCGCAGGTATCAAGTATAAAATTTTCCGACAAACTCAAAGTTTCCATTTTTGGTTTTAGGATTTATGTTAGAGGTTTTTAGATGCCATTTTTGTCAATTTCATAGATTTAGAGTAAGTTTTCTCATAAAAATCACTTAGGGTTTGAAGGAATTAATCTTGTTTCCATGCTTTATATGAGTTTGGGTTAAGGTGTGTATGCTCTTCTCTTACATTTAGTGTTATCTAGATAATCAAAAGCACTCTTAAACCTTCTTTTGCTAAGTAGGAACAATCCATTAGAGTAAGTAGGAAACTTTGTTAATCATCTTTTAGTTTAAATGCTTTTTCACTTGCTAAATAACCAAGGCTAGAATTTGTGTATGCTCTTCCCTTGCACCTAGTGTGATCTTGGGAATCAAAAGAAATTTTAGTCTTTTCATTAAAAAGCACTTGGATGAATTGGGAATAAACCTTGTTTTTACAAAATTTGATGGTAGTTAGTTGATTTACAAGCATTTTTCATTGCTATTTTCTTATAATATTGTTAATCTATTTTGAAACTACTAACCTTTTTTGTGAAGGACTTAACGCTAGTCAAAGAAAGGAGGACCTAAACAATTTTTCTAACTACACATGTGGTTGTAGGTTTCTAAAAGGAGTACGACAAAAACCACATTAAGTCTATAAGATAAAAAATACACCAAAATCATCACATTGTATTTGCAGGTTTCGGTTAAGAGTTACGACTCGTCCACTCAACTAGGACATAACCCCTTTGGCATAAGCCTTACACTACAACAATGGGGGTGGTACTAGGAACCCTAAAGTCAGTTCACATAAGAGGGAACCTTGTGAACGAAATAGGAAAGTGCTCCATACTACCGACTTTTCTAGTACGCCTTGGTGAGATTAGCAGTCAAAGACTATACTGTCCATCGCAACCCCAGATGATAAGTATAACTGAACACACTTTGGTTGCTCCTTATATTAGAAGGGGGTAGAGTAAAGCCAAGATAATCCTAAGATTAGTTAGTGAAACTTTCTTGGTAAATTGAGCTCGCTCTAGTATATCTTGTGACACCTAGAGAGAGAACCACCTAGGAAGATTGGTCGGCTTGGAGCCATTGTTTTTGTCTTAGATAGTTATACTTGAGAGCTCTCACAAAGTGACAACTTTGATAGATTCAAAATCTATGTTTTTTGAACAAGGGAAAGAATCTCTTAAAGTTGAAACCGTCATGATATTTCATCATAAAATCTAATTAGTGTCATTTTGTCCTAGTTTTTCACTTGTCTTAAGACAGGGTGAAACTCTGCCAAAATAACACCAAGTTTATTTCAACACCACTTGGTCTACACCCTTGTTTTCTTGTTGCCCATTTTTGTAAAAAAGGAAACAACATATACGGATACCGCTAGATATTACGTGTCCACCACTTTTTTATTCTACTTGCGTGATTAGGTTGCAATGCTGGAGTGCAAGTATAAAAAGTGTGCATGGTACATACTCACGATCTAGTGGGCCCCCTTGTCTCAAAAACCCATATTTGAGTCTTATTATCATCGTAGTTAGGTGATTTCATCCTTGTCTTATTTTAATTTGTTACGTTGCCCACATTGTAGCCATACAAATGAGATATTTACGTCTTATTTCTAGTTGTGAAATTAGGCCTAAATCTATATATTGTTTAGTTATCTACGCTTCGCACGCATATACTAATTTCTCGTTATGTTTAGACGTAGTTTCTACATCCTAACTTTGTCTTGAGTTTTGTGAGTGTTGAGGATACATTGTTAGCATCACTGATAACATCATTTTGACACTAGAAATCTCATGTTTGTCCTAAAATCTTGGTTTACGCGTCCAAATAAAAGTGTCATTGACGCTCACTTACATTGTTATCATCCATTTTACATAGACTTAGACTTTGTTAGTATTTAGAAACTGGTATTTTAGTATATCTTGTTAGAATATCACGTCAACATTCTCTTATCATTTAGGCCTTGTTTGTTGCAAACTTGACCTAATTGGTGATGTTGTGTTGTCACTATTTGGTTACAAACCTAATCTAGACAAAATCTTAGAGAATAAACTATTTGGTGTAACTAAAATTTTGAGTGTCATACGTCATTGTATTACCTTGCTAGGGTAGCTTGTATTTGGTTTAAGGAAGACTTGTGTCATACATTACCTTGTTAGGGTAGATCTTGTTCATTATTCTTTAGTTCATACGTTCGTTTTGACTTCTTAATTTTTGTGGCTATTCTATACAGTCACCTTGTTTTAACAACTTAGGGTTGTTACATTGCACAAATTGGACTAAGGTCCCTTTTTAGTAAACCTAAGTGGAAATTCTTCACGTGCTGTATTTCCTATCTTGGGTATGCCTACTACGAGGATGGGATCCCGAAGATTAGGAATCTGATATATTTGGAGGTGACAACCCTCTTTTAGAGGATAATCTCATGGTTGACCATAGTGGTGGAGAGGAATATTCTCCTTGTATGAATATAGAGCGACCCTTTCATCATGTTTGATATGTGGCGAGTCTTTTCAGCAAATTCGAGAACAAAGCACCTGAGAAAATTCACTTTCCCGAAGAAGGAGTGAACGACGGTCTTGCTTGTGGGTAAAGTAAGGCTCTGAATAGCCCTAACCCTTTCGGCATCTATCTTCGTCCCTTTTTTGCTGACCACGTGTCCCAACAAATTTCCTTCTGTGACCTCGAAAAATAGACTTTTTTGGATTTAGGGAGATCCGGTGTTCTCAGCATCTATTCAATACTTACTCCAAATGATCACAATGATCATTCCGCTATTTAGAGAACACAGTTAAGTCATCCAAATAAACTACAATGATCTTTCCCATCATACCTTTGAACGTGAAGTCCATCGCCCGCTGGAAGGTGGCGCCAACGTTGGTCAAGCCAAAGGGCATCCTTCTGTAGGCGAATGTACCCTAGGGGGTAGTGAATGATGTTTTGAATTGGTCTTCAGGTGAGAATTCAATCTGATTGAAGCCTAAAAAACCATCAAGCATGGACATCATCTCTGATCTAGTTACTGCCTGCAGAACCTGATCCATTATAGGAAGTGGGTAGTTGTCCTTCAAGGACGCCTGATTCAAGTTGCAAAAATCTACGCAGATGCGTATTTCACCATTCTTTTTTCATACTGGCACGATATTTGTGACCCAAGTACTGTGATGGATAGGAAAAATGATTCTCGCATCCAGATTTTTTTGTATTTCTTCCTAGATGGTACCCGAGACCTTGGGATTATAGTGTCTTTATTTCTAGTGAAAGGGTTTGACATCTCCCTTCAATGGGATGTTGTGTTGGACGTCCTTTGGCTTGAAATATTTTAGATTGGCATAAGACCATGCCAACACGTCCATATATTTCTTTAGCAATTTGACAAACTTCCACTTTTCTTTGGGTGTGCAACATTTTCCTATGTTCACAAACTACGGATGTTCCATAGTACCTAGATTGATCAGCTCAGTCTCTGGAGAGGAGTTAGGATTATCTTGCCTTTTCTTCCTGATAAAATGATCATGTCTGTCAAAAAAATGTTCTAGAGAAACCAAACCTTTTGGAATTTTATTTCCTTTGAGCTGACATATGTCATCACTTCCTTTTGATTCATCGTCTTGATCAGTAACAAACTCGCGACATGTAGAAGTAGATCCTTCAAAATGAAGCTCACTGAAATTTTCTGCCTTTTCCAGAAAGGCAATAAGTTGATTATCATCGTTGAATACCTGCCAGTGTTGAGAATCGATCTGAGATCTTGGGATGGTTTTTATTGAAAAAGCGTCAAATTCTTCAATGCTATCCCATACTACGTTGTGGTAATGCCTGAGCCTTTAATTTTTCACTTGGTATATCCTTTTCACTTGATTTACGACCAGCTCTGCATCACCTTGTACTTTTAGGTTCTTGATTCCTCTTTCTTTTTTGGCTTGCATACCAAGTAGCAAAGATTCGTACTCAACAGCATTATTCATGTTGAAAAATTGCAACTTGAAAGAGAGAGGAAAGATCTCCTTGTCGGGGGAAATTAACACAGCTCCAGCACCTCATCCGCTAGTTGCACATCTACCATCAAACTGTAACGTCCATATCTTGTTAAGATCCTCTTCTTGGACGAGAATGTCTATTTTATCAGACTCTGTAGGCAAGAAATAATTTCCCATCCCTGATGATTCAAAGAGAATTTGGGCTTTGGGGTCATCGGAATTAGTAACCAAGTACTTCTTTTGAGATTCCGGCTCCAATGTTTGCATTATGCCTTTGACGGGGATTCTGGCATTAGACCAGTCCATATGAATCTCTCCACCAACTTCACTGCAAAAGCTCCTTCCTAGTAGAATTCCATATGTTGTCAGAATGTCGGTAGCGAGGACAGTCATCTTTACTCTTTTCTCTGAGAACGCTGCAAATGCAAACTGCGCATCTTTGATTTGACCAATCAACGGAACCTATTTGGTTTCCAAGGATTAACATCTGCCAAAAGGCTTGGTAAGGGTGAGGCCCGAAACATGGGAAACTTTTGCTGGCATGACATTATCAGAAGCCCCAGAATCAATTATGCAGTTGCTTAGCTTGTGACCATTGATTAGGAGGGAGAGATAGAAAGGTTCTATTTTACCTGATGCGGAAGTCGAGGCAACATTAATGTGAGATGCAGGAGGAGTAGAAAGAATTCCTTTCCAGGGGGCCTGAGAAGTTATGACAGCTTGGCTTTGAATATATTTGGTCAACCTTACAAGTTGCTCAGGGTTTGATTGAAGATATTTGGCTTCAGACATTTAGATCTTGGTCTTTTTAGTGTGATCAATTATGTCAAACGTGGCCAAGGGTTACATTGATGAAGGAATGAGTCCCTCATTTCGCGAGGGTAGGGTATGATTACTGGTCTTGATAGGAATATTAAAGAGCTGATTCGAAGGGGAGATAGGGGAAAAATAATTCTTTGAAAAAGACTTAATAAGAGGTTGAGCAGGAAGGGGATTACCTCTTTTTGCAATGGTTGGAGGCATGTTTGACACGACCATCTCTTTTTGTATCCTGACAGCAACTTTTGCTTCTTTTCCTTGAGAGTGGGTGAAAACTGCATAAGACTTCCCGCTTGCATATCCTTGGGTATCCTCCTCTTCATCAAATTCCTCCTCATCAAATTCCATATACCCGACAGTAGAGTCGCTAGTCGGTTCGTCTGACATATTGATTACCTTCCACCTTGGCGATGAACGATCTTCATAATTCCGCTCCTCCTCCTCGATCTCAACTAAGGCATTAACCGGAGGAGCCTCAAGTGCCAACTGCGGCAGTAGTTGTAGGCTAAACGCAGGCTTTGAAGGGATGTTATTTGAAGCAAATATTTCTTCATGGGATATCTCGTTATGAAGAGCTCAGGGGAAGCCTGAGCTAGTTGCTTCTTTCAATGCGAGCAAATTCATTCGCCATATTTTGAAATGCCAGAATCAGATGAAGTGGCATGGGAGTAGGAGTTGAAGCTTTAGGCTTGGATGGTTCTCGTTTTAATTCGCCAGATATTAGCAAATTATCTTCAATCCGTATATGGCAACAGCTTGGGCGAGAACCAAAGTAGCAACTTGTTCTTGCAAGAGTAAGAAACTTACTTTTGAGCTCATGGCATTTACAAAGAAACACTTCTGATTTTCTGGTGTTTGGCAGCATGGCAAGCGGGACACATGGTTGATTAATGAATTGAAATGGGCGATGAAAATCAGCGCATGGTCTCACTGACCTCCTTCTTCAGGTGAGTGATCTTTGACAATAATGCGAACGCATCTTCGGAAGGCTTATACCTGTCTTCATAATGCAGTTCGTAATGTGGCCAAACTAGTGATAAATTCGGCCGGCAAATGTTGAAACCATTCTTCTGCAGGTCCTTGCAAGGTCTCTAGAAAGAGGAAAAACTGACACATCTTCATGGGTCACATCCAGAATGTTGCATGACATGATGAATGCAGATATGTGTGAATCTGTACTTGGGTTTTCCACTCCCATTGAATCTTGGGAAATTCTTTCAGTTTCCATGAGGGAGCGCGTGTAATAGGATGTGGCAAAGCAAGAGGGCCCATAGCATTTCCCCATGGTACTGCCATTTGAAAAGGCTGGGAAAAATGACACGATCTTGGAGGAACGGTTCCACTGAGCAACAAAGCACTGTAAAAGGATGTGGATGCTCCTTGTAAAGAATGATACCTTCCATGGAGGTGAGACACTCCTGGCTGACATCGATCAGCTGAGCTCAGTGAAGAGAAGCGTGCTGGTGTAACACTGAAGTTGTGCCTTTGATGTAGATCGAAAGTAGGATCAACCTCTCCATGAGCTCTCCTGCTACGAGTAAATGGTTCACGCGCCAGTGTATCTTTTATATCTGCAATGTTTTTAGAGAAGATTTTAAAAAACTCTTTTTGGCTTGTACTTGTTGATTTTCTGATTTTCCTGAAAAAAAATCAGCAACATGTACTTTTTCTAAATATTTAATTTTATCCCCTCTTTTGAAAACCGATTGTCAGTTTAATGACAAATGATCAACGAGGATAAAATGATGGCTAAAACTTAGCAAGATGATTTTCGGATCTTAGAGTTGACTTTTTGCAAGGGTTTGAATTTTTTTTGTAAACTGTAAGAAATAATCAGATCTACGGAAAAATACAAGATGTTTATAAAAACTCAGCGAACTAAAGATCTCTAACTAGCCCAAATCTATGGATCTCTGAAGAAAATTTTCAGTTTGGATCACTTTGGTACAAAAAAATTGGATTTTGAACAAAAAAGTTAAAATTTGTAAACAGGTAGGGGTTTCTATGGTTTTATTGATTTCCTAACATACCACTACCATAGATCTGTTTCGAATCCCCAGTACGAGTCACCAAAAATTGTTGGTCCAAAAATCTTGTCGCTTAGGCAGATCTATGGATAGAAATGAGCCAACAGTGTGCAGGGCATAACCCCTCTTTGAGTCAGCAAAGTGAAACTAGTTTATTACTATTCAACCAGCAGGAATCTGTGCAAGTCTCACAATATTCTACCTTTGGGGGTTTGGGATCTTATCCCAGTTAGGGGTGTTTCCAACTAATGAAAAGAAAGGAAAGAAGGGAAAGAAGAAGATAAGATTAGATCCGAAGGGAGAAAAAAAATGAATTCCAAAGAAGAAAGATCGGAAGGTCTATGTTTTGGGATTGGGTAATTAAATGGAGTCAAACCTACTTAGCATAAATGAACAAAGCAATACTGATGGAACACATGACAAAAAAGTAGAGATATATCCAACAGAATAAACCACATAGATCTGACATAAGAAAAGATCAGACTGCCCATGACACACAGGTATTCAACACAAAGTCTTAATATTTGTATTAATGTTTTCTTCTGTTACAAAAGTACAAATCCTTTTCTTCTCACTTCATATTTTTCATCTAAAAAGTTTCCACCACTTTAAATACAACAAGTATCCAAGTATATATAGAAGAAGGAGAAGATATAAGGTAGAAAGAAGACCAATCAACTAATTACAAAATAATTTACAAAATATCTAAAAGTCAACTTGTTAACTTAGGGAAACTTGGTGGATGACAACAACCCATGATGCAACATGAATGATGACATCATTTATGCCAACATACTTTTAAATATTACAAAAAGAAAGCCAAGAGGAAGAAGGCTATTCATCGTCGTCACACGGCTGGAAGGGAGTATCCTGTTGTTGCTCAGGAGAGGCAATGTGGAATTGAGTCTGATTACTCCATGAATTTGTTGATCATCGGTTGAAGTAGATCCTGGGCAAGACCCTTGGTGTGATCATCGATGACTTCACAAGTTTCTCGTTCATCTCTAAGTTTTTCTGGGAGCTTGAAGTATTCATTACTTGCCTCTATCAGGTACCCTATAAAATCATAACATGCCAGAAGGTTATTGATGGATTCAATGTCAAAAGTAGCTTTTGGCCCTAGCCCTTACGAGATGATCTCTTTGAAGATCTGAAAGGTTTCATCTGCCTTCCTCAAGGCGTATGACTGAGTGAGCAAGCCCGGGAGACATCCTCAAGACAATTTTCTCCATTTGAATGCAAGGCATCCAGGGCTTCCTCCTTGACCTTATCTATCTTCTCCAGGAAAAATTCCATCTGATTCAACCAGTAGTCCAAAGCAGCAAGGATTTTGTTGGGTGCTCTGGGGTCAATTGAAGACGCCGAATTTAATTAGATCTTCAACTGAACAATCGAGAATCCTCTATGGAATGTCTCATGTTGCAACCTAGCATGGTCTAACTCTTCGGAGATAGGTCCTGCAATCGTCTGGAGTTCCTTATTCACCTGACCAATGTTCTGATATAGCTCGATGAACTTAACGATTACTCCCTCACTTTCTTTGAGGATCTGGTCTCTCCAGGCAGATACTGCTATGCCTTGTTCACCAATCTTGACGTATTCATTTATCTTATCCTGACTTGAGGACCTCAGGAATTTCAATGGTAGCTATAGGAGGTTCACTACCCATTTTCTGCAAGGCGTGGAGAAGATGTTTATTCTATTCTTTTAGTAGTCTCTTCTCCTCCTTTGCTTCTTGAAGCTTCTTGCAAAGGGCATCCACCGCAGATAGGGCCTCTCCTTGAAGGCTATCAGATGACATTCCCATTATGACCTACGCCACTGTATAATCTGTAGGGGACAAATCCTTTTTATCCTTGGAGGGATCGGGATACACAATCTCCATTACTCTTTCTCCCGATGCACTCTGAGAGAAGCGGGTTATTGGCTTTTGCTTCTTAGCCCCCTTTGTTGGGATGACAGAGAAGTCCATAGGTGCATTGGGGACTTTCCTCTTATGTTGGCTCAGGTGTTGAGAGATCCCATGTTGGACTTAAGGGAGTGGGACCAGAGGTGGAAGATGGAGCGGCTGCAGTGGACGAGGGGAAATGCGTTGAGACACTTGGTGGCAGCATTGAAAGAGAGGCCAACAAAGTGCTCACAAAAGGAGGAGATAATGCAGGGGAAGTAGTTGTGGGAGTGGAAGGGAGCTAAGAGATGAGAGAAAGAAATGGTGGGGGACAGCTCTGCGAGGGGGTGAGAAGATGGAAGAAGAGGAAGGGGGGAACAACAGAAGATGGGGGAGGAGAAAAAACCAAGGGAGATGGTTGGTTGAGTCACATGAGGAGGGAAAGGAGGAGAGGGAGAAGGGATGGAGGGAAACTCAATAGTTATAGTAGTTGGTAACATCTTGAATGGATGTGCCCATCGGAACACTTTCTACCACCCTCTTTCTCTGGAGATACCAGGCTCACAACCTGTTCCTGTGCGGTGGAAGGAGGACTCTCAAGGAGTTTCTTCTTGAGCGGAGCTTGATTCTCCCTCTTTATCTTTGCCTTTACCCTTTGGACAGATGCTTCGATCCTAGCAGGTGCATGTTGCCCAAAAGGGGACATGGTGAAATCTACTCCAAGGTAGATAAGGTTGTTCATTCTGCACCAATGCTCGGTTTGCACTGCAATGAGTACCCTTAACCCTCGCCTCAATGGTCTGAGGTGCCTTTGTCCTATCAATTTCAGCAAACGGCCAGCTGTCCCCATCCGTGTCTAGATATACCTGATAAACTTCTTAATCAGATTGTTTGGAAACCTTTTGGAGCAATGGCCACGCTATATATTGAATAATTTCTGCTAGGGCCAGGTGAGAGTGATCCTTTCTTTTGAGTTCGACCTCGTGATATAGGTCGATGTATATGTCCTCGATCTTTGGAATGTGGATTGGATCAAGTTTTGCCTTTGGGAGGAAATTTCTTGGATCAAAGGTGGGCCTTGCCGAGAAATTGTGCTTTAGGTTAAGAAGCTCTAGTTCTGTGAAAATTTCTCAGTCTTTGGTGTGGGGAAGTACAGGTGTACCTTGCCCACTGTGAGGGGGGAAAAGAGTTCCACCCTTCTTCCTTTTCAGGCACTTCTCGTGATATGTTATGAGCTGCCTAGACAGTTCCAATAGGATCAACTTAGGGCTTGCATACCTTGGTAACTTGGTGGGCTACCCCAAGAAGTTAACTACTCTGGGTAGGTGAAAGTGGGGAATTGCGTAAATAATGCCCCCCACTTCTCAGTTGTAATGACTATGCTCTTGGTCGTTCGACCGTGAGTCATATTGGGCCTCAAAAGGTAGATGATGTCGTAGAAGAAAGCATCATTAATCTTGGTGAATTGTGGGATGTTGTTCTCCAGCTTCAATTCTGGGTAGTATTCATATATTTTCACCTGGGGCCACACCCCACATTGGCTCAGCGCTGGATAGTCTCTCTCTGAGGTTGTAGCGTAGACTACGTAGGAGTTCATGTAGAACCTCCCCGTTGTGGTGAGTTGTTGGAGTTGCTCAGAGATGGTGCTGTTGATGATCTCTGCCCACTCAAAACGCTGATCAGCCACATTCTTATTCATGGTTTCCAGATACCTGAGCATCCATTTGTGAAAGTAATGGGTATCAGAAAGCCCAAATACTCTGCTTAGGAAGGTGATAGTATCGCTCATTTCCTCGGAGAAGTCACTGCGGTGAATAACCTGTGGCCACCTGGTTATTACCTTCTTATATTTTCAAGTATACTTCATTCATCAACTGCATGCATCTGTCTTCGTTATCCTCCCATGCCTTGATGCAGTCTTCTTGGCTTATAGCCACAAAATGTCAGTGGTGGGGAATACCTAGCATGATCTCGAAGTGCCAGGCAGTGAGGTTGATTATGACCTCACCCTTTTCGTTCTCGACACACCTTGTGTCTTTGTTATAACAGCGGGCCACCACCATCATAAACTCATTATTTACCACACTAACGGGGATTCCCCCTTACCCACCAGTTTGTCCATCCAAGGACTGCCTGTGACCATCCTGGTTCTAGCCCAAAAATCCTCCATGTTGATGTGGCCAAGTTCGGAATCTCTAATGTCCAAGTCGCATTCTGCATGGGACTCGGGCATCCTGACCCTTTGATATTTGTATTTCATCTCTTCCTCTATAATTTTGGCCTTACCCTTTGACTTGGTTGGCCTTTTGCTAGATGTAGACATATGTGAATCTGAGTTCAGGTGTTGATCTGCAAGAAGAAGGAGCAAAGTCCAATGCAGAAGAGCCATGTTAGCTGTTAGATTATCCATCAAGGCTTTACAGAATGAGGAGTTAGTAATTTAAAAGCCTCTGGGCACAGGGCATGGGAAGACTGCAGGCTATAGGGTCGATAAAGCAAGGCGCACTGATGCATAGTGTTGCAAGGAATAAAACAGTGCCAAAGGGCGCAGGGCGCAAGAAATTTACACATAACATCAATGTTGTTGTAGACGAATTTGCGCTTGCGCCATTACATAAGGTTTTTAACTGGACGCGAATAAATTTGGTGTTACATGGGGGTAGGATGCACCAATGGCACAGATTTGGGACATGTTGTAGGGAATTTTGGTGCACAAATGGTGCAGCATTAAAAGATGTACCACTGACTTTATGTGCGCCGGTGGGGCCTTTGGCACAGCGCAAGAAGGGCTTGCATAACAAACTTTGTTGGTGTAATCAAGATTGTGCCTGCGTTGGTGTAAGGATTTACTTGGTTTTACATGGCACAGGAAGGATGCATGCTGCAAATGGGGACAGTGCGCCCTCTTGGCGCAACTGTGTTTTATGTAACAAGGATGGTGATTGCACCAAGAGAAAAATGCGGCCCAGAACTGTAACTTTTAGGTTTTCTCTTTTCCTGATTCGTTTGCGGCTATGGCCTCCATCGATATGGATTTGGATAGTGAAGGGGGACAGAGTGAACAAGATCTTGGATTTGTTTCTGAAACAAAGCCCTCCAGACCAGCAGATTTGGAAAGAGGGTGAAAACGGCTCGGGAGGGAAAATGGCAAAATGGGGTGGAGGGGTTTATGGCTTCTTCAGATTCATTACATTATATCCCACAAGCAACCAAACCAAAACAAAAAACACAATAAAAGCAAGGACCACTTACCTGGAATATATAGAATGAGAGAAACGAAGTGGGGTCCACGAATACGACACGAGGATGACGGGTCCACGAATAAAGTTTTCACGTGTTTTTCAATTGTGAAAATGACAGGGTGGATGCGCCCATATATAGTCAAAAGTGTAATAAATGCACCACCAACCTTTTTAAAGGGTGCACCAAAAAGTCTGTCGACATGAAAATATGTGCGCCCTTTGGCGCGGGTATGTTCCTGTCAGCAAGAAATTACCTACACCTTTAGCGTAAATTTAAGACTTTCAACATGAGATTTTGAGCACTTTGGCGCACCGCTTAAGGGTGCAACATTTTTGTTGTTGACAGGTGAGCGCATGCGCCTTGGCGCATGCAAGAAAGATGCATCATGGGGAGGCGCAACAATTGTTGTGTTAACACTTCAAAGGGTGCACCAAAGGAATAGAAGAGGGCGCAAATTCATCCTGTGTTGCATCAACAAAAATTGCGCCCAGCCAAAAAAGGACCAAAATGACTAAGTTCGAAAAACTAGATTTTTCGGAAAGGGATTTTACACCATTCCAAATGCTGAGGGACCCTGACAAGGAACCAGAACAAAATTTTGGTATGGTTACCTGCAAAATTGCCCTCGTCAATTTTACAGGATAACAGATTGTAACAAAGTATCTATTTAAGAGGTGAGGTTAGAACAACAAGTCTGAGCCCTCACTCGCCATTTAACAAGTTTTTCTTCACATATACAAAAGGAAAAACCAAAATTTGTGAAACCATCTATACCGAAGGCAAAAAAAAAATTCGTTCCACAAGTTCCCAATAAACACTCCTCGACGGGAGACACAAAGAGATCCTTATGAAGAGATTCTTACAGAAAATAGGGGTGGGAATACACCTAGATTTAATCCTACGTATAGACCTACACCACCCATGCAAGATCCACGTTTCAATCAAGAGTGGTCAATTGTGAAGAACACCCTTCTAGAATTGCAAGAAAGTAAAATTAGAAACAATAAGTAATACCAGTTCGACGAGTTATGCCCTTATCCATTTAATAGGGCCATGCTCTAGGTACCTTTCCCATGACACTTTGATTTTCCAAAATTTGACAAGTATAAGGGAAAAGGTGACCCTCGCGACCATATAAAATAATTTTATATGGCATGCCAAGAAGTCACATATAGTGATAACTATCTCATACATCTTTTCCCACAGAGTTTAGGAGGACAGGCGTTAGAGTAGTTTGTGTGCATCCCCAAGGGATTTATATCTACATGGTCAGAATTAGCTAAGAACTTTTTATGAAAATTCTCATTCAATATTGATAACGATGTCACCATGTTAGATCTCTGCAATGCCAAGCAATGAAAACTTCACTGCGTTTTTACAACAATGGAGTGTAACATCCTCATTTAAAGACTTCATTAACAAGGGATTTTTTTTGTTACTTTAATTTATGCTTCTCAATTTAAATATCCATATATTTAAATCCAACATAAACCTTAATGTTCACTATTCCAATTTCACATAATTTAGAACAAACATTCATTTAGCTAATCCACCTCATGACAGTAACCATATGAAGTTGTAATGACTTGGTTCTAAACTGATATCTCATTTCATGACTCGGTAATAAACCATGATATCTCATGTGTATACTAAGTATACTTGTGGTTCCCTTATTCCATCAAGGTTCAATCAAGTGTTAACAACTAAAGTGCCTATATGAGTGTTTGTTACAGACACCCATATGACATCACACATCTTTAGTCCAAGTGAAATCAAGACAACATAATCAACATCTTGCGATAATTTTGCCAAAGTTTCAATACATGTATGCCATGTATTTATTCCCAGACAACATACTCATCAACATGAATATGTATTCTACCACACTCGAAAATTGTTATATAGATTAGACTATCTTAAATAACGTCAACCAAATTTCTGGGTCTATGTTTCACACTAAATATAAACACCTCACATAAACTAGTGCAACGGTCTACTTATGGTGACTAAGGATATGTAGACATACTCGAATCGAATTATGTCAAATAGGGTGTGTTTATTTACCCTAGGTCAATATGTGATGATGAAGAAACACTTGGCTATATGCCTATCACAATTTAGAATAAAACATAAAACTGCATTTAGAAGAGCTAAGTGAAATATCATGCCATAGTGCCTACTCCGCAGTATCCACCAAATGATCTGAGTCATTAAGTGGGTACTGCACAACAATCAAAATTGATGTGGTACTCCACTTAGTTCCTATAAATGAATCTTTCATACTTACAAGTTCATTCATTATTTGATCGTTAACATGTTAATTGACATTAATTTAACATTGTACATCGTACTTAGGGATCAACTATTTTTGTATGATTAATCCTTAAGAAAGGATTGTAATGTGCCTTCACATAATTTGAAGGTATGCAGATCAATTATGCATTCATATTTATGAATTTAATATTCAAATCTCATTATTTCATTAATCCTTGGAATTCAATCTGAAATAAGTTAGTAAGAAAATCATCAAGTCTCTTTTTTATTAAGTTTGTTTAATGTGTACAAATTAGGTTGTATAACTAATAAGTTAGATTTAGTGATTTCTTAATCATTAAAACCCATCTTACATAACCCTATTATATTTCTAATTACCATCATTTGGTTCCCATTTAAATAGAAACATACAACCATTCAACATTATTATTTTAATTATCAACATATATTAAGGACCATAAACGTTTTCCATATTAATCAAGATAAGAAAGTTCCTTTTTTTCCACTTTGGAACTTATTGTCTCATTTATTATTTTAAACAACATTATTTTTGTTCAACCATGATAAGGAGCACAATAATAACCATAATAGCTATATTCATTTATGAAAACAACCTAGTAAGGTAAACTATATTATAATTATAACTTAAGTAGTTTACCATTATAATTTTAGTTTATTGGACATATTTAAATAGTTCCCTATCCATTTAACTCATAATCTCAAGTTATCTATTAAGTCATATATACTTTTGAAATTGGTTTATATAGCCAAATCATAATTGATTATAACGAAAAGATATTTATATTTCAAATTCTATTCATACAATAAATCAATAGGACAATTCCAGAATTCAATTTATTCAAAACAGGTATAAAACTATAAATATTTTAGTCATTAATTGATAGCATTTTTCAACAATTACATAGTTCAAATGGCACTAGGAATTCATGGTGCTTAAACAGAATCATTTAAAATAATTTTAACACTTTCAAGTATCCAAATTAAATAAACATCATTAGTAAAACAAATGTAACTTTCTATAAGTCTTTCTTTCCTTCACGAAATCCATCTAAAAAATTGTTAGCATGTATTAGTTCATGAGAACTGAGCACGATAAGTAATAAATCGTTATAACATCATGCTCCTATCTAATAATTTTTATGAAAGGAATATCCATTCATTAATGAAATTGTTCTAAGTTCCAAAATGCTTCAATATACAAATAAGAAAGGAAGATAAGTTAAGATACATAAAAAAAACCATATAAATATACATAATAAGTAAGGTTCAATAATCAAACTAAATCAAGTCATATTAGCCCATAAATCAAGTCAGGAAGTGTTATTAAAATTTCAATCATATGATCAAATGTAACTAGATAACAATTAAGTTAATTTTCCTTCTATTATCTAACAATCATACTTCCATCATAAAGTCTGATAAATAATATTATCAAAAAAATCAAAAGATTCAATATGATTCTATTGGAGCACAAAGGAATACAAACTGAAGGATTGAACTGTTACAAGATCCATCAACAACAAAGTGAAGTCAATGTATACCCAAAAAGAATACATGTTATCTCTTTCTATAACAGTGAGCATCACCCAATCCTTACCACAGTAAGTTGGTTGTCAACAGTCATATGAAATTCCTTAAATCCTACTCATACCATCAACTAAGAAATTATAGTTCAAAATAAATTAAAGTTTCTAACAAACAATTTCACGAGTTAGTTCATAGAGAGGTAAGAATTTACAACTCAATCACAGATAAAACTCCTGTAAACTGATACAAAGTATTTCTAACAAGATGATAACCTGACTCATTTGTAAACTAACTGAACAATAAAAGATAGAATAAAAATGATTCTGAGTTTAATACAAGGTGGGATTCAAACCAAAATAGGAACATATCTCCCAAGGATTGATTTAATGCCCTACAAATGAGTGAATAGTTATATAGTTAAACCACAAACCCAAAAGATTAACTATAAGAATCTAAACTGACTGTCATCCATACAAGTATGCATGACCAAATATTAGTTAAATTTCAATGGATCAAATTTACTTAAAATAACATATAGGAAAAAAGGAAAATCCAAATATGACCCAGAATGCACTCAAGAGATCAATTCAAAATTTGAACTCAAATGAAACACCAAACTGGTAAATGCAAAACTCAGAAGGGAAAGTAACATTGAAACCGTAATCTTAATATTTCCGCATAAATAAGGATTTACAACAACCCATAAATAGGTTTTCTAAAATCAAGATGCCATCAACCAATAATAATAAGGAAACATAAATTCCCTACCCAAAAACCCATTTATCAAGATTTCAAAGTATTAAGCCACATTTTACAGACCAAATGGTCAATAGGCTGAACAAGAGCCTAAAATAAATTAACCAAATAAAAAACAAGCAATCCATTTCTTAACGAATATCATAACCAGAAAAAAAGTACACCAAAACCTTATCGCATATGGGTATCAACCTGGAGTTCAAAACTCTCTCTCATAATACCCAAAAGATTTTATGTAAGCCATGTTAATCAAACATAGACAATATTTCAACAATATTATTTGTAAATGGTAACTGATTCATATTACTAAAAATTTGTTGAAATAAACTAAATCCACCAAAGTAAAATTACAATATTCAAGTGTAATAAACAACTAGTAAAAAGATAGCCACAATATATTTCCAAAATTGTTCATAGACCCATGTATTGCAAGCAGAGTCATTTTCAACGGACTGAACCAAAAAAGAAAAAGAAAAACTAACTACAAATCCAAACCCTGACATTTTCAATAACTATGAAATTTATTTTCATGAAAGCAGTTAAACAGATAAAATTATTCTAATGAGTTAGATCCTATCATGTCTGGCAGTGCTCTTGATCTCCTCATTTAAGATTTTAAACTTCCCTTGCAAGATTTTTGCAATAGATTATATGAAAACTTAGTAACATAACTAACCTAAACCCTATCATCTCTTCTTCCTTCATTTTTATACCCTCCAGATTAAATTTATTCCATTATTTCCACCATGCAATGGCAAGTTTGAAAATTCAACTAACTTAAACTATCAGTTTGAAAACTGGAAATATAAAATACAGAGCCATTGCGATCGAAAAATCAAAATGAACTACCAAATCAAATCTCTTCCTTTTCCACCATTCCATCTTGGGGTTTCCCAAGGTGGTATTCACTCACTTCTCAAGATAATTTAATGCCATGCCAACTATCATAAGCCATCAGGAACCCTGCCAAGTTCCCATTTAAACTAGTGTTAACTAATAGTTTAAACATCATCGCTATACCTCTTAAAATGAAAAAAAGTAGTATGTATGCCAAATAGATCGGGCCCCTACCAAATTGGTAGAGTAAAATATTAATATTAAATTAAATTTATAGTTACACCTTTGAATTGGTGCCACCGCCTTTATCACTAACTCGCCATTCAACAAGACCAACCATAGTTATCTGTAGGTTAGGTCTAGGGTTAGGTTTCCCCCATAATAATAAATCAACCATAGCTTAGGTTAGATTAATGTCAAATTCCTAAGGATAGTTTTAGGGATTAATACCCTTCTAATAATGTATTCTCCTTAGCTTAGGTTCCTTTAATTAATTAACTATCACCTTAGAATAGTTTTAGTTATGTTCAAATGATATTAAACATGAATATTTCCTTATGAAATTATCACGACAGGTAAGTAGATCACTTAGTAAGGATGTATTTACTAGGTGCTACCAAATGCCCTAGCTATATTGCATTCATTCGAGCCTGAGCGAGATGATATTACAACAAAAATAATGGAGTCAATTAAAATATCTAATATGATCATAATAACATAATGATCATAGGCATGCCTTGGATCACTGAAATTGATCCAAGGTATGGCCATCCTTTTTAATATAAAAGAAATAGTCACGTAAAATATTTATTATCATGACTGAAATAACTTACCCATAGGGTTCATAAGACTGTATTTATTTCTTATCACATGGATTCACAGAATTTAATTCAAAGTTAAGCATAATGAGTACACGAAAAAATTCAAAATCCATCCGATCAATGCTAAAATATGATTGTATCCAGTTTTTAGAAGATAAAACATATCATCTACAACAAACATGATCTAGAGGCCAGAAGAGTATATCATCTCAGAACATGAATCACATATCAACAATTGCAAACTTCAGTTAAAGAAGAAGGTTAAGATATAAATCATGGCAGAGACATTAGATAGAGAGGATTAACTAGCCGTTTTCCTTGGTCCATACCTGAAAATTATTTAATCAGTATATTTGTTCCCAACCTCCATCCAAACATTACATTCCACTTACAAATGCATTGTGGAAACACATTTGAAGAGGTCATCGAAAAAGGGAGTCAAACTGAAAAAATGTTGTTACCCAGGGGAACTCTAAAACCTTTCTCCCGCAATCATAATGATTCTAAATCTAATGACAAATCAAATTTTGTTCAGAATAAGAACAAAAATGTTGTTAATGATGGAATAGTAGGCTCTAAACAAGTACAATCCATTCAAAATGACACTCCTTTGAATCTTACAAAGGGAGCTCCGCTTATGGAGTATAACCATTGTATTGTCACTCCTATATCTAACTCAATGCCATCAATACTAAAACAAATAGAGGTGGTTAATATGGTTAGATGTCCTACAACTATACCTTATGAGGATGATGCGTCTAAACCATCATGGTTTAGAGATAATGAATATTACCAATTCCACCATGTTAAAGGTCACAAAACAGATAAGTGTTTGAAGTTACAACACTACATCCAGGACTTAATCGAAAGTGGTGATGTGGAGATGGATTCATCCACTCCTAAAAAATACCCCAATATGAAGACTTTTCCTAATCATAATCAGGTCAAGCATTATAATAATGTGTCTAATAAGGGGAATCAGTTTGATGCTCTCAATGGTTGAGTAGATACACCTATTGAAAATGTCAACATAATAACCCCTGTGATATCCCCTGGACTATCTACGTCTAGGCATGTACCAAAAAATATTGATTATTACGCATTTCTGGATACTTATGACAGTAAGGAACCTAGGTTTCAGCATTCTCATCAAATGAGGTCTATCAAAACTAGACCTCGTTTGATTCTTTGCACTATAGAACCCATTCACTTACCTCTTCCCCCATCTTCAACTCATGGTAAGTGGTATGATTCTGATTCTTCTGATTCTTCCAAAGATTCCAATCCCAATGATTCTAAGTCTTCTGATTCTTCTGAATATTTCAATCTGAATTATTCCTCTAATACGACTCCTAAGTCATGGTCCTCCTTGTCTTCGTAGGACCCCATTTCTCAGTCACCTCAACGAACCCTTCTTTCATCGAAGATATGTCCAACTCAAAGTCCTTCTATTCAATCATCCAAGTCGACTCCCATGTCATATTCATCCAATCAACCTCTTTTGGTAGAAAAAATACCCACGCCAATTGATTCATTTTAGAATGAAGAAGTAATTAGAGAATTTATGAGGGTACATGAAGACATTACGCTATAATTTTGCAAGTAAGAAACCTCTTTAGACCTCGATACGTTTGCATATTGAGAGGAATATATTGATGCCTTTTGTCAGAAAATAGACAAATACCCTAAGATCATCAAACATGATCCTCCTCTTATTCTTCCATCTTCACATTTTTCATTGGGCGATGAAATGCTTGGATCTAGCATTAATCCATGGCATATCTTCTCATTACCTAATTATTCTTTATCTATCATGATTCCTCCATCACAATCTTACCTTAGGTCACCACCTAGTAGCCCATTGTCTTCTTCTATATGCGGGCCACCTCCAAGTATCCCCACATAATCTATATGTGGCTCACCTCCTGGTAGCCCAACTTCATCTATTCTTGGACCACATCCTAGTAGTTCATCGTCTTCTATATATGGGACACCTCCTAATATTCCTTCCTCTTCAATCTATGGGACACCTCTTGGTATCCCATCGTATTCTTCTATATGTAGGGCACCTCCAAATAGCCCTTCATCATCTATGTGTGGCTCACCTCCTGGTAGCCCATTTTATTCTATATGTGGCTCACCTCCTGGTAGCCCATTTTCTTTTGTATGTGGCTCACCTCCAGGTAGCTCCTCTTCGTCTATACTAGGGGAATGTCCTAGAAGTCCCTCATCTTCAATTCTTGGGCCACGTCCTAGTATCCCATCATCTTCTATGTATAGGAAACCACCAAGCAGTCCTTCATCTTATATCTTACAGCCACATCTTAGTAGTCCTTTATCTTCAGTCTATAGGACACCTCCTAGTAACCCATCCTCTTCAATTCTTGGACCGTATCCTTTGTTTCCATCATATTTTCCTTCTATCAATGATTGTGGTAAACCCACCATCATTTCTCACATCAATTTCATTCATCCACTTTATTCTCCCACTTCTTTGGATCAAATAAGTCACATATTAGCTTATAGGAAACCAAAATAGTTCCTTCATCCATCTCAGATCAATAATTCCAAGAGCTCCAAAGCTCACATCAATTTAAACAATTGTAAAGTTCATAATCAAACACACTTCAAAAATTCACATCAACACACCCATCAAGTATGGAATAAAGTGCAAAAACCTCTGGATAAGGACCTCAAGCTCCTGCACACAAAATCCACATTTCATGATAAAATGTAGTCATCTATAGAGTATGAGCTCACCATGATCATTGAGATTGGGGATAATATGAATCTTGATAAGAAAACAAACCCGGTCTTCCTTATCAAGGAAATTTCTAACATTTTTGTTGGATCTTATCACATCAAGTGACCTTGTTGGTCCCACCTTTGAAAAAAGACAAAAATAAAAAAAAATAAAAAAAATCATTTCAATATATATATATAAGATAACGAGCACACATTGTAATCAAGTATTGCATACTCATGGATGTTCTTTCTTCCCTTTCTTGCTCTTCTTAATGAATTCTTCTTACCATGTTCATCCCTTCGGTGATATTTTGGTTAGCCAATTCGCACACATTTTGTGACATTTATCTCTATGGTATCCATTTGACTTGGTCTTTTATTACCTTAGTAAATTAAAGAATGACTGACCTTATAGAGATCCTATCACAATCAACATCTAAAAAACTTGTTGCAAAGAAATTTTGGATGTATTTTTTGACACTAGCCAATGTTGTCATCACAATCACTTTCGCCTCCTTCCATCAGGCCATCAGTGGTTCTTAACCCCTTGTCAAACAAGAGAGCTGAAATAAAAAATCCAAAGCTAAAAGCAAAAGAAAATTGATAAATAACTCTCTTATGGGCTATTTCCAATAATCTCTACTGTGGCTATGGACGCCTGACTGATAGTAGAGCAATGTTGCTATTAGAATAAAATGTATATCCATCAGGGATATGGATGCCTGACTATTGATGGAGAAATGTCTGTCTCTCCTTCCATAATCCATTCATAAAAATCAACTTTGAAAAACAAATCATTCCTACACATTGGCTAGGGTGTCTTCACTTTTTATATATCAAATCTTCCCTTCAAGAGGTGATAAATTTCCATGTGCACACACTGGATCTTGATGAGCAAACATGATTAGTATGTTACCAAGTGTCTTTTTTTTTACCTTGTTCATACTCTTACTCTAGTCTGTATCGTGTCTCATGATTCGTCCTTTGGCTAATCACTTCTTCATCACGAGGCTTCTAAAGTACATTCACGTTATTCTTCTACTTCATTCAGAACATCCATGTGTATAAGATTTCCTTTTTTCCATGTTTTTGGACACGTTTTTCCCCTTCACAAAAAACAATCTTCCACTTCTTTCTATCATGTGCTTCTTGGCTAGCTTACGATGGGGGCATCCTTGCTCCTTCCTAGGACATCATTGGGTTACATTCGTTATCATGATTGATCCTACCCATATTATCCCTAATTCAGCTTCTACACGTGAATATTTTGCCTTTGAATATTCCCATCTAATGTTGGGGTTAATTTGACATCTTCACTTTATTCAACATACGCATGGCATTCCGCCCTTGCGCATCCCATATGTCGCTGTGGGCATCCACGTTTCTTCATTTCCTATACATAGATTTGGAAAAATTATAAAAAATTCAAAAACATTGAAATATGTTTCAAAAGCTCCCAAAACATTCAAATATGTTAGCCGGGAAAGTCAAAACATCCAAATAAACATAAAAACCCCAAATAAATTGGTAAAACAAATTCAAAAACCCAAAAAAATTGGTAAACATAACTTAAAACCCAAATTTATGTTAACATTGTGTATTTCTCTTCAATACCTTTCCAACACAAAAAAATAGAGTCATTTTGAGGTTGAGAGCAAAAGTTATGGCTTCCAGAAGATAGGTTATGCACTCAGTGTTGCACAGGTGCCTAGGCGCCATTGCATTTGCGCATAAGCACATTTTCTCTAGGCATAGGCACCTAGGTTCCCTTGCATTTACGCATAAGTGCATTTTCTCCATGCATATGCACCTAGGCGCCCATATATTTATGTATAAGTGCATTTTCTCTAGGTATAGGTGCTTAGGCGCCCTTACATTTGTGCATAAGCACAATTTCTCTAGATATAGGCACCTAGGTGCCCTTACATTTACGCATAAGTGCATTTTCTCTAGGCATAGGTGCCTAGGCGCCATTGCATTTCTTCTACCAGTTGCACATGAGATATTTTTCCTCCTGTGACGTGTTTCTCACCTCTGAAGTGCCCTAAAACCACCGTATTTATTCTAAAGTTGTTCTAACACTTGCCACGAATGTTATTTTTATTAAATATTTATTTACAACACATTTTTGCTACGCTGGGGCATATTTTTGCTTCCTGTCGGCCTTTTTCTACTACCTGGGGTATTTGTTTCCTCATGGTCACTTTTAACGCTATCTCACAACTTCGTTATTTCTTCTATAATATTTTATTCTGTAAAAATCAAAAAATCAAAACGACCAATTTTTTTCAAAAACAATCGTAAAATCATTAAAAATCCAAAAAATTGTAAAATTTCAAAATTTGTCGAACAACTGAAGCGCGTGTCAATTGCATTATCCTCGAACATTGAAATATGTCTTACAAAATCATCTTTCTATGGTTCTTGCTTGTTCTAGTCTCAAATGACTTGCGGATCATCATGATCTACCTCCACTAAGAAAATATCGGCTGTATGTTATGTTGGTACTACAATGCAACAGTGAGTTGCTAAAGACTATTTCATAGTGCACGAAATATTTTCCATGAGACTACGTGTGTCTTTCATTATTCCCCTCACATGTATCCTTTCTTTTGGGAACCATTTTTAACCCTTGTCATTACAACACAAACATTCAGGAACTACAGCTTGATAACAAAAACATTGGTGCAACTATCTTGAATGTTGTTTGTTTGAGTATGTGTGATTGTATTGGTTTCTATGTTAGGTTATCTAGTTTACTTACTCATATTACATTGCATTGTGTATGTTGCATTGAGTTAAGCATCATTTTAATTTCTCATACTGCATTACATTATGTATGTTGCATGGAGTTACATAGTAATGAACAAATGTTATTAATTTATCTTTTCATGTTATCTTATGATTTTGTTCATTTTAATAAAGGCCGATGATGTAGACCTAGGGGAAAATAGATATAACCAAGTTGCTTATTGAGAGGATGGATGCAAAGTTTGGGCTTGTCCTATATTATCCATTAATCATTTCTTCTCCATTATCATTTATTATCACTACTAATTTTTCTTCTAACATCACCTGGGGTAATAAACAACCATGTTTATCCCTATCCTTATTCCTTCTAAATACCCAAGGGTTTCATGCATGTTCTGACCTATTTTCTTCTATCCAATTCAATCATATTTTGGATCGTCGATTGACTTCTTCTATCACCCCATTGACACTAGAGGGGGCATCCTTCATTATACTAATTTTTCTTCAAAATTTTACTTTCTTATGCTTGTCTACTATATTTGAAGTGAAGTCACTTACTTCACCTCAAACTGGGGCAAATGTAGACACCTAAGTTCCTCTTTTGCAATCGTATTTCCAAATGCACACAAATCACTCTCATTCTTGCCAATTCCATTATAATTAATTATTTTTTTCTAATTAACTAACATTTCTTGCCACTTTACGGTGAATCGTAAGTCAAAATCCTCATCAAAATAGACAATTAGCATTTACTAGCTAATTAAGACTCTTTTCCCCTTGTTTTGGTCAATATACCCTAATATTGGCTTAAACCCCTCTTCCAACCACTCAAAATCATCCCACTTTCCTCCACAATGTCTCAGCAAGCTTCAAAATCTTATCCTAGCCTCATAGTTGACCCTAAGAGGTTGATTAAGGCTCCACACATCTTAATCACTTGTTAACTCACTAATTATGATTAACAAATCTTAATAGTGATTAGCAGTTCTAATTCAATTTGGGGATTTTAGTCCCACATGCACCAAAATACAAAATTTCCCAAAAAGAAAACTATAAAAAGAGTGCACCTCTTACCTTAATACTTTACACCATGCTTTGATTTGCATCTTATATAATAAATATGATTTATATCCAAGCTCAATCCTTGCCTAAAGCCTTCAATGGGGTTATTAGATGGATATCCAAAATGACCAAGTAGTCATTTGGAGAGTCCATTTCACCTTATTTGGAGTAGCAACCATACCATTTTGATTTCCCTCTTAGGTCTATTTAGGCCCATGTTAGGTAATTGAACATATTAGTAGACATTTTTAGTTAGATTTTGAATTGTATTCATGTTAGTTAAACATTCCCTTAAGATCTATTTTAATGTTATATTCCTAGACTTAGAACCTTGACTAGAGGTGGAAATGGTGTTAGCCTTCGTTAGCTAGTCATGCAATTTGCTTTGTAAAGTTTAAGGTGTTTTCATACATAATGATCAATTATGGGTAAAATGATGTAATGTCACTCATGTCATTGAAGTATTTATAATCCTCATCCACTAAAAGTGCATGGTTCTAGGATAATAAAACTTACATGGCTAGGGTATGTCCCAAAGCACTTCATTACTTCAAAGAGTTAGAAAGCATTTGTGTATTATCCAATGTGTGCATCTATTACAATCATGTCATTTTATAATCCCACATCTCTTTGAGTCACTCCTATTTAGCAATTCATGTGCCTTGTGTATTCTTCCACAGATTGTATACATAACTACCATGGAATTTGCAACTACAACATTTGACATAAAATTACTTTCCATTATGCTCTGATGGATGTCCATACCTTGTTCTAAACTCTCATTTTTGCACATGATGGTCGTAAGCCCAAAAAGGTTGCGGAGTTTAGTTTTCAATCTCCTAAATAAATTTCCTTAAAGAGTTTGGACATTATTTAAAGAAACTCATTTTTTGTATATCATGCAATCATTACAGTTTATGAAACCAAATACGTCCTATGAAATTTGTCAATTTTTTCACATGTGTTGTGTATGCTTCCACATTTTGTATACATTTATAGTAGGCCACTTGTAACTATAAAAAACAAAAATCAACTTCCCAATATACTATGATGAATGTCCATGCCCTGTTCTAAAGCTCCCATTTCGACACAAGCTAGGTGTATTATGGAAAACATTGTGGAGTCTCGCTTTACTCTGGAAATTACATTTGTTGCAAAGTTTCCAAGGCATTTTCAACAAACCCATTTTATGAATATACCACAATCATTGCAATCAGAGAGATCACATTTTTTACATCCATTTTAAGATTAATAGATTGTTATGGAATGCACAACAAATAAAAATGAATGTAAGGTTTGTTATAGGGGTTATTATGATTAATTAACTTCCAACATGAATCGTCTAATATCATAATAATAGATTAATACTTACAAGAAGTGTTTATAATGTGTTACAAGCTAAAAACATGAGGAAGATGCACTCAAATATACTTAGTGATACAAGAGATATCCAGGTGCTCAAACTAGAAAAATTGGAAGCGCTGAGATTAAATATGCTTCATCCCTAAGATTGTAACTCGAAGATGCTCTGGTATGGAACCTTATAGTTATTCCAATAACATATGTATGGTATTGGACTTGTTATGCAGTCTTGGAACTGCTTAGAATGAGGTTCTGTAACTTGTTTTTCCCTTCACAGACCTAGAAATATGTTTGGTTGTCACACCCTAAGTGCCACACAATCCTGCGAAAAATTGAAACCAATTGAATTGAGCTCAAACCATAACTATGAGTGGGAGATCCTATAAGTAGGATAGTGTCTAGGTTGAGGTGCAATCCATGTAATTCCTACATCAACACTACTTTAAAGAAGCCTCAAACCACATGTAGTTCTCCACCTAGCATGTAATATTTATATGAATGCAACTAGTTGGAAACTTGAACGACTTTGACCATGCTTGAAATGATTGTGCTCTTGCCAAGACATTGAGTTGGGATCTTTGATTTCTTGGTAATGAGGAAAGTTCAACTCCTTGACTTGGTTGAGTGCTACATAGATGTAGTAGTGGCTACCCTAGTCCATTTACATTAGCTTTAGGAAGATTTAGGGAGCACTGGGTTCCTTTTTTCTAGTATTTGCAATAAAGCTCATGAGAGTGTCAGGTTGTTCTAGGTTAGTAAATGAGGTGATATAAATTTTCATATATATGGATCCAAAGGTAATTTTTCATGTAAAGGTTGACCTAGGAGGATAAAAAGACCCAATAGAGATAGTTTGATTGAAATAATAGTTGGAAGATGTGTTAGTACAAGACCATACATGTTGGTCAGGACCATATATTACATCATGACCCTACTATATGGTTTTGGACATGGAAATGGTGGATGAAATATGGAAGTTGCATCCTGATGGGTAGACTTTAAGCATTGATTTTATACATTTACATTTAGAATAAACAATTTGGGAGAGAGATATCTATATACAACTAATTTTTCACATTTCATCTTTTATAGTTGTTACTAACAATTTCCTTTGTGCAGATAAGGATCACTGATGCATCTATTTCTAGAGTGGGTGCCTTAAGAGGCATGCCGAGAATGGTGAATGGTTATTCACGTAACCATTATGGGTTAGAGACAACACATGGAGAGAGTGTCATTATTTGGTCTTAGTCTTAGTTGTGCTTGCATTAGTCATCTTTGTCCCATTAGGTCTCACACACATTTCATTCATGACACTTTGTTTGTATCCTATCATCTTGGCACCTCATTCATTCATCTATTTGATCCATGACACCTATCTTATTACCTCACATTGCATGTTATCATCCATGGCCAACATAATCACCCATGAGCGATTATGTTGGCATTATATTTTTCCCTGGCTGACACAATCATCCACATGAGATTGTGCTGGGTGTATATATATATATATATATATATATATACATAAAATTTGACATTCGTAGAAAAAAGAAGCCATAATCTTAGGAATTGTCATCTGCTCTGCTCTTTTGTGCCATCTTCGCATATGCTCGCCTAGATTTTAGTTCATCTTGCATCTTACTTGGCTTGTATTAGATACTCTTCTTCTTAGATGGTTGCCTACACTATTAGGTCACCTATAGTGATTCTAGGATGGGTATGGTGTTCCCATTCTCTCTCAGTGTGTTGCTTCTCTAGAGAGATAGATGTATCAGTGACCACCCTACAAGTACAAGGTAAGTGCTCTAACCATATTTTGTCATTTTACATAGATAAGTTCATTTACTTCCCTCATTGTGAGTTGTTAGCTTAGTATTACATATCTTTGGATGATAGTTAGCATAGTGGTCTTAATAATTATCATCTCCTTAGCTATAAGCACTTTCATTTTAGTTATATTATGGATACTTGTTTCATTTACTGTTGATCTACACTTCTCCACACCCAACTACTGATATCGTAATAGAGTCCATTCCTCTATCTTGACTACGGGCCTTAGAAACCCTAAGTTGACCCAGTGTAAGGATTATTGCCCTTTAGATATGTGACCCTAATGCTTGTTGTAGTTGTTATCCATATTTTCCCCCGTTAAAATATTGGATCAGCCACGACCCCACATAGAAAGAACCAGAGAAATCACGTTCGAATCCTACAAACATGTTGTAGAGGGACTCTACAATGGAGTGGTGAGGCCTGTGAAAGATCAAATGACCTTGTGCATAAGAAATTAAAAAAAATGGCTCTGTCAAGCGAATATGTGCCTTAAATCCATTAAATAGTTTACAAGCAGGCTCAGAAATGGAATAGCAGGGTCAGGGAAAGAGGAGACAATGTCAAAGAAGCTAGAAGCTCAAAAGAGAAGGAACGATGAAGGTTTGAAGTCTTCGGGCTCTGAAACGGTTTAGAACACGTCCAAAAATCAACTAAGTATGGAGGAGATAGCGGATGCTGCTAAGTGTCCAATCGACACACCTCCAAAGTTGAATCCAAAAAGGGATACTTGAACAAGCACCAGGTCCCCCATGTGTCCTAGGCCCAAAGTAGGGGCAGAGTCAAAGCTAAAGTTCAAAAGGCAGATAGGGTAGGCCTAAAAAATACTAAGTATATAGAAGTGCTAGCAGAAGCCGCCACGTGTCAGCTTGGCGCATCTCCAAAAGTTAACCAAAAAGTGGAGACCCAAATGAGCACTGACTTGCTACGTTGTCTAGGGTCTGAAAAGGTAAGGGAGGCCATTGAAAAGTCTATAGAATCTGTGGAGGCTTCCATGTGTCAACCCGACACTCCTTCAAAGGAAAATCCTGAGAAAGCTTTTAAGTGAGCGTAGAGCCTCCATGCGTCCAGTTTCATAAAGGGACAGGGTCGGGTTGAATAGTCAATGCATTGAGACAGGCTAGTGGATGGTACAAAGTGTCCAAACAGAGCTAATTCAAGAGAAAAATTAAGGGGAGGTTTCCAATTAAGCGCCAGGCCACCATGTGTCCCCAGACAGATATATGACCCCGTCGAGCAAAACACTTAGCCAAAAACACAAAAAGTTGAGCAAGTCGCGGAGGAAACCACATGTCAGCCCCATGCCACTCCAAAAGAAAAATACAGAGGCTGCCCTCAGACATGCGCCAACCCTCTATGTGTCTGGTTTCAAAAGGGGGCCCATTTTCAAACTGTTTTTCCTGTTATTTTTTACGGACCCGATTCAAATCTCAAATGGGCATATCTTTCAACTCGGGGATCAAAATCCAGCAAATCAGGCACCGTTGGAAAGATCTCAGCCTCGTCTACACTATGAAGATCTAAAAATTTAAGTTTGGAGAGGTTAGGTGGGAGAAAAATTGAGAAACATCTTTGGGCCATTAATGCAGGATCTATTTTTCCCTAATAACCAGATCGGATTTGATCTGATCCGTTGTTCCCCCATCCTTCGAGACACTGAACTAGTAATTGATGCAGTCAAGACAGATTTGGGGTGGATATTTTGTAGGATGCATTGATGATAGTGGTTGAGCTTCGAATTGGTTTTTCCTTCTTCTCTCTCTCTCTTCCCTTTGTGTTGAATCTATAAAAGCAGGGTCAGAACTCATTGTAAAAGGTTGGACATTCTCCTATTTTGCAGGCTCCCCTTTTCCTCTGGCAAATGAATCCATGGAGTTTCAGACCTTCCATTAGATTGCAACACATTTTTCTCCTTTTAGCGATTTTGTAAATGCATTGTATAAAATTTGTAGAGCAATAATACATGTTTGTGGCAGATTTTCGACCCTTTCTTGTCTTCATTGCTCTCATCTAGTCTTTCATTGCAAAACTGGTTATTTGTGCTTGATTATTGTATGCATTGTTTTGGTTTGTGCCTATCAGCAAAACAAATGTTCATCATTCCTTCGGTGTATCACCTAGTTAGTTTAGTTTTAATTTATTGTATTCCTTTCATCCTTGTCTCCTTGGCAATATTAGATTAGGTTTAGGAATCAATCCTTTGCAAATTTCACATATGCACCTAGACAAAGGAATAGGAACCAGCCTTAATCTGGAGAGTTTTCCTATTTGCAAAGTCCCACACTTTTGGGAAAAACTCAATGTTATGTAAATCACATCAAATGACAAGTTTGAAACAGCAAATCTGAGAGGTCATTTGGGGTGTTGTGATTTTGCACTAATTGTAGCCCCTTTAAGTATACCCCTTGTATGCCAGTACATGTACGTTTCCTACTCGTTGCCTCGATACCATTATAGAATGGATGATTTAGGAAGTGCAAGTTATTGAGACACATTCTCAGCCTGTATACATCTTAGGTGAACCCGACATGAATCCTACAGACCTTCTGATCAAGCATATCTCATTAAAATAACCCATCTTCAAATTTAACTTCATCTAAACATCCAAAAATCCTTAAAAAACCCTAAAAATATGCTTTCACAGACACTATTTCCCAGGGGTGATCTTGTCTGTTTCTTCACATATGATTTTAGATGCCTTCAACCCATGTGCAGATCTTACTACATGATCAATCATGTCTATTTTTGTTCTTTCACTTTCCAGACACCATCGGCCCCTATATGAGCTTTCAGGCAGGGTCAATTTTGTTTGTTCCTTTGTAAGTTTTATTCCTCATAACATCGGCTCCTGTGCAAACATTTGACAGGGCTGATTTTGTTTAAAGCACAAATTTTCATAGCCTTGTTTTCAATATCCAAGCTACAAATATTTCACCTTTGAGGATATTTTGGGCACAACTGAACCCTCATAATTTCTCTATGGGATATTCCTTTGTGCCTACATATCCTCTTCATGTTCCTAAATTCTCTAATTATCTTCCTACAAGCACAAACCTTCCTAGTCACCCCAATCTCACCCATGAAAATCTATTTCACCAACCATGTCACTCTGATCAATCGAAGAAAGGTCACATCAAAATTTAATGTGGTCAAGATTGAGAAAATAGATCCCATATCCATTATTAAGAATCTCAACAACAATGAATACTTTACCCCTGACAAGTATGGAGGTTTTCGAAAGATATATATCGATGCCATGGAATTTACCATGCCCCATCCAAACCAGGGAATCCCATATCTTGATCAGACTCCACCCTATAGGACTGATCATAATGAGTCTCCTAAAACCCCCACTAATGGATATTATGATCACAAATAAACACCCAAAAATAAAGGCCCTTCCTCTTCTATATATTCTAACATGGTATTAGTTAAACTCCTAGATCAAATGGCCTTATCTCAAGCTTCCACCACAACTAGTATGATCCAAATGTAAAATAATATGTTATAGATAGCATCTCAAAATGTGGTTCCTATATTACCTTCTTACATACCCCATCCATTGGTGGATGCATGTGGGAATTGTATTCCTCCTCCACCAATCAGGAACAAGATGTTATAAACTATCCAAAACAAACCTTTAGCTCCATACATTGTTGACATGGACTTGGGAGATACTTTCCCTGCCATCTCTTACAATGACTCCATGGATGTAGCCCTCTACCTTAAGACCTTTGGAATCCTCTACAAGGAATGGATTCAAATAAAAACTTATGCAACTGCTAAAATTAAGTGCATACTTTCATAGGCTTTGCACTGGAATGGTATGACCAACTTCCTCCCAACTCGATAGTTGACTTAGAAGGCTTAGTAAAATCTCTCATCTCTGAGTTTCAACAACACGACCTTCCTGAAAACAATTTAAAAAGGTTCATAAACCTTAAGCAATGGGTTCATGAATCTTCCCAAGGATTTATTAAGAAATGGAAAACACTTTCCATACAAGTCAATCATAATCTCGATAATCAAATATTATGCCAGATATTTCTCAAGTCCCTTACACCTACTCTCCAATATAATGTCGGGTATTTCTCTAACAACACATTGGAGGAAGCCCTAAAACAAGCAAAAAGACAATATCATTTCATGCAACTTAAGGGGACAACACATGTAATCAGCCCTTTGAATTCTCCAAGGAAAAAAGATCGAGAGGACATCATGATTCCCATTTCCCCTCCCCACATACTCCTTTATCTCATGCCAAACTCCTCCAAATGTTACCCACTCCACGATGATTAAGAAAATATTGGAATAAATAAATGGTAAATCTAAATATATACCAGTGCAATGATATGAACAATTAATTACAAATTTGATCCAAGAAAATAAGCAATTTAAATTTGAAACCCTAGTTGAAATGAAGGGAATAAATTTTTTAGCTGATTCGCAATGATGTCGAAGTTGTGTTGAGTCAGAAAACTACTCGAACAAAGAAGCATGATGTTGCAATCACACCTATAAAATTACAGGAGTGTTGGAAATGCCAAAACCAAGGTGGTTATGCAGGGTCAGGAGCGTCAAAGACTTGTTCTGGGTGTTTATAACTTCTCAAAAGTTGCAAAACCCAATTTCGCAAGGTCATGATATGTTCATCGGTTGTCGCCTTTGATTGCATATACTTTGCTAGACCTCACTTTATTTTTCCTGAAACCTACAATAAGAAAAAAGCACCTCCAAAACCCAAAAAAACATCAAATCCTAAAAATACAAAGATGTAAATGAGGAGTCAGACTGACCCCGATGGTCACCCGACTGAGTGAACTTATGATTCAGGTGTTGCACTACATTTCAGAATCCATGAATTTCTCTGTGTGTGTATAATCATGCCCTAGGTGTTTCTTGTCCGATTCACACTTGATAGCGAGTAATATTTAGATGTAGAAGATGTAAATAGATGTGTGCATGGAAAAATGAAATTCCCCTCCTATGAAGTGTATGTAGAATAATGCAGTCCCTTGTCCCTTCTGTGAAGCTAGATGGATGCTCTTAGAATGCTCTTGGATGCAACCTTAGGTGGTGATAGATAATGCTTAGTGCTTGGTACTTTATTATGATCGCATAGATTTATATTTATATGATTCCCTTGTTTGAATTTCGTAATTAACCACTAAAATGCCTACTAGTAAAAAGTGAGATGCCCAAACGGCTAGAAAATACCTAAAAGATGTGAGTAAAATATAAAGAGGTCAGGGGTGCCCAGAGGGTACAGGGGCACCTAGGCGTTGGCATCCTAGTTAGGTGCTAGTGTCTAGAGTTAGAAATTATCATTTGTGTCATCACTATGACATGTACCAATATTTAATTCCATATCACTATCATAAACACTAGAAAGTGCACGTGAAATGTACAATGGAAACACTGAAGGCAATCTATTGAAGGATTTAAATTGGAGAGATAGAAAAAGTGGGAGAGGAAGAGGGGTGAAGAAGAAGGGGTTTGAGGGCATAGAAGTGCGATGATGGGAAAAATGGAATGAGGAAACAATGTGAAACTAAACCTTGCAATAATTTGGTGCATGCACTCAACTTTGTAGTTTTGGTTTCACTCGGACTTTATATGTGAGCTTAAAGAGTCCAACATAAAAAATATCGGTAATTGATCCCCTTGGTGGAATGGACATATGAACAAAAGGAAGATTTTATTTTTCGATTGAGGTTTGTTATTTTTTTATTTTATTTTTTGTGGTGTCATTTTTTTAATTTCATCACATTTAATTTGATAGATAAAGTGAACACATCCAGATGGAAAGTTAGAAATAAAAAAGTGGGAATCAGAACCCTGCATATCATGAACCTATTCCATAGATCATATTATTTCCAATCAAAGGACATCTACTAGATTTTCTCTATTGTATTTTCTCAATCTTACTCTATGTGTCAAGAAGGCCTCATTATTCTAATGATACAACTCACTACAAAGCTCGCCTCTAATAAAATATTTGATACATTTTTGCTCGCTAATTCGTGGCACAAATATAAAACCAAAGCCAATTCTGAGAAGAAAAATAAAAACCTATAGGATAAACTCATAGAAAAACATAGCTAAAAAATCTATAGGTTTTTTTTGGCAGATCTATAAAATGTTTTCCACAAAATGTGTGAATTTGTGAGCAAATAAAAATGCACAAAGGCAAGAAAAATCACTAAGGGACGAAAAATCACAACAAGCGTAAATATTTGTGGCTTGCAATCAAAGGAAAAGTATATAACGTAACTGAATGGGTGGAAAAGCATGTAAACAATGAGCTCGTTCTTTTAAACCTCGCAGGGCATGAGAGAAGTGATATATTCATTACGTATTATCCTCCTTCCACGTGGAAATATTTCATGACGTATTTTATTGGATGTGTCGATGGAGAAGATGTTTTGGACTCGATGAAGAATTACCATCCATTGCACTCAGATCTTCACAAAACAATTATGTTCAAAGGAATTTTGGCCATGTATCACAAAATTGCATTTTGGATAATTGCAATGTTGTCGCTTTGCTTTTATAGAGTGGTTTTCTTAACCAACATTTTCATTAATATGATTTCGGATTTTTTTGGGGGCTTGACATGGATGGAGAATGGTTTCATCAAGCACGGTTCAACGCACTTTGGGTTGGTGAAGAGTAAGAAACTAGAAATTGCGATATAGTTACATGGAAATAGACCAAGTGGACCTCGTGCACATTAAACATGTCAGTGGAATGCAAGATTACAAGGGCCAAAATACAAATGGGTGAGAATTCAATCGGGGCCAAGTCCAAAAACCAAACACACTGCATACTTCTTGTAGTACTTGTCAAACATGATTTTTAGTTTCAAGCTTGAGTAATTATAAAATAGAAAGCAATGCAATACATAATCATCAATAATTGAGCCCCTTTAGGGAATGTACATATGAACAAAAGGAAGATTTAGTCTATCGATTGCGGTTTGCTTATTTTTATTTTATTTTTTTATGGTGACATTTTTTTTGGTTACATCACAATTAATTTGCTAGATAAGGCGAAGAAATTCACGGAAAGTAAGAAATAAAAATGTGGGAATTATGTTGTTATTTTTAAAATGTAACTTTTTGTAGAGGAGAATCATTGTTCCCTCTATGACTTCTACATTTAATTTTTTATGGCTTTAAATATTCGAATGTGTTGGGATTTAATTGCGGGACTTTAAATTTGGTAGCATTTGTTAGCCATTGCGGCTGCAAAATGTAATGTGGGAAAATTTGGATCAATGAATGTGAGTCATCCTTTTTGTATTCAAAATGCCACCTATGGATACCTTGGGTTTTATGTAAACTACAAACTCAAGCTAAATTCTACATAGGACCCTTTTCCATTTCTTCATACCAAGGTTCACTTTAAGACTCCCCACCTAAAAAAAATTATAGATCAGGTGGAAAATATCTTAAATGGGCTTTCGAAAAATGGCAAAAATCCCAAAAAATGGATTCATAGGAAAAGGTGGGGAAAAGGGGCAAAACCGTACAAACGCATGGTCGTAAAACTAAGCAATGTAGATGACCAACCACACTATGGATAATGTATATGTCTTGTTGTGTATGTAGCTATTGGCTGCACATACAATTATGTGGTTGCATGTGCAAGTTCAGTCACGAGTGTTCAAAACCTCTCACATGCAGCTGCCTGTCTATGCCCAACTACATTTTCGAGTTTCAGTCGCACAACTGCATTTTTCATATGCCCAATTACATCCCCCAGATGCAAGGTTGTGACCTCAAAATATGTACAATCATGCAGATGCCTAGAATCATGCATACACTAGGTTGCATCCTCTAGATGCCCGGTTGCATTTTCCCAAACGCTCGGCCAAACTTATTTTCTTCGCTCCGGGGTCAAAATTTGACAAAAATGGGTTATCAAATATATGAATCTGTATGGAAAAGGGTTAAGGAATCCAATGATACTATTTAAAAGTTCTAAAAATTAATTATTCATCAATTTTTATCCATATCTTCAATTTTTCCTCAAGTTGTGCATCGGTACAGTGAGTGGAAAGAATAGTTTTCAATGAAACAAAGCCAAAAAAATATGGGTAATAGAGAGCATTAAAAATACCCTCATTTGAGCTTTGTTTAGGCTAAAAAATATTCATGATGCTTCTGAAACCTTTAGAACAAGGTGAATAACTTTTTTAGAACATGCATTTCTAAAAAACACGGTAGTCTGGGTGTCTGTTACTGCCAGGCGTCTAGAATAAGTAACCACATGTCTAGATTGGTCAGACGTTTGGAGCTGGAGCAAACAATCAGGTGTCTAGAATATGCTTTTGGGTGATTGGGTTACATTTCTAGCCTATGATGTTGTCAAAAGAAAAAATCTCTATGCTCAAGATGTATACTATATATGTATGTAACTGGTATATTGGGGTGAATATATGTATTTATATGAAATTTATTATAAACACTAGGTGAACCAACCTACCAAACAAACTTGCTCCCATAAATTTTAGGTGAAATTTTGCACCAGAAAACTTTTAAAATTTGTCAAATCTAAGTTTTAAAAATTTAAAAATTCGTGAATTAGCGAAGAATCGTCACTAAAATTTTCCCTTCTTTACACGCTTGTTGGGGATTTTGAGATTATCAACATGAATAATACGGGATATCTCTACATAAATTCAACTTTTCTCAGGGAAGTGTCATGCAAACCAAAGGAACAGGTATACAACTACTTTGCTCTACACACAACTCGACCTTCAACTATTTTCACAGTCAACAAGTTTCTGGTAGTTACCTGCGATGTAGTTGGCATTTTCACTATGAGCGAATTTCTATAATAAATAACGAGGAATATTGCAATGTTGGATTTGTATGTGTGTTGCAACTCCATCGTAAATATTGCGATTCTAATTCTTACTGTGAAGTGAATATCATCAAAAAAGTGAATAGGATAAAATTCATTAGTTATTTGTATTTAAAATTTAGATCTTATTAGTGTATATCTCAATATATAGTAAGTAGAATTCTTAAATTAAAATTAGGAACATATCAATGTATATGTCAATATACAACATCTAAACTTCTTTAATTCAAATTAGGATCTTATTGACATATATATGGATATATAATATGTGGGAAAGTTGATTTTAAAAGACCAAAAATTATATTTAAATCTAAATTGTTACCAACGAAATTTTAAATACTATATTTAAATAATTTACACACGTGGAATTTGCAATGGTTAAATCTGACTGTCTTCTTTTAACGACATACTTCCATTCAATACTCTCCTTCACATGTGATTAAATTTGTCATTGATTAAATCCACTAGAACCTATGTCACTCCATACGTGAACATTGATACATTTAGTACAATCATTATCAGAACCAATCGGTTTCTTTCCCCTATAGATAATTTGGAGTACACCTTTGGCGTAACAAGGAACACCATTAATCAATGTATAAATGGAAGGAATGTCATATTCATGCAAGCTAGAAACATTTTCATCATCAAGAAAGTCTATAACCTCTATAGGAGTAGGAGGATTATTTACTAGTGGAGAAGAGGGAGTTTGTTCACCATCACTAGCCCAACTAGCTACATATTTTTATATAGATTAACGCTATTGACTGGAGCTTAGAACCAGGGGATTGGAGGGATCCCACTGATAGAGCCCAAATAAAAAACTACTACAAATGACAAAAATATGCAAGTAGGCCATGCAACAAGAAGGTTTGAGAATCTAGAGGCAAGAAAAGACTACAAAACAAACTAGAAAACAACTAACATATATCTATGAGACCCAAAACTAGGAAGAGATCTAGCCATGATTAGAAGTGAAAAACTCACTAAGCATGGCGACTAGAACCTTCCACTTTCTTTCCTCCGTTAGTAGCATCTGCACGTGTTAAACAAAGGAGGAGATTATAAGAAAATCCCAGTTGTTAACCAAGATGAGCCTCCCCCTCTGATTCCACGGCCACCGACGTTGAAAGACCAAGTAAATCCAATTTTTTGATTCTACAACCCGATAGAGAACTAGCTGCGCAGGTGCCATGAACATCTAAAGAAAATTTCATCAACTCAATATTGCGAGCTGACAAAGTTACAATAACCCTTCTAGCTTCCACTAGGGACTGTGCTAGCCACTCCTCCATAGGAAATAGATGCTCTCTATCAAAATACGTGAGGGCTTCCACCAAATTGATGTGATGCTAAGGTCTAATGAAATGACCCTAACCTCTTCAGTGCTACACTTAACCCATAACAGTCTCGACACGAACCATGAAGCCACCTCTAAATTGACCTGCACCTGAATACCAGCTTTCATATACTCAAACCCCAGCATCCTATCAATCACATCACAAATAGAGCCAGACTCAGCCCTAAAAATGAGATGTAGATGAGCCCTCATGACAGTCTCGAAGAAGGGCATTTCCCTTTTCTCACCTTGAAGGAAAAGGCAGGGCAGCAGAGGATGCGCCATCGAAGAGGAGGGCCCGAACCGCTACAACACACCACCGAACAGATGAAGAAATAAAAAATTTGAAGGATGATTAAATAATCACCGACCTCCTAATCCATAGTACAAGATCAAATTTCGCTAATCCATATTAGTGATCAAAATCTCAAGGATGAACTCATCTAGAAAGATTCTTTTGATGGGGAATACTCTGTTAAATCTGGATATAATTCTTTCTTTGTAGCTATTGAAAGTGATATTAAGTGGCACAAGCTGTGGATGCCTAAGTTAACCCCTAAAGTGAACTTCTTTTGGTGGCTAATCATTAATGGCAAGATCCTAACTAACGACAACCTCATCAAGAAGGGATTCATCATGCTGAATAGATGCTACATGTGTCAGAAAGAGGCAGAAGATATAAAACATTTATTCCTCCATTGTGAGTATGCTTCCAAAATTTGGCATCTTGTTTTTGCAAAATTTAATCAGAGATGGATTTTTCCCCTTACCTGTCTTCAGGCCTAGGAACAATGGGACTCTCTGTTTAGGCATTGTGTGGTGAAGAGATTATGGCAAATCGTTTTACCCCACACTATGTGGAGAGTCTGGAAGGCTCGTAATTATAGCATTTTCAGAAACACTAGAAAGGCATGTAACAAAGTCTACAAGGAAATTATCATTGTTGTGCAAGATAATATTGCTAGATTTAAACCTCCTAAAAATAGACTTTACCCTGAGAAGGAAGAATACATCCTGACTGAGTGGAATATTGACACTGCCTTAAATAAGAATAACAATGGTATAGATAGAAACACCATCCGATGGATTAAGCCTCCCACTGATTGGTACAAGTTAAATTTTGATGGGGCCTCAAAAGGTAATCTGGGAGACTCTGGAGGAGGGGGAGTCATCAAAGATCAAAGAGGTTGTTTTGTTGCTGCTTTTTCTGGGAGAATGGGAAGGCAGACTAATCATTACTCTGAAGCCCTGGCGGCTCTTTGGGGTATAAGACTTACCAGGGATTGTAATATTCTGAATATTATAATTGAGGGTGACTCTCTGAATATCATCAATCTATTAAACAAAAAGCAACAACCTAGCTGGTCAATTAGAGATTTCATTGGTGAAGCTATTGATATATGTAAGAGCTTTGAAAATGTTAAAATCACCCACACCTATCGGGAGGGAAATAGGGTCGTTGACAGTTTGGCAAACCTTGGTGTTACTAATACTTTTCAAACTTGGCTTAGGGGGGACGTTCTGCCCACTCAAATCAATAAAGCCATAATCAATGATTTACATGGCCGAGAAAATCAACACTAACGGCTGTAAAATGGATGTTAATGTGCGGATCCTCAAGTACAATATGATGACATCACAAAAGATATGTATGATTGATGCGATATGTGCGAGCTGGACTGTCATCATTTCTTGGCATAGGAGGAAAGCCGAGGAGCGGGGCAATAATTACAAGTATGGTATTATTATTAAACCAGCTTTCACGGAAAGGAAAGATTCAAAAACCAACATCAAAGCTCAACCTGTCCCGCATCGTGACAGCATTTTTACCGTTGAGAACAGGAACAAGAGCAGTGGAGACATGGGGGGCTCGCCTTGCAAAACTGAACCGACCCAAAATCCGGTGTGGAAAGAGGATACGGTGCTCCTTCAAATCGGGGGTCTGTCTAATTTAATTGAAAGGATTCAAGGGTTTGATCAAGACATTTCTATTAGATTCACCCAGGGATGGAAGAATCGGATTGTCAAATACAGTAACATGGAGATTGAGATCATGGAAGAGCTCATCGCCCAGATCACGGGCCTCAGCTTGGAGGGCACCAAATTCTTCAATAAGAAGGTTGACATGGAGGTGGAGACCAAGAAGTTCCTAGATGAGGGGGAGAATCTGGAATTTGTGACTACGGGCATCAAGGTGGCGTCGATTCCTGAGCCTTTTGCTGAGTTTGCCAGGATGGTTGTTAGGTATGTAACTCTTGAAGGAATATTTGTAACTATACCTCAAAAACACTTGATATTTCTTAATCACTTTCGGAGAAATATCATCATCAGCTTCCCTCACTCCTTGATAAATTCACTGGAGAAATCAATTAGGGAAGTTCAAAGCCACTCTAGGGCTATCCCTCTGCACCAAGGGCTTATCCTCCTGATCCATCACCACTGTTCTTACTGCCCCCCCATGAATCCTGCCCCACCCTCTTCCTCCATACCTCCACCTGCTCACACCGCTTCCACTCCCCATCTGCTGAAAAGGAAGATTGAAGCTGCTGCTTCCAGCAAGAAAAGAAAGAGTATAAAAACTAAAATCCCTCCTTCTCAATGGGTGCTCAGGAGTCATAAAGACCTAGAACTAGCTGAGAACCTCCTGCATATCAGCAATCCGATGGAGGAACCAAAGGAGGAGGACTTGATGGATAGAGTGGACAGGTTGGAAAAGGAGATACAAGAGCTCAAAGGGACTATAAAAAATATGGAAAAAGCTAAGGGAAAAGGAATACTTCAAAGTGATGATGAAGAGGGGGTTATTGCTGAAGTTTTCAAGAAGTTACAGTCTTTGGATGGCAGAATGGGGAATGCAAAAATTCGCAATGACTACATACTCTCTGACCTTAAAAGCATTTATAATTTCATTGAACAACATGTTCATAGTGTTTGCAGTTTAAGTGGGATTAATGAAGACATCTGGGGCCCTAAAGAGAAAAGGGATATTGCAATTTCTCAGGTGGATATGAAATACTCCTCTCAGGCCACTGCCATTGCCTTCTTCATGTCATTGCAGGCTATCAAAACCAATATTGACAGGGCTATCAAGTAACGGGTTGCTGTGTTATTGTTTTTTGACTGCGAAGTTGCTGTTATCTGGCGGTTCTGGAGCTGCTTTTTGGCGGAGTTTTTATATGTTGTATCTCTTTTATTTACTTTTTGATCTGTACTTCTACTTTTTGGATCATTTTTCATTTGGATCCTTTCTTCTCATGTATTGTCATATATGGCTGCTGAGCCATCTTTGGCAAGCCGTTTTGCCCTTATCTGGGTTGTTTCTCTCACCTATGCTATCTGGCTTTTGAGCCCTTTTGTATCCAGGGTATAGTCCCTTCAAAAAAAATTTCCCTTAATAAAAAAAAAAATCACCGACCTCCTTGAATGCCTTCCCTTATAATGAAGGCATTTAAATCTTCCCATGCATCTGCTTGTGCAGAAATGACCGAGCCACCCTATTTTATAATGCCTTGATTTGCAATATAATCGGCAACGATATTGCATTCTCGATAAACATGACTAATGTTCTAGTTTGGAATTCTACTTAGCCAATATATAATGTTTTTGATGTGGAAATCTAATCTCCAAGACACGAATATACCTATGCGAACATCATTAATCACCACTTGGGAGTCACCTTCAATAATCAAATCCTCATAACCCACCTTGAAAGCTAATTTAACCCCTTCGAGTAACGTTTGCACTTCCGTTGCATTACTTGTTCAACTGAAAAGGGAAAGGAGCCTGCAATCACCAACTTACCAAGATCATCTCTAATTAAGCACCCCGCTCCCAATAGGCCTGGATTACCTTTCGAGGCATCGTCGAAATACAGGATGGGGTAGTCCAACTAGCTACATTACCCTCACAACTTAGATCGATATTATTATTGGTGGTGAAATTCAGACATAACAATTCCATGATCTCATTTGGGGTTATGTCTTTCTCAGGAGAAAGAGGAGGATCTTAAGTATTTAAGAGAAAGGTTGATATTTTGAGAAAAATGGGGTGGTTTGTCTTAAAATAGAAGAGGAATGAAATTTTGATCATAATTTTATATTATATCATCCATATCTGAATATGAAGAGGGAACAACATGTCTTGCATTCACATAAGTGGTAGGGAATTGGTTAGAGGGATGGTAACCATGATGTTTCTGCAAGCCATGAATTAAAACCATAATCACACAAAGAATAAGGAAGACGCTTATAAAGACCACAAACATTCCCTAAGGCATCCATAGGGTTTGGAAAATAGTGGGCCTAATACAAAGGAGCTAGTAATATCCTAGATTAGGTGAAGGGTTAGATCAAAATAGGTTCACCAAAATGTTTCAACCCTAATTAAATTAATAAATTAATCTTAGAGTTGATAATACAATGACTTGCTTATGGTCACAATTTGATTTGCAATTCAGATCATATGAAAAGGATTTACAATAGATTTATCATAAGGGAATTAAGTTACAAGCAATCAATTGAGATAGATAGAGCCACTTTATTGGTTAACAAGACTATCGGGTTGTGTCGATGAGAGATATGGAGCAGGAACAAGATCTGGAAACTAGATGAATCAACTTATGCACTTCTAAACCTTTCTGGGTAAACTATATAGAATTTCCAGGTCTGGATATAAATTCTTGACCGAGTTATATGGTCTTGTCCCTGTAGACAGTGGAAATTTGTAACTCTTAGTGTTGATGTTGATCACTCTTTGATATCTTGAGCTTGGCATGTAACCTTATATTTCATATTGAATATGCAAAACAAACCCTAACTATCATGCAACATACTCGCCCAAACATTAGATACAAAATGAAATAATGAAAATTCTGTTGACCTTGATGATTACCTTGTTTGTGAGTCACCGAGCACTGCACTACATTTAAGACTTAATGTAGTTTTCCTAATGCTTTGTGTTGATGTACATGCAACTATCACTTGATCTAGATTGGCCTTTGTGCCTCAACACATATAGTGGGCTATGTTATTTTATCCCAATAGAAACCTTTGTGTTCAGATGACAAATTTAGATTTATGCCCTCCTACCTATGTATGCAGTATGCATATGCATCTCTTGCTCTTTTAGCTCAATGGATGGTAGATAGATAGGTCCTTGCTTGATAATAAATTCCTATATTATACTTGTGTGTGTGTGTGTGTGTGTGTGAATTATTACTTTTAAATTTTGACCTTGGTGGCATGAAAGACTGACACATAAATTAGGATTTGAAAACAAATAGTAAAAACTATAATTATTATCTACATTTATTTAACAAAAATTAAAATATTTATGATATTGGAAGTTACATAAATTGTCACAAACTAACAGAAACTATATTTATGTATGGATTGTTCTAGGAAAAAATATTATCAAAATAGTTTTGTTTCCAATGTTTTCATAATTTTGTAATGTTTTAGTTGAAATAAATTATCATTTTTATGATTTTGTACAAACCAGTAATTAAACACACATCCTTGGAACAAAGTCTGGATGCCACTAAACATTGTTTCCCTATGTTTAGAACTCTCCAAAGGTTTTCCTTTACGATATATAAGCCCAACATAGCTATTGTGTTTTGAAAAACTGATAAAAAACGTCTTCCATACCCCACTCTTAGTGTATATAATACCCTTTTTTACTACATGACATTCATTTTATACACAACAATAGTTTCTTTTCCTTTTGATAAAATTGGATTTTATCAAAATTGAACGCTTGTTATATAGGTTTTTGTAATTCTAGTCTACGTGAACGCTGAATGTAAGCGCATCTAACTAAAATTCCAGTGTGTCAAATATAGTGAAAATGGGAATTTTATTAACATTATTCTCTCATGAAGATGGTTAATCCTATGTCTATGAATTTAGTAAATTACATATTATTTATAAGTGATCAAGGTTTGAAATTGTCGATATTAGAAAGCCCTCTATCATCTTAAAATAATAATATCCAATAATGTTTCCTCATAGATATTACAATATGTTATATAGTTTTGTTTTAAAATAAATTGCAACACTCAAATGCCACTAAATTATATATTAACTCATCATACAAAATTACATAGTAGACTAATGTGCAGGTTGACACTAGTGCTAAAATCGAATGTCAATGTTCCCTCAACATTTGTAAGTACTAAATATTGTGGTTATTGCACTGTTTTCTACTTTAGGCACCAGTTCACCGACATTGTAAAATTTGTAAAAAATTAGACAAATGGACTAATAATTATAACTGATATGCCAATACAATTGAGTTTAATGGTCAAAATAGTTGTAATGCGCGCATTTCTAAGTATATAAAAAAATCATGCCTACATGTATATGGAGATATATATCCATATATACACTCCATATATATCATCCTATATATATATATATATATCTATATATCATGGATATGTGTGTGTCCGCTCAATGTGACATGATGCTCAATATGTATACCATGGTTTTAGTATGCAGTATGTGTTTCCCATGGGTGACACACACACACACACACAGTACACAGTCACACACACACACACACACACTCACAGTATCACTACATCAGACATGTGACTCCACATATTGTTATTTTGATAATGCTATATAATGTATATAAATACCTTAATGAATATGGATGGTTTTGGTTACATTATTTAACAACCCAAATAAGGCAATGATGAAAAGAGGAAAGAAGATATACCTCCTTATGCAATGAGTTTTTTTACAGTTAAGGACCATAATACTATCTTAGTCTATCTTGATCATGTCGTATGGACATCAAATAGGTATGTGAAAGTGACTAAGGAACCGATGCATTGTATTCCTGATAGATTTATGGATAAATTCCTAAACGATACTGTGATGATACATAAGGGGTGGCCTTGAAAGAGAGAGGCAAATAATTGTATTTCTTTGTAATCCTTAGACTTGCATCAGAATTTTTCACATGCATTAAAGATCAAATGTACATTTCCACAAAAATGTAATACTAATGTCAAAATGAATGGTCATCACATGGACCATTGGCCCAAGCAAAGCATTTGATACATTTACAAAATATCCACATTTATGATGTTGAAAATGCAACATCCATGGACACATTGAACTTTCGACACTAAAATTCAACATTGAAATTTCAACTCAAATAGTTTCAACATCAACTCTAAGTTTTTCAAGCTCTAAAACCCTTGATTTTGATGTTTGTTTGTCAAAATCAACTTCAAACTATTGATTAAGTGTTGTTCTCTGTAAACACTAAAAAATGGCCCTTTAGTATTATTTTATATGTTTTTTGCACATGTTTTTCTATGTATAGAGGAATTATCTAAGTTTAGTGTCATTTTACCATAGTGGAAATTTTTGAAGCTTAGTCAAACTCGTTTCACACCATTGCTCAACCCATGCAACCCCAAATCATTTGTGCTTATCCCCAAACATTTTATTGCTACCGTCTTTTTAAATGGGATCAATTAGTCTAATTTTTTCACCTTTCTTGTTTCTAGTCGTTAAAGGTTATTCATACATTCCAATGTTCCCTAAATTTAAAAATAATCATATATATTTATAAATACGTGATTTAGCTTATTTGATCATGTAATACATATTGGACAGATTTATCATATATTTGATACACGCTTGGTATTTTTGGTTATTTTTACTTCTATTTCTCATTGTTTTTCATTTGATTTGAAGGGTTTGAAAAATTAGGACTAACACTAATCCTATCTATGCAAACCCTCAAACCGAATGTGGCCTTATCCATTTTAGTCTTGTAGAACTTTTTACGGTGATAGGCTTAACCTACTTTTTTTTGGCAACAAAGAGAGTAGTTGTGGAGTAAGAATATAAGATGCTAATAAAATTGACCAACCTTAAAATTGATGTGTATTAGATCAACAAACGGTAGTTTTTTTTCTTACTTTAAGAGAAGGCGATATCTTCGGCATATGATGGAGTTTTGAGTTTTTTTTTGTTACTTAAAGAAAAAACAATATCTTTAGTATATGATATAGTTTGGAGTTTTTTTAAGCGAGAAAGAATTTTTTTAACCCAATATTGTGGTATAATTAAATTAAAGCCATCTATCACTAACCAACAACACATTTGTGATGAATATAATATTTTTTCTAATCGATATAAAACTCTTTAATAAATAAGATTATGTGATAAATTCAAGATAAAAAGTTCCAAATTAATATCTATCAATATTTTTTTAAATAGATATATTTTATACTAATTTATTTTAAAGAGTCAAAAATCAAAGCCACCATTCATGGATGTGATAATATTTTAAAAAGCTAAGAATGCTCTACATACATTTGACAATACAATGTTTCCCAAAAACAAATTTAAAATGCATACGAGATGAGGGCTTCAAAGGTCATCTTAAATTATCTTGTAAACTTGACCTAATAACAATAATAAAATAAAAAAGAATTGACCCTGCCCCCAAAAACGTTTGGTACGCATTTGGAAGACCTTTTCTTCCACGCAGAAGTCACAAGGTGGTGAGGTGCGTTAGGCAAAATGTGGACCGATGCCGAATATGTCGCTTTTTATAAAAATATTTATTCACGAAACTATAATTAAATGTGAAAGTTGATCGTTGACCATTTTTCGACTTCGACTTCGACTTCACATCAATATTATTATTATTTTTTAAATAAATTTATCGTATTATTAAAATAAATAAGTAGTTATAATGGGCTTTAAAAAGTAGTCAATTGATATATTTAGTCTTGAAAGCAACATAAAGAATTATTGTAAAGTAGTAAAGTAGTATTTTTATTTGGAAAATACAAATGTTTTGGGAACGCGCGCGTGTGCGCATGTGCGTGTGTGTGTGCGTGCATGCGTGTGTAGTTTATTTTGTATATTATGTCGATTAATAATTCTAAATTATTTTCTTTAAAAAATTAGTTGTCTAGTGATAAATGGTATTTGTTTCATTGCATTAATATGTTGTATTTGACCAAAAAAATTTGAGAAACTAAAGGGCTCCATATTCTATACTATGATTAAGATATTAGGATTTTTTGTCTGACTTCTCAAAATCAGAAGACAAAACAATAAATGATGGTTACATAAATATCAAATTTAAAGTTAAAATTATTTTATGACGGTCCAATAAACATTAAATTTAAGATTGTCATTAATCGTTTATCCACACACTACAACTCCCCATGACCACCACCCTAATTGCCATTATAGGATGCCTATCCACACAACAAATTGGATGTTTGTTTGCTAAGTCTCTTAATAACATTTTAAAAGGAGCAGCCATTGTGAATTCTTAAAAGATTAATAAATTTTGTGCTTTCAAAGTCCATAATGTTTACATATAACTACTCGAATCAATGGTTTAAATGACAACATGTGATTTATCATCAAGATCAATATATTTACAATCTTCCAAGAGTTCATAATATAAATATATGTTATGCTTCCCCTCTTGAATGACACGATACATAACACGAAAGAACTAACTATTATAAGAATATTCTACCTTAACAAAATATGCCAACACCATTAACTATAATTAATCATCTATTCCTCTCCTTCGGATTTCTTCCTTCCATTTCCATAAAAAAAAATGGATGTCACTCATAATGCTTCTTTTCCTTGAGAACAAATCAAACCTTTCTAAGCCACCAACTTCATGCCATGATTTCAATTTTGTTGGTCACATCTATCCTCGAGAACATCTTTCATAATCATGAGTATCATCATCCTTCATGTCTTAACGGGTTTGATGAATATTGCTCGCTTTAATACCAAGGGACTCTAGTCCCTTATTAGTTCCTGCCTCCAGCAGGAATACTATACATTTCAATGTAGCGTATTAATTTTTCAAAAGTGGCCAATAAGAAGTTTTTATTTTTTCTAGCTTTGTCATATTCTAAAGTTTTGACTTATTTTAAACATTTTTTAAATTAACATATTTATTTTTCTAGCCAATTGATTAGTGTTCAAGGGTGATGTGACTATTTTTGAGTCTTATTGCCAAAACAATTTTATAACATTTTAAGATGATAAAATTTTAAAGTGACAAGTGTCCTATCATTTATATCATATTTTGATACTATTTATGAGAATCATTAATTCAATTCAATACATGATGTCACTATCTTTTAGTCTTATTGCCAAAGCAATTTGCTAACATTTTAAAATAATAAAAAATAAATAAACATTATTAATTATACATTAGAATACAATATCCACATTCAATAATACATATTAATTATAATATAATATTATAATACATAAATAAAAACATAATTTTACAATTATTAGTATAATCATATTGATATTTTATTTAATTATTATAAATAATTATAAACACGCAATACACATAACAATATTAAATTCCATATTTAAAAATATATATAATAAACATATTATTTATATAATCAATAATTACATTAGTAATAATATTATATAATGTATATTAATTATACATAAATACTATTAACTATTTTATTAAATTTTTATATTTTATAACAAACACAACTTATTTAGAATAAATATAATACATATTACTTTATTAATAAAATTTATAAATATATGTTTTATACTTTTCATTATTTAAAAGTATACTTATAAATTTTGGTGGTTTTAAAAATAATTATTTGTAAAAATATTAATTATAAACATATTAATTAAATTTTTGTGTCTACTCCAAACATTATAAAAGTATACTGCATATATATGCTAAATTGTTATGCCACCTATTTCAATGTTCAAGTGATTAGTATACCATATCCAAGATATATTATTATGATTGCAATTTTTAGAAAGATCATTAAAGAAGCCTACAATATTTGTTTTGCAGTACTTAAAAGCTTCAAATAGGTAAATTGCCTTGAAACCTACAACAACATTTTACAACTTCCAAGGTCCATTTTTCTTATGCCCTTCTAGCTCTTAAGCAATAAATCCTCTAACCAATTAATCAAATTTATATCAAACTACTTGCAGCATACATGGCAGGAACTGGCCGCCTTGCGGCTCTTGTTGTTTTCCATTTTAGAAATGTTAATAGTGTTAAGTTCCTTAGTGTTGGCCACCACTATAGCCAAGTGATTGTTATCTCAAGCATATGATTGATAAAATTCCTTCCTTACTGTTGGTTTATTTCCCTTAACCCATTAGTTGTCCCTCTCTTTGAGGGTGTCCTTAAGTATTATTGGGCTCTTCATCAACATGGAGGAGGAGAGGAATTCGGTTTGTTGCCCCAAAATAATAAATAATAATATATGGAATCGTTTAATCTTTTAAGTCTTCGTGGGTCATTTATCTAATATAATCCATTTGAAACTATATATATTCATATTATGTACACAAAAATAATTTTGAAATAGAGTCACCGCTTTCTTGAAGAGTGTAAGTCGTACTTAAAATTACAATCCTCTGTGACAAAAAGAAAGAGAGTAATACTAAAAATCTCAGACATTTTTATGATTGATAACTTGATTCCTCTGAATCGTGGATTAAAATTAATAAAAAAATTGAGATTGAAGAATATTTTCACAACATTGAGTAGTGTTTTTATTTGAAAAATATAAATGTTTCGGGAATGGGGCTATGTTGATTTTTATGTTATCAATTGTATCATTTGTATATGTATATATATATAGTTTATAGATAGTTTTTTTTGTATATTCTCTCTATTAGTAATTTTATTATTTTCTTTTTAAAAAATGTCTAGTGATAAATGGTATTAGTTTCGTTGCGTTGATATGTTATATTTGACCCAAAAAAAATCGAGAAAATAAAGGGCTCTAAAATCTACACTACGATCAAGATATTAGGATTTTTTGCCTAACTTCTCAAAGTCAAAATAAAATACAATTAAGTGAGGATTACATAAATATCAAATTTAAATTTGAAATTACTTTCTGACAGTCCAATAGACATTAAATTTAAGATGATCATTAATTGTTTATCCACGCACATTACAACTACCCATGACCATCACCCTGGTTGCCATTATAGGATGCTTATCAACATAACAATTTGGATGTTTGTTTGCTCGGTCTCTTCATAACAATTGAAAGGGAGCAACCAATGTGAAATCTTAAAAGATTAATACATCAGAATTTTTGTGCTTTTAAAGTCTATAATGTTTGCATATAACTATTGGAAAACTTTCTTATGATTCATTTGATCAATGGTTTAAATGACAACTTGTGATCCATCATCTTGAGATAAATGTATTTACAATTTTCTCAAGTTTATAATGTAAATATGTGTGTCATGCTTCCCATATTGAATAACACAATACATGACACGAGAACTAATTATTATAAGAATATTATACCTTAACAAAATATGCCAACACCGTTAAATATACTTAATCATTTATTCCTCTCCTTGGATTTTTTCCCTTCTATTTCAGTAAAAATTTAGATGTCACTTGTGTTAGTGTAGGATTTATTTTCGTCGCTTTATTTGTATTATCCTACTTGGGATATTCCACATCACTTGGAGTTTCCCTACACTTATGGGATATGTTTTCTTAGGTGTACACTTGACTACACTATTCTAGGTATTGGCTACCACTTGACTACACTATTCTAGGTGTTAGTCACCACTTGACTACACCATTCTAGCTATTGGTTACCACTATTCTAGGTAGAGATTGCCTTGATTCTAGGAGGAGGTTACACATTAACCACCTATATGTACTTGACTTGCATCAATTTATCTCATGGTGAATATGGTGAATATAGAGCATACAAAGCATTGTGTTGATTTGGAGCCATTTGTGCCTTGTGAGTTTTGATCATATTACATTTTATTATTAGTTATTTCGATTTCTATAATTGCTCGTGCATTCATTTTTCATCAGAGACCCACAAACTCTTTTAACTTGTAATGGTTCTTTTACTTAAGAACGAATCAAACCTTTCTATGCCACCAACCTCATGCCAATGATTGCAATTTTATTGGTCATATCTATGATCCCTTTGAACATCTTGCATAATCATGAGTATCATTGTCCTTCATGTCTTAACTTGTTTTCCTGAATATTGCTCACTTTAATACCAAGGGACTAGAGTCCCTTATTGGTTTCCATTAGGTAGAAATGTTAATAGTGCTATATTTCTTAGTGTTGGCCACCACTATATAGCCAAGGGATTGATATCTCTAGCATATGATAGATAAACTTACTTCCTTAATGTTGGTTTGTTTCCCTTAACCCATTAGTTTTCCCTCTCTTTGAGGGTGTCATTGAAGTATTATTGGGCTCTTCATCAACATGGAAGAGGAGAGAAAAGGGGTTTGTTGCAAAAATTGGAATTGTTTCATCTTTTAACTTTTCATGGGCCATCTATTGAATTTAACCCATTTGAAACTGTATACATTCACATTGTTTTGAGACTTAGAGAGTGTTGATTTTGAAGGTGTAATCAGTGTACCATGATTTTTTTTGTAAAGATGACCCCATCATTACACGTCTTACTAACCCAAAATACATACATCTTATAACTCCAAGTTAGATATGCCTCTTAAGTACGTTTTAGAATTGCTTTTACAACCTTAAAAATGGTTGGCTGGCTAGTTTGGTTTGTAGTAAGATATAAAACGAGAAATATATCATGATATTTGTGCCAATAGGGTGACACCACAATTGAAGTGGCCCTCTTACTAATATAATGGTTGATTGGTTGCATGATGAATATGTTTCTTTAGCACTTGACCTTCCCCTCTCCTCCTTTGTGGCTTCATAACCCCAAAAAATGAAACATGTAAAATTTCATTTAAATACACGCCTTAATACCCCAAGTTAGATATGCCTTTTAAGTGCATCTTGGAATCACTTCTATGACCCTGCAAATTATCATTCAATCAAAATTTAAACCCATAGTGGTTGGTTGACTTGGTCATGGTAAGATATAAACCACGATATATCAGAATCCTTATTACAGTAAGGATGACACCACAATGATAATGACCCTCTTAATAATGTAATAGTTAATTAGTTTTGAGATGAGTATGTTTTCCTACTCGACCTCCCCCTCTCCTCCTGTATGGCTTCATAATCCCCAAAACTTTTTTTTTGTAAAATTTCCTCTAAATACATGTCTTACTATCTCAATTCAAAATGCTCTTAATCACATCGTAGAATTACTTCTACGACTCTAAAAATCCCCATTCAGTAAAAATTCAATCCCACATTGGTTGGTTGGATTTGGTAAGATATAAAACCCCAATATATCACGATCTTTATGCCATTACGAGTGATGCCATGATGGAAGTGGCCCTCTTAACTAACACAATAGCTGATTGGTTGCAGGATGAGTATATTTTCTTAGTCGACCTTTCCATCTTCTCCTATATAGCTCCATACTCGGAAATTAAAAAAAAAATCATGTACAATTGCCTGTAAGAAAATCTCGTGTAAAATTACCTATAAGTGCATCTTAAAATTGTTTCTATGACCTTAAAAATCTTCATTCAATAAAAAAATTAATTCTCATATTAATTAGTTAATTTGGTCCATAATAAAATATAAACCCTAATATATCATAATCTTACTTATCCTAATCTTCCTCTATAAAATCATTAGATTTGAAATATATATTCTCATAGTCAAACTCAAAACCATGTTCCCATACATGGAAATCTTCTTAAATACATGGAAATCTATATAACCACTGAATTCGAGGCCCAAATAAATTGCTGACCATCGAAAACCATTAAAAAATGTCAACTGCGTTGTGTGACGTGGGCGCTCATCCATTGGAAAATGGACTCGGCCAAACTATTGGTCTCCAGTCTCGTGCCAACATCATTTTTCATTCAAAGCCATTAAATACCTGCTCTACTCCACCCGTTATCTGCACATAATTCCATCGTCTAGAATCCCCCTCACATCTCTTCTTTTTTACTCCTTCAAGGTCTCGAGTTCGAATCGCATGGCGAGGTGGGTTGGATTGGCCAGCTTTGGACAAGCAGGGGCGCTTTCCCACTCTTCCAGTGCAGCCGCGTTTCTAGCGGCGGTCGTATGCTTGCTCGCCGTGGTGACCGTGGTGGCGGCTCTCTGCGCTAAGCACTCCCGCAAGGAACAGAAAAACCGCTACACCAGCAGCGGCAGCGTGGGTCCTATGGAGTCGCCGGCTCCTAGTTCCGCCAATTTCAAATCGGTGCCCATGTCGCCGGGGCGAGCCATTATCAATACTTTAAGCAGCAAAAAATTGTTGCCGGGCAAGAAATGGGGGGCGTAGCGAGGAAGCGGAGCGGAACGCATATGACCGTGCGGTGATGGAAAGGGGGGATTTTGTGTGGCAGAGAAGTATCCTGATGGGAGAACGCTGTCAACCGCTTGATTTCTCGGGGGGTTATAATTTACGATCACATGGGTAACCGTTTGCCAGAGTTTCCTCCGCGGTCTCCCAGACAGAACTACTTTCATCCTTCGTTCGACGGGAAACAGAATTTTAACACATGATTATTTATTCACGGTATTTCGCGTCTGAGTACTGGTTATGGCATTTTTTTGTTAGTTTTTCTTCGGCTGTCGTTAACGTGTGGTGGGTTTCACGTTACGTAACGGGAAAAATAGGAAGATGGCCTGTCGAGTGTCGTGAAATTTGTTACTGTACTTGTCTCACAATGTTGAGCAATTCTTATGGATGAAAACTATGGTGAATTTGTCGTGTAATTTATTAAATCATATAAAATTTTATGATATCATTTTCTCGACGTAATTTCTGTAATAATTTAAATTTATATATTAATGTTGACCAACTGTTAATGTTGACTCTTTAGGATTTTAAAATATATTATACTGGACGCATTGGGGAATGGAGGTCTGATCAGGAAAAATAACATAATGGAAAACAAAGACCAGTAAATAAATATTTTAGAAGAGGTAAAAAGAAATGTGAGAATACTGATTTCATTGCTGTTTCAGCTATAATGGTGCAAGGATTAAGGTATCAGTTATAAGGGTTGTTGAGGACTAAAATTATCAATTCTTGGATTAGTTTTTAACAAATGAGTTATTTAAAGTTGTAGAAGCAATTTGATTATGCATAGAATAGGCATATCCAATTTAAAGTACCAATGTGTGTATTTAGAGGCAATTATATCTTTTTTTTGGATGATTAAGTGATAAGGGAAGAGATGGGAAGGCCTAAAAAACAAACATACTCATCACACAATCAAATTTATTTGATAGACTCTATTACTTACAAAAAAGACAAAAAAGTCATTGTCATTTATAGTCTTTAATTAGAGGAACTAGTTTTACCTAAACTATTGAATCAAGATTATGTAAGGTCAAATAAGAAAGAGAAATCATAGCATAAACATGAGTGAATTGAGCTCTTGTTATGGAGGACCTTTGGGAGGCCAATACTATTTGTAACCTATCTCCATACAAAGACATAACGAGTCACTAATACCCTAGAGGGGGGAGTCTTGGAGACAACATAACACAAATGCAAGTCTTATCTAAGGGGTTCTTATATCAAGAAAACTATTAACATAAAGAGGAGGATTTGCGAGAGCTAAATTTGAAAGGGATAGATTGTGATGTTGCAATAGATGACCAAATACTACAACTTCATATTGTGGCACACCTCATTGGCAAAAATATCATTTTATCTTTTTGTTCACATATTAAATCAACTAACCAAGCTTACATACCAAAGTGAGATTAATTTTCTTTTAATGAGAATTTTAGAATTGTAGAAAAAGGCCCCAAATTATAAGTGTATATTACTAAACTATAAAACTAAAGATTTACAAACAAGAAGAAAAGTAGTTCCATTTTGCAGAAGTTGTGTAGCTCTTATATCATTTTGAACATTGGCTAAGCAAACTCCAAATACCCCTACATTAAGCCTACCTACCTAAGACTCAAACCCATGATTTGCACTTTATTGTGCCTATAGATTATTATTACCGTGCATAGATTTTCGAAACTATATGGGGCACTTTATTTTTCTTTTAAAGGATTAAAAGCGATGCAATGGAATTTTGGCAAAGGTAACAATGTAATGTGTTGTTAGTGGGACCCAAACAAATAACACATTACATTAATACATTTTTCTATAAAAACTAACAATGAAGGAACATATACTAATGACAAGCAACAAAAAATACTTTTTAAGTGTGCATCTCCAATAATATAAAGTTGCAAATTATAAATAGACTATTTTTTCCACGATCTCTTGTTAGAATGGTTGAGTGTCAACATGGATCTTATCTTAGACATGGACATGTGAAGCTCAAAGTAAATGCACTCTTTTCCAAGGACCAATTATTCAAAATCTTTTCTTTGACTCCTTCGATATTCTAATTATAATCAAGTAATTTGCATGATGCTCTTCAATGGATTGAAAGTTTGATCAAACAATTTTGTAAAATTCAATTCTAGAATTCTCGCACGTGCTTGCTTGCTTTATAAGACTGGCCAACTCTTTTTGAACTAATAAGAAAAATGATTACAAATAAAATGCATGAAACTCAAAATGTTAAGAGAAATATAAAGATGAAATTTGCAACAAATAAAATAGCGAATAAATATGTGCAAACCACAACATCAAATGATTGCTACACATTCTAAATTTGGAATGACTCTGAATAATCTAAACCTGAAATGAAAATGGTGCCACTGGCAATTTCTACACAGGGAAGTGACTTATGGCGTGGGAAAAGAAATATATTATGTGCAACATTGAAGTTACCCGCAAAAACTCCATGGACTACATGTCATTTAAATTTATTTATTATTTCAAATGTAGAGAAAATATAGATTCGAGTGTTTCTATATTAAAATGGAAGGTAAGGCAATGACTTTAAGTTAGAAGAAATTCCACTTATTGTTGGAGGGATTTACAGGAAAGACATCATCATCTGCACAAAATCCAAGCCATATACTTGATGTATCCTTTATGGAAAAATCCATATGATTCAAATTTGACATAAAATCAAATGTGGTTATGTATACAATACAATTGTATACCTATGGGCTATGACTTCAGTGTTAAAATTGTCAACGTCGGAGTCAAAGCCAAGATTGAGCATTACAAGTTTGATCTACAAAAATTGCGCAATAGATAATGTCAGCCACTAAATGTTATTGAACGTTGGAAATAATGTTATTTACCTTTGTCGATCATTTTTAAAAATCAAAATATTATACATAATTGATAATCTAGTCCACCATTAATGCTTTGCTCTTGGTGTCAAGAAATTTAAAGTGGAAAAATATCATCGGTAAAAAAAGAAAGATTAATTTTGTGATGATACGTACCTTACTAGATCTGAGAAACTCCAAAAGCTTCATCACTCGTGCAGTTAATCTCTTCACATCTGCATATTTAATGAGAAATAGGCTCCATTTTCCCAAAACATAACCATAGTTACGGTCTCACAAAACATAAAATTGTTATTAGCTTCTGTTTTACTGATTTTTAAAACCTATTCTTTTAAATAAGATGTGGCTATAAGGACTTCAACTTTCCACTGCTTTTCTTTTAGCTCCTCAAAATGTTCCCTGTAGATAGCATTCCAGAGATATATAAATGAAAAAGAGGAGCCAAAAAAATGTACACTTGAAGATTCATGGTTAAAGGGAAGTTCAGTTATGATTTCAATTCTCAAGCATACACAATTAAAATCAAATTAGTTAAAAGCTTCGTAGAAGACCGTAGTTGAATCTTATAAGGTGGAACTAACTTTATGCTTGCATTTTTCTTAAATTATACCATTTGCATTGCTTTTTTCTTTGAACGGCCATTCCCCACCTTGCATGCTCATTTTGGCTTACAGCGACATCCTCGGACTATGTTCAAAGGTAAGGGGAGAGGTGCTTGTAATAAAGAAGATAGACAACGTAGTAGCACATTCTAAAAATTGAAAAAATTAAAAATAAAATAAGTAAATGAAAAGCAAGAGTTTAATAGAGTAGAAGACACAAAAGAAGAGGACCCTCCATGGTAAGATTAATCTTGCTTCTTCACAGAAATGTTTTTGATATTTATGGTGGCGAGTATAAGAATGTGAATCATTGGGTTTGTGATATTTCACTGGTTTACAACTAGCAATCGGACGCGAGAAGTGCGATGTGAATGTTGAAAGGAATGCAATTGAAGAAAGATTTGTGGAAAAGGGAAGGAAAATAAGAAGTGTATTTGTGTTGGTTAAGGTATTTGATTTGTTAGTTACAAGGAGGAAGAGAGAGTGGAATAGAAGTTAAAATTAGTATGGTGGGAGGTGGTGTTTTGCATGGTTATGCTAGGGATGAGGAACTATTTATTGTGATTTTTTAAAGGAAAGTACTTGAAATGTGATTGAAGAGAATGGGAAAAAATCAATAGTCCTATTGATGTCATTTATCGACAAACATCAAAGTCAAGGATTGCAATTGAATTGTGTTCAATTTGATAGATAAGATAAAGACATGAATGAAAAATTAGAAATAGGGTGGTAATTAAATACCTACATGTCTTACACCTCTTCCATGACTAGAATAGTTCTTATTTGTGCTTGATATTATTATCTTCACGTCACTTGCATCATTCATATGAGTGCAAGTTATGATTAAACAGTCAAAATAGAACATGTGGGAAATTCCAAAGGTTGCTCATTCAAAACCCAACCATGATGCTTACTCCTTGGTTTCCCCCTTTTCAATTGTAAGGTGGAGTAAATATAGGAAACCATAAAATGTGCAAACGACCATCTATGAATAAACATTATGATTCTTGTCCTCAGTTGACAGGCAAATTTGAAAACATGGTACTGGGTGGCTATGAGCCTCCTCCATAATGCAATTGTATAGGTAATAGAGTTGGTTAGAATTCAAACTTACATGACCAACATTTCTGGAATCGATGGCGGCATATCCAGCCAGCGATACTCCCGGTGGTGTCATCCATGTACGAGCATTGGTGTCAAGGATAAAAAATGGGTGGATTTCAATTTGTTAGATAAGACAAAGACATGAATAAAAATTTGGAAAAAAGGTTGGAATTAAATACGTACATGTCCGACACCTATTGCATAGGTGAGATTGTTATTAGAAAGTTAGCTTTTATTATATATAAGCTAGCAGAATAACGAAAAGGGTTTTTATCAACAACATTTCTAATGAATGCGCTCATAAAAATATGCTAACATCAATGATACAATAGCTTGAGTCGGGATCATACCATGGGGAATTTGACGGTACAGATTGTCTTCAATCCTTGGTAATTAAGGCCAAGAAATATTTGTAAGATCCATATTGGATAAAAAAGACCTTGTTTATAAAAATCTTTATGTTTACTTTTGTATATATATGAATTTAGGAATTGGTATTTTTTTAAAAAGGGATAAGATATGTAAAGCAATGCATATTTGTAAAAACAAGACAGTGGTTCAATATATAATTTGTTAATGGTTGTGATTGTATAAATCTCTCTCCATTAAATAAAAATACACAAGTAATTGCCATGCACTTTAGTCAGCTAAAAAAAGATGTCAGACAAGGTTTTTTCATCAAAATATAGAAACCATATATCAGAATGCAAAAAAAATGGTGCATTATGAAAATCGAAGGGGATGGGTTGAAGAAGTGAAAATTGAGGGAGAAAAACACTACACGAGGAAGAGGGGAAACAAAGGAGGAGTTTGAGGGAGGAGAAGTTCAAGAATGGGAAGAATGTTGAAGGGAACGTATATGAAACATTGCTTTGTTACGACCAAAAACATACAAACCACACATTTTTTTGGTAATATTTTAAATTGGAGAAAAGGGGAGTGGAGCAAGTAACTGTCAAAAATGGCATCCCTTGTGATTTAAGGGTAGTTAGAACACATTTCAATTTAAGTGGAATTATATTCTTTTTCCTGATAAATTTTAGAGATAAGGACACGTGAAGTGGACCATCATGCCAAGTTAAGTCATTGTAGTTGTTGAGTTAGATAACCACAAAACAATAGGCCGATCATATGGTTTTGTGTCGTATTTAGAGACGAATCTCTTATGCCATTCTCCATGCTCTCCTAGGTAATAACATGCATCATTTGTAAGAGTTTTCCTTATGGATTTGTAGCCAAGGATTTATCCTTAACATTCCAGTTTCTTAACACTGGATAAATTTGAAGTATTGTCATATGTATCTGTTGTCCACTCAAAATTCCCCTGCTTTTAAGAAGTTGAAAATTGAAAATTTTGAAGTTAAATGTCTTGTTCTGTTGTCCTGGTAATGTGAAAAGTCAAGAAATTGGGAAAATCTACATTTTTTGGGTCATTTTGTGTGATTTTTGGGCCTGTCGGACATTTTTGTCCCAAGTGTCCCAAGTTCATTTGGGCTCTCTGTTCCCCGATCGGCCGCTTTACCCGAAGTGTGTTCTTTTTGGGCCCGCCGGACATTTTTGTCCCAAGTGTCCCAAGTTCATTTGGGCCCCGTGTTCGCCGATCGGCCGATTCGCCCGAAGTCCATTTTTATTTCGGGCCCATCAGAACTTTTTGTCCCAAGTGTCCCAGATTCACTCGGCTCATTGTTCCCTTTTCGTCCAATTCGGCCGAATCACGTTATCCGCGTACTTTCGTCCCGCATGTCCCAAAAACATTTGTGCGTCTTTTCCCCGCATCGCCCGAATCGGCCGAACCGCGTACTTCGCGCTTTCGCGTCCCTCGTGTCCCAAATGAACCAAGTGCCATTCGTGCTAATTTTTCCCACTCTACCCGAATATCTTGCTTTTCAATTTGGTAGATGTGTATTTAATGCACATTTATTGTCTTTCTCTCTCCTAAACGGCTATATAATGAGCTGCCCCCTATGCATTTTTGCACACTGCTTTCATGCTATCTATTGCTCGTACCCTTGCGACCAAAATTTCTGCACGCGCATCCATTCCCCCCTGCAATTCCATCCCAAGTCCAGCCTGCAGCCTTGCTCTCCAAGTTACTATCAACATGAAGATTAAATTCCAGGGGCAGGAACAAATTTCACCACTCGAGTCTGTCATTCCCGATATCGGGGACAGTGAGGTTCGCCACCTCGACTTTGGAGATTTTTGGGCAAGAATGACAGACGCGAACCCTTCACCTATGGCACAGATGATTCATGACAGTGGTTTGGCTTTCGCCAGTGGTTTCCCTATCTCAGTGCAATGCGCAGATACAGTGCTCTCCTGCGGTGCTCATTTCAACCCTGACTCGAGTGAGTTGACAAACGTGCATGGGGAGCTCATCGCCAAACTTGACGCTGCCGCCATTGGCACTGCACTAAGGATTCCAGAAACGGACAATGCTATAGTTATTTCTCAGAATCAGGCACAGGCCCTTTTCGATCAAGACAGTGAGAAATATAAGGCGCGGGTGGTGAAGTCCTGGCTGAAAAACCCTAAGAAGGGGGCGTCTCGTCTGTCCAAGGTTCTCTTCCGTGCCGATTTCAATGAAGAATTGTCAGATTTTATAATCCTACTGGCTCGGGTCATGGGTTTACCCTCTACAAATGAGTTCCATTTCTGGATGTGCCCGCTTATCAATATGGTGTGCGAAGGAACTCAGAATATCAATTGGGCAGAGATCATTAGTATGAACCTAGCAGAGTAGTTGTCCAATGTACAGCAGACCAAGAAATTCTATATGACTTCATACTTAATGTATACCCTAGCAGCATCGAGGCAATGGTTTGGGTTCTCATACATTGATGCTCATAAGGATGACCCTGTGTATGCCTACTGCCCTCAATTCACCTTGGAAACTAGCAATCACAATTTCAGGAGGGTGAATGATGCTTTCACCATGTACATTGTCAGGCTCCTAGAGAGCGACACGGCGAGGAGATTTTCTGATGAAGCTATGAATCTGATATCGCATTACGGTGCCTACTTCATCCAATTTAGGAAATTTTCCTATATAAGGCTTGCAGGCTATGAGAGCACTCCTCTCAAGCTTCCTATGTTCTGCAATGACAAAATGGCCTTAATAGAAGTATGCAGGCAGCTGGATAAGTTGCACAGAACCTGCAGGGATAAGAAAATCACTGGCCTACACTTCCCCATCATCTTGGGAAACTACACCTGCAAGACAACCTAGATGCTCAAAACATAGAAAGAGCCCTAGCTCCCATCACTGTCCATTTCTTCAAGCCAAGAACTTGTTTTGACTTGAAGAAGTTTATTGAGCAGAACATCAAGATCACTTATCATCATAGGGCAGACACAGAGGACTATTGGGCTGACTGTGCTGATGATTTTGAAGCAAGGAGAAGACATTATGGCAGGTTTTCCCTTCAATTAATCCAAGAGCTTAACCTGTACCAAGTTCCTGAAGGGCTCCAGGATGATAATTCTGACCTGTACTCATATGAGTATGACAATGTGGTCAAACACACTCCCTTGGAGGATTTGGATTGGTTCAAAAAGGAGAAGGATGATTTGGCTGAAATCCTAGCTCCGGTCTTAGTCAGGACCAAGATCTGGTTTGATAAGAAAGTCCATGAATTTAGAAGGTATTCAGGGGAATCCTCCTCCAAGGATGCTTCAACACCAAGGAAGGAAGCATTGACACCCAGATCGGAAGCACCTGTGCAGACCCCTCCTGCCTCGTCAACTCAAGGACCTACAGTCTCCACTCCTTCCTCGTCCACCCAGGTATATCAAAAGAAAGTCAGAGAAGTCAAGAAGGAGCCTGTGGAGGAAGATCCCCTAAGGAAGCATACTGAGTTGTCCTCAGGCCCAGAGAACATCATTGTTCTCAGTGAAAGCGAAGAGAGTGAAGTGCCTGTATCTACAAGCACTCCAGAAGCCCCCATGGATAAAGAAAAAGAGGTCCAAAGCACTGAGCTTCCGGGTGCCAGTGACCCCTCTGTATCAGAAGCCACAAGCGCCCCACTTATATCTCAATTAGAGGCAACAATAGTGCAAACCTTGGGTGCCATGAGTTCTCTGTCTCTTGGCCCTCTTGCCCCACCTTCTTCTTCCTCCTCCTCTTTTGCATGGGTGCAGCCTCTTGTTGACAGTAGGAAGAGAAAGTCTTCCTCCCGGATCTCAGGGCCCAATTTTGATGTTGTGGCAGCCTTATTAGGCACTACTCCTCCTACTCACGCCAAAAAAGCCAGAACTACCTCCAGGATAGTGTCTGATGCTCAAGGCCAACAATTCCTGGAGATAGCCAAGCCTAAGGCAGACAAGCCAGAGCAAGATTTGCAAGCATCTGATCTGGAGCTCTCGAGAATTCCCATGGGAGAGTCCACCCCTGAAGGTGAGATCCACAATCTTCAGGAAACAGTCACCAGAGTCATTGGGAGGGTAGAGAAAGGGCAGCAAACCATAGAACAGTTGGAGGAACAAGCCCAGATTCTTACAAGTTTCATCAAATCCCTGTTGTCCAAGGATAAAGTTTTGGATCCTACCCCATTGACTACTCTTCCACCACCTGTAATTCTGAGCCAGGATGAAGTGCAGAGTATCAAAGACATGCACAAGTATTCTATCTATGGAAGGGCTATGGAGGCCATGGTGGATGATATGCTTGTTGCAAGGATTGAATTTCATTGATGAAGCCTTTAAACTCCACGGGAAGGTGAGCAATTTGCAACAGAAGCTCTCCTCCACTATTGGGAGCATTGATAAAGAACTTAAACTTTGGAGCAGTTGCATAGTAGACCTTCGTCTCATGGGACAAACAGATGAAAATATTTTGATGGCAAGCAAGGTCTTCGAAGATGCAAAGGATAATTTGTCAAAGTCCTAGGTCTATAGCGTGGAATGGAAAATCAAGGTGCTGGAGGAGGCTTTGGGAGAGTTAAGAAATAGCTGGCAGAAGGGTGAGGCCTTCAAAACACTAGTTATATCTGCCTTCAAGGATATACATTGCCATCTTCATGATGAGACTTCTGGTGTGCCTCTCTCTTTACAAGAAATCAAAGCTCAATTCAGAGCTTTTGTCAAAGGTGATCTATTCAAGGAAAGTTCCATTTCCAAGGAAAAGATGAAGGAGATCTGCTCTCTTCAATCTGCTATAGAGGAAGCAAATAAAGATTATCATACTCATGTCGAATTCGACAAAGAGATGGAGAAATGTCTCGGATTTTGGACTCAGTCCACCGCCAACACATCAGTTCCACGTGGCAGAGACATAGCAGAAGCATTGAAAAGATTTAGACAATGGATCCTTAAAGTCAGTGGGTCCCTCCCAATCTTGAAGCTTGTCTTCTTCTCCTGATTCTTCTCTCTTCTTCTCTTCTTCATCATGAATTTATTGTAATTAGTTGGGGTATTGCGATTAGCAGCCCTTTAACTAAACATTAGTTAAAAGAAGTAGTTACCAAGAGTAACTAATTTGTAAACTATATAATGGCCTCTCCTCGCCATTTTTGAGGGGAGGAACTTGGCTTATTTTTGAAAGTGTAAATAAATCATAAAGAAATCAATACAGAAGGATTTTTCATTCTTTGTCTATCTGGTTTCCTTTATTCTCAAGCTATTCATTTAATCTTGTTAGATCATTTGTCTGTATTATGCTGAGAAGCTTTGTATTCTTGCAGATGTTATTTATAGAACTTTGTGTCTTTTCAAATTTCATCTTATTAATGTGATACAAATGATCTTATTCCAATTCACTGTACCCTCGCATGCATAAGGAATTACTCTGTCATCTATAATTCTGAATGGTGCCTTTCTGCTCGTTCTCACATTTTCATTCCTCAGTCCTTTTGTGATTGATGACCTTTTAGGAAACACTTTCATAATATCCAAGTTCCATAGTAAAACCATGCTTTGTATATGTGTAAATAGGTTCGTTTCTGAATAAGGGAACCTCTCCCATTAAAGAGGAGGGACTTCTTGTCCCCTGACTGTTGCTCTTCTTGAAGTTCCTTTTTGACGACCAACAGTTTTTGGCGACTCCGCTGGGGAATCATATTCCAGTTCTATAATCATTTATCGATCATCTTTTGATCTGGTGACTCCACATTTTACTCGAGGGAGAAGGGCCCTTGGTATTGAAGATTCTCAGTTTCAGCTTTTGGAACAGCAGGGTTTTCCTTTCCCTTCAGCAAGAAGAAATATAAGAGCTCGTTCAACAAGCACTCCTCCTGTCAAAAATAGAATCCCTACGGGTGGTATTCCTTCAGAACAAATCAGTCCTAATCTTCGAGCCCTGATTCTTGCTGGTGTTTCAGTTCCTCTTCAAGCCATTTTTCCAAGAATGGCGGTACCATTGCCTTGGGGCCATCGTGTTGGGCCTCTTGCCCTTCCTCAGCCTTTGCATGAGTTACCTAGAGGTAACCGGAAGAACTTTCCTAAATTCAAGGGTGATGGTAAGGTACATCCTGATGAACACATCGCAGCCTTCATAGTTGCATGCGGAGTTCTGGGAGTTGAACATGAAGATGTCTCCATAAGGATTTTTGTTGAGACTTTACAAGATAATGCTGCTGATTGGTTCTATCACCTTCCGGCCGGAGCTATCACTAGCTGGAACACAATGAGAACTAGGTTTGAAAACCGTTTCAAACCGGCGGAAGACGTGCATGCTTTGCTAGCCCAAATTTCTCAAATAAAGAAGGAATCACAAGAGCCCATGAGAGAATTTGTGGCTCGATTCAACAGGTTAATTAACAAAATTCCACCAAATACTCAACCTGTAGATCAAATCCAAAAATGCTTCTTCCTAAACGCCCAATTGCCTGAAGTTAGTTATGCATTGAGAAGGGCTAATCTTGCAACATTGGCCGAGGATCAAACTCTTGCTGTTAGTGTTGAAGATGATTTAATCATGTCAGGAAAGTTGAGGAGAGACCCTTCTAAATCTAAGTCTTCTTCTTCCTCCTCTTCCACTCCTGGACCTAATACTAATCCATTGGTACAAAAACTTGCAAATGATCTCATCGCCATTAAGAAACAATTGGCTCAGCATACTCCCTATGCAGACGTTCCAAGGAGGAATTTTCAGCCCAGAAATCATTTGCCTGCTTCTCAAACAAGGCTAGCGCTTGAAGGACCTCCTATTAAAGTTCCTGTCAATGCAACCTGTGAAGTTGAAGAACCAGAGGATGAGGAGGTTAATGAAGATTGTGAGGAATTTGTTGAAGAGGTTGATGATGAAACAGATGAACTTGAGGGATCTCGAGTTAATTTCTTCACCACTGAAGGCGTTGATGAAGGAGATGATTATGATGAAGTAGTAGCAGACATGAATAGTGAATCATACGCTGTCATGACTCGAGAGTCAGACAAATCAGAGGGAGAAAGTGATGCAGCCCACCAAAAAATCTAAGGAGCAGCCGACAACTATCCCTGTAATTGCAAAAAGAGGATCTCCTATCCCCATTTCATCCACACCAAAGGTGAGTCCTGTCAATTCTGCTACTAAAGTTACTTCTTTTTCTCCTAAAATTGATAAGCCTAGGATCCCAAGGGATGATAACCTGTCCACTTCTGGGTCTTTCGATATTATTGATCACCTAAAAAAGACTAAGGTTCAAATCTCAGAGGCTGAATATTATCAAACCCATCCCAAGGCTTTTGCTAAAATGATTCACTTTGTCAATTCTCATTCTAAAACTACCTCTAAAGGCCTTTTACCCACTCCCTCTTCTGCACCACAGCCTAATCTGGTAGCCGCTGTCACCTCACCCAATGACAAAATCAAACCATTCTATGTGACACTCCTTATAGCCGGCCATAGGCTCAGTAATTACGTCATAGACTCAGGGGCATCAGACAATGTAATGCCTGCCAAAGTAGCTCATGCCTTAGGCCTAACTCTCACACGCACTTACGGATCTTGTTATTCCATGGAGAGTAAGGAAGTGCCCCTGGTCGGAAGAATTAAGGATGCACAAGTGGCTTTTGCTACTTTGCCTGAGAAGAAATTTTTGGCTACTATCCTAGTAGCAGATATTCCTCCTTCATATGGGATGCTGCTAAGTAGAAACTTTTGTAAGGATGTGGGTGGAGAAATTCAAATGGATTGGTCACATGCCCTCATACCTATTAATGGGAAAATGAAGAAGTTGCTGCCTGAGAAGCAGTCTGAGTATATTGTACAAAAAACAGATGATCCCAAAGCACAAATACTCTATGAGGATATGGGGCATGGCAACTACATGATTATGTCTCCAGAAGAAATCCAACTCCCCAAAGTGTCACCTAAAGATCCTAATGGTGTTTGGATATTAGAGTTTGATGGAAGTTGTTCTTCAGCTAGTTCTGGAGCTGGTGTCATATTGGTGTCGCCTGAAGGAAGCATTCATCCTTTCTCATTCAAGTTGTAATTTGAAAATACCAATAATACAACAGAGTATGAAGCTCTCATTCTTGGACTCCAGGTGGCAAAAGAACAAGGTGTGAAGAATCTTCTAGCTCGTGGGGATGCGGAGTTGATTGTCAAGCAAGTTAGGAACCTCTTCCAGGTAAAGAATAGAAGGTTGAAACATTACAGGAATCAGGTTTGGGACTCCATTGAATTTCTTGACGCTTTCTCCATCGAAGCAATGCCTAGGGAAGAGAATACCAGGGCTGATTCACTAGCAGTCTCAGGGTCACTGCTTATACCTCATCCTGACTTTTCACAAGATAAGTTCACCATTGAGATGATCCATAGACCCAGTGTACCTGATAATACAAGTAACTGGAAAGTTTTCAATGACGATCAACACTTGCTTTCTTTCTTAGAACTCAAGGATAATTTTGAACAGTTGTACTTTGAAGGAAGTGATAATTTGCCTCGTGAAAGTGTGCCCTCTAACGAAGGAGCCGTCAAAGAAGAAGAAGCGGATCAGGATGGATGTATCAAACTCAAGGGAAATAAGATTCCGAAAGGATTGGTGAGTTTAGAAGAACTGTTTGACAAACACGACAGGTATGTAAAGTTTAAAGCTTCTACTGGACCTCAACAATCAGCTGAATATGACAAAATTAATATTGGGAGTTCTACTGATCCTAAACTAGTGAACATTGGAAAATGTTGCACACCAGAAGAAAAGAAGAAGGTAATTAGTCTTTTGAAGAAGTATAAATATGTCCTTGCTTATTCCTATGAAGACTTAAAAGCCTTTCAACCAAAGGAGATGCAGCATTTTATCCCTCTCAAACCTGGAATTAAGCCTTTTAAACAGAAGAAGAGGCAATACAATCCTAAGATAGCTGAACCATTTTTCAGGAAATACAGAAGTTATTAAAAGCTGAAATCATTTTTCCTATTCACCATTCAACATGGATTGCCAATATTTTACTGTTAGAAAGAAAAATGGTGAAAGTATCTGTGTTGACTTCAGGAATTTGAATCAAGCTTCTTTAAAGGACACTATCCTTTACCCATGATGGATCAGGTCTGCAAGCAGTAACGGGATCCGAAATGTTGTCTATGCTTGATGGATTCTCAGGATATAACCAGGTAGAAGTTAATACCGCAGATCAACACAAAACGGCTTTCACTACTCCTTGGGGTACCTTTGCTTACAAAAGGATGCCTTTTGGGCTCATTAATGTCGTGCCACTTTTCAGAGGGCTATGGATTTGGCCTTTGGAAGTTTGAAAGGAAAGTGTATCGTCGTATACCTTGATGACTTGACTGTATTTTCTAAAACAAGGGCAGATCATTTTCAGCATCTAGAAACAGTTCTGTTAAAATGTAGAGAACATGGGATCTCTTTAAATCCTAAGAAATCTATTTTTTGTGTTACGGAGGGGAAATTATTGGGGCACGTTGTCTCCAAAGATGGTATAAAAATTTATCCTGAGCGAGTTCAAGCTATTCAGCAAATTCCTCTTCCAACTAGCAAGAAAGGAGTGCACTCCTTCTTTGGTAAGGTTAACTTTCTGAGGAGATTCATCCCTAATTTTGCAGAGCTAACTTTGAATATCTCTCAAATGATGAAAGGAAAACAGACGTTTGGTTGGTCTCCTGAAGGGAAAGAGGCTTTTGAGGGTATTAAAGAGGCTATTGCCAAGACTCCTGTTTTAGCATGTCCAAATTTCAACAAAGATTTTATTATCTATTGCTATGCCACAGTTAACACCCTGGCTGTTGTTCTGACTCAAAAAGATTCTAATGATCATGAACTCCCAATTGCATTCATGAGCTACATTCTAAAAAATCACGAGCTAAGATACACCATAATGGAGAAACATGCTTTTGCAGTGGTTAAGGCTGTCAAGCAGTTTCGTTTTTACATCCTTAATTCTCACTCCACAGTATTTGTGCCAGATACAACCATCAAGTCCATTCTCACACAACAGGAGTCCGGATCCAAGAGAGGGAACTGGGTGGCCAAGGTCCAAGAGTATGACATTGACATCAGACCAACTAAACTCGTTCGTGGAAAAGGCTTGTGTGAACTCATCGCTGAGGGAGCTGGACATGGGTTACTGGAGGATGAGGCTGATCTTCCTACCATTTTGTTTCTTGGCTCAATCGACGAATGGTATACTGATATCACACATTTTCTCACCTATGGGGAATGCCCCTCTCATTTGACTACCAAAGAAAAGAGAGTTGTTAAACTAAGGTCAGCCCAATATGTTTTGTGGGAAAATGCCTTGTTTAAGCGTGGATTGGATGGGAGATTTTTAAAATGCGTGGACAAGGAACAACAGAAGAAGCTACTTTCAGATTTTCATAATCAGGCATGTGGAGGGCACTACTCATCAACTGTTACTACTCACAAGATTCTTCATGGGGGATATTACTGGCCTACCTTGTTCAGGGATGCATCAAAGTGGGTTGATAAATGTGAAGCATGTCAGACTTTTGTGGGTAGACGTAAGTTGGCCTCTTTGCCCCTTAAACCAGTTGTAATCGAAGAACCTTTTCAACAATGGGGTTTGGATTTCATTGGAACACTTAATCCCTCTTCTAGTGCTGGTCATACCCATGTATTAACCGCCACAGATTATTTCACCAAATGGGTAGAAGCCATTCCAGTAAAGAGTACTACTTCAGAAGTAGTATGCAGTTTTATCAAAGAAAACATCTTGGTAAGGTATGGTGTGCCAAATAAGATTGTGACAGATAATGCTTCAAATTTTTCTTCAACCGAGATGATGGATTTTTGCTATGGATATGGCATCTTCCCGGCTCACTCCTCAGATTACTATCCTCAGGGAAATGGACAAGCAGAATCAACAAATAAAAATCTGGTGGCCATAATAAGGAAATTAGTCAACGAATCCCAACGGAACTGGCACAAGAAACTCTATGATGCTCTTTGGGCAGATAGGATCACACCTAAGAGAGCCATTGGGATGTCTCCTTTTCAGGTAGTATATGGAGTGGAGGCCCAATTGCCAGTCACAGTGGAGCTTCCAGCCCTGCATTTAATGAAGGCCATTGAAGATACCAGTTTCAATGATTCTTTGGATAAGAGGATCATGTATCTCCACAAATTGAATGAGGACAGATTGAAAGTTGCTGATAGGATATCTGCCCACCAACAGAAAGTAAAGGTCTTATTTGATAAAAAGGCCAGGTTCAGAGATTTCAAAATTGGAGACATCGTTTTATTGTGGGATAAAAGGCATGAACCTCGTGGCAGCCATGGCAAGTTTGATTCCCTTTGGCTCGGACCTTTCAAGATCAGGCACTTTGCTGGTGAGAATTCTTTTTACCTTGATTATATGGATGGTTCTTCTCTCCCACTTCCTTATAGTGGGCAGTACCTGAAATTGTTTAAGTCATAGGTGATTAGGAAGTCCTTTTGTACATTCTGTATAGCGTTTTGTTTTTCCTTCCTTCTCTTTGTTTTGGTGTGTTGTCTTCTGTATTGTTTTAGTTTGTTGACTCTGTGGCCCAATGGATAAGGTACTGGTCTACTTCCCCTAGTTTGTCTAAATTCTTGCCTTGTCTCATTCTTTGAACTTATGCCAAGTCATCCCCAGAAGGAGCCAGCTGTTGTCCACTCAAAATTCCCCTGCTTTTAAGAAGTTGAAAATTGAAAATTTTGAAGTTAAATGTCTTTTCTGTTGTCCTGGTAATGTGAAAAGTCAAGAAATTGGAAAAATCTACATTTTTTGGGTCATTTTGTGTGATTTTCGGGCCTGTCAGACATTTTTGTCCCAAGTGTCCCAAGTTCATTCGGGCTCTCTGTTCCCCGATCGGGCCGTTCTTTTTACCCAAGTGGCCCAAGTGGCCCCGTGTTCGATTTTGCCGGGCCCGTCGGAACTTTTTGTCCCAAGTGTCCCAGATTCGCCCGGGCTCATTGTTCCCTTTTCGTCCGATTCGGCCGAATCACGTAATCCGCGTACTTTGTCCCGCATGTCCCAAAAACATTTGTGCGTCTTTTCCCCGCATCGCCCGAATCGGCCGAACCGCGTACTTCACGCTTTCGCGTCCCTCGTGTCCCAAATGAACCAAGTGCCATTCGTGCTAATTTTTCCCGCTCTACCCGAATATCTTGCTTTTCAATTTGGTAGATGTGTATTTAATGCACATTTATTATCTTTCTCTCTCCTAAACGGCTATATAATGAGCTGCCCCCTATGCGTTTTTGCACACTGCTTTCATGCTATCTATTGCTCGTACCCTTGCGACCAAAATTTCTGCGTGCGCATCCATTCCCCCCTGCAATTCCATCCCAAGTCCAGCCTGCAGCCTTGCTCTCCAAGTTACTATCAACATGAAGATTAAATTCCAGGGGCAGGAACAAATTTCACCACTCGAGTCTGCCGTTCCCGATATCGGGGACAGTGAGGTTCGCCACCTCGACTTTGGAGATTTTTGGGCAAGGATGACAGATGCGAACCCTTCACCTATGGCACAGATGATTCATGACAGTGGTTTGGCTTTCGCTGGTGGTTTCCCTATCTCAGTGCAATGCGCAGATACAGTGCTCTCCTGCGGTGCTCATTTCAACCCTGACTCGAGTGAGTTGACAAACGTGCATGGGGAGCTCATCGCCAAACTTGACGCTGCCGCCATTGGCACTGCACTAAGGATTCCAGAAACGGACAATGCTATAGTTATTTCTCAGAATCAGGCACAGGCCCTTTTCGATCAAGACAGTGAGAAATATAAGGCGCGGGTGGCGAAGTCCTGGCTGAAAAACCCTAAGAAGGGGGCGTCTCGTCTGTCCAAGGTTCTCTTCTGTGCCGATTTCAATGAGGAATTGTCAGATTTTATAATCCTACTGGCTCGGGTCATGGGTTTACCCTCTACAAATGAGTTCCATTTCTGGATGTGCCCGCTTATCAATATGGTGTGTGAAGGAACTCAGAATATCAATTGGGCAGAGATCATTAGTATGAACCTAGCAGAGCAGTTGTCCAATGTACAACAGACCAAGAAATTCTATATGACTTCATACTTAATGTATACCCTAGCAGCATCGAGGCAATGGTTTGGGTTCTCATACATTGATGCTCATAAGGATGACCCTGTGTATGCCTACTGCCCTCAATTCACCTTGGAAACTAGCAATCGCAATTTCAGGAGGGTGAATGATGCTTTCACCATGTACATTGTCAGGCTCCTAGAGAGCGACACAGCGAGGAGATTTTCTGATGAAGCTATGAATCTGATATCACATTACGGTGCCTACTTCATCCAATTTAGGAAATTTTCCTATATAAGGCTTGCAGGCTATGAGAGCACTCCTCTCAAGCTTCCTATGTTCTGCAATGACAAAATGGCCTTAATAGAAGTATGCAGGCAATTGGATAAGTTGCATAGAACCTGCAGAGATAAGAAAATCACTGGCCTACACTTCCCCATCATCTTTGGGAAACTACACCTGCAAGACAACACTAGATGCTCAAAATATAGAAAGAGCCCTAGCTCCCATCACTGTCCATTTCTTCAAGCCAAGAACTTGTTTTGACTTGAAGAAGTTTATTGAGCAGAACATCAAGATCACTTATCATCATAGGGCAGACACAGAGGACTATTGGGCTGACTGTGCTGATGATTTTGAAGCAAGGAGAAGACATTATGGCAGGTTTTCCCTTCAATTAATCCAAGAGCTTAACCTGTACCAAGTTCCTGAAGGGCTCCAGGATGATAATTCTGACCTGTACTCATATGAGTATGACAATGTGGTCAAACACACTCCCTTGGAGGATTTGGATTGGTTCAAAAAGGAGAAGGATGATTTGGCTGAAATCCTAGCCTCCGGTCTTAGTCAGGACCAAGATCTGGTTTGATAAGAAAGTCCGTGAGCTTAGAAGGTATTCAGGGGAATCCTCCTCCAAGGATGCTTCAACACCAAGGAAGGAAGCATTGACACCCAGATCGGAAGCACCTGTGCAGACCCCTCCTGCCTCATCAACTCAAGGACCTACAGTCTCCACTCCTTCCTCGTCCACCCAGGTATATCAAAAGAAAGTCAGAGAAGTCAAGAAGGAGCCTGTGGAGGAAGATCCCCTAAGGAAGCATACTGAGTTGTCCTCAGGCCCAGAGAACATCATTGTTCTCAGTGAAAGTGAAGAGAGTGAAGTGCCTGTATCTACAAGCGCTCCAGAAGCCCCCATGGATAAAGAAAAAGAGGTCCAAAGCACTGAGCTTCCAGGTGCCAGTGACCCCTCTGTATCAGAAGCCACAAGCACCCCACTTATATCTCAATTAGAGGCAACAGCAGTGCAAACCTTGGGTGCCATGAGTTCTCTGTCTCTTGGCCCTCTTGCCCCACCTTCTTCTTCCTCCTCCTCTTTTGCATGGGTGCAGCCTCTTGTTGACAGTAGGAAGAGAAAGTCTTCCTCCCGGATCTCAGGGCCCAATTTTGATGTTGTGGCAGCCTTATTAGGCACTACTCCTCCTACTCACGCCAAAAAAGCCAGAACTACCTCCAGGATAGTGTCTGATGCTCAGGGCCAACAATTCCTGGAGATAGCCAAGCCTAAGGCAGACAAGCCAGAGCAAGATTTGCAAGCATCTGATCTGGAGCTCTCAAGAATTCCCATGGGAGAGTCCACCCCTGAAGGTGAGATCCACAATCTTCAGGAAACAGTCACCAGAGTCATTGGGAGGGTAGAGAAAGGGCAGCAAACCATAGAACAGTTGGAGGAACAAGCCCAGATTCTTACAAGTTTCATCAAATCCCTGTTGTCCAAGGATAAAGTTTTGGATCCTACCCCATTGACTACTCTTCCACCACCTGTAATTCTGAGCCAGGATGAAGTGCAGAGTATCAAAGACATGCACAAGTATTCCATCTATGGAAGGGCTATGGAGGCCATGGTGGATGATATGCTTGTTGCAGGATTGAATTTCATTGATGAAGCCTTTAAACTCCACGGGAAGGTGAGTAATTTGCAACAGAAGCTCTCCTCCACTATTGGGAGCATTGATAAAGAACTTAAACTTTGGAGCAGTTGCATAGTAGACCTTCGTCTCATGGGACAAACAGATGAAAATATTTTGATGGCAAGCAAGGTCTTCGAAGATGCAAAGGATAATTTGTCAAAGTCCTGGGTCTATAGCGTGGAATGGAAAATCAAGGTGCTGGAGGAGGCTTTGGGAGAGTTAAGAAATAGCTGGCAGAAGGGTGAGGCCTTCAAAACACTAGTTATATCTGCCTTCAAGGATATACATTGCCATCTTCATGATGAGACTTCTGGTGTGCCTCTCTCTTTACAAGAAATCAAAGCTCAATTCAGAGCTTTTGTCAAAGGTGATCTATTCAAGGAAAGTTCCATTTCCAAGGAAAAGATGAAGGAGATCTGCTCTCTTCAATCTGCTATAGAGGAAGCAAATAAAGATTATCATACTCATGTCAAATTTGACAAAGAGATGGAGAAATGTCTCAGATTTTGGACTCAGTCCACCGCCAACACGTCAGTTCCACGTGGCAGAGACATAGCAGAAGCATTGAAAAGATTCAGACAGCGGATCCTTAAAGTCAGTGGGTCCCTCCCAGTCATGAACACTCTGTCTTCTTCTCCTGATTCTTCTCTCTTCTTCTCCTTCTTCATCATGAATTTATTGTAATTAGTTGGGGTATTGCGATTAGCAGCCCTTTAACTAAACATTAGTTAAAAGAAGTAGTTACCAAGAGTAACTAATTTGTAAACTATATAATGGCCTCTCCTCGCCATTTTTGAGGGGAGGAACTTGGCTTATTTTTGAAAGTGTAAATAAATCATAAAGAAATCAATACAGAAGGATTTTTCATTCTTTGTCTATCTGGTTTCCTTTATTCTCAAGCTATTCATTTAATCTTGTTAGATCATTTGTCTGTATTATGCTGAGAAGCTTTGTATTCTTGCAGATGTTATTTATAGAACTTTGTGTCTTTTCAAATTTCATCTTATTAATGTGATACAAATGATCTTATTCCAATTCGTTGTACCCTCGCATGCATAAGGAATTACTCTGTCATCTATAATTCTGAATGGTGCCTTTCTGCTCATTCTCGCATTTTCATTCCTCAGTCCTTTTGTGATTGATGACCTTTTAGGAAACACTTTCATAATATCCAAGTTCCATAGTAAAACCATGCTTTGTATATGTGTAAATAGGTTCATTTCTGAATAAGGGAACCTCTCCCATTAAAGAGGAGGGACTTCTTGTCCCCTGACTGTTGCTCTTCTTGAAGTTCTTTTTTGACGACCAATAGTATCTGTTATCCAAAATGAGCCCCTTGCTCATTTTGTGGCTAACTCCCTTCATTATTCTTTCTCTTGTGCCTCAGTCATAATTTTTTGCTTTTTAAGCATTCAAGACCTTCTGGAAATGGCACCATTAGATAGAGATTTTCCTCAGATTTCCAGAAAGGTAAATTTTTCCTCTTAACTCCATGTATTTTTGAATTATGGCTCGGCGAAGGTTTTGTGGGAAATTTTCCCCTGAAAGGCCCGCAACCAATAAGATGAGGCCACGTTTCCTACGAAGTGGTAGAGGTCGGAGAAAAACTTGGAATTTTTACCAAGTGTTTGGGTGAAATTTCAAAAGGAATAATTCACCCCACAAGCCTACCGGCGAATTGGATCCTGCCACGTGTCTAGGGGGGAGAAAATAGAAAATTTGACTAAGTGTTGGCGCCATGGAAAAATCTCTAGGAAAGGCCCGCGCCCAATCACGTTATGCCATGTGTCCTTAGGCCAAGGGGTGTGGCAGACGGTGGAGGAAAGATTGAAAATTTGGAAAAGTGATCGGAAAAGGTGCAATGCTAATTTTTTTGCCCACCGCCCCACCGACCAGTCAAAGCTTGCCACGTGTCCACACGGGGTTGGAATGTTGCAGCACAGGGGGAGATTGGGAATTTTTCCCAAAGGTAAGCGCAAAAGGAGATGTTTGCCCCCAGGGCCCATGCCCAATGGAATCGTGCCACGTGGCACCAAGAATGGTGGAGTGCGGGGATTTTTTGGGAAATTTTCCCAAATACAAAAAGTGGAAAATTTCAAATTTTTCGCTTGCCAATCCATTTTGGCCCTGTTTTACCCTAAAATTTTCAAATGGCCATAACTTTCGATCCAGAGCTCAGTTTTTCACGTTCTTTATATCAACAGAAATTTGGTGAAATTATCTACAAGATTCTGGGCTCATTTTTGTATTTTGATGATTTTAGAGAGAGAAAATTGAAAAACGCCTCTGGCACGTGGTAATGAACAAAAAAGACATTTCAACCACCATTTTTAATGAAGAATGGCTCGCATTCTCTCCCAACATGATGGAAAATGTCAGGGAATGGACCTGTAAGGATGCCCATTCTATTTTATTGCATTTTTGGTCAATGGTTGAAGCTCCTCCCACATTTTCCCACGTTTCTCTCTCCTGGGGTCTTTTTTGGCATGGTAAAAAGCCAGATTTGGCTCATTTTTAAAGTTTGAACATTTTTCGTGTATGGCAAGCTCCCTCTTTCACCTAAAAAGTGATTTTGTGGAAAAATCAGACCTTTTCCAATACTGTAACCTATTTTTTGTCTCTCAGATGTTGTAATGCGTGTGTTTTGATAGTGGAAATGACAATGCAGGCTTTGTGAATGAGTTTTAATCATCTGTTTGTGTTGTTTGATTCATTTCTTACCTTTCATTACAGTTTATCAATTTGTGCATATAGTTTTGTTGCATTTCTATGATCTGTGTTTAAATATGCAGAAGTAAAAAATGCTCACCACTCCTTTGGTGCATCACCTTATTAGCATTAGTTTCAGTTTTTTGCATCCTCTATCTTTGTCCCCTTTGGAATTTAGAGTAGGATCTTGAATTCAAGCCCTCTGTAACTTGCAAGTAATATACCTGATCAGAAGAGTTGAGGAACTAGCCTCTAACCTGGAGATTATTTTTCCCATTTTTACAAGTCCCACACTTGGGGAAGAGATTCAATGTTGTGCAATCACACTAGATGTCTGAAGTGTCAAACTAGAAATATGATCAACATCCAGGGGTGCTGCTGATTTGCACCAAAAGTTTTGGCATGCCCGGAGGGACCTTAGAGGTCTTCATCTTCATTGCAACAAATTGATGTGCATTTGTTGCAATTTTCCAAGTTTAAAGATCCCTAAATTGCACATCTGACGACTCTAAGGGAGAAAGAATCAGCTGGTTTTAGTAGTGCAGACTTGAAAACTCATGAGAAGAATCACCACAAGGTCAAGAGTTAGAGAAGAAGAGGTGTTGTTTGAGTATATACAGTTATCTCCAAGAAGAAGGTAAAGAGGGAGGAGAATTCAAAGGTCTTCATCTCCACCAAACAGAACTCTATCAACTCCTCCACCTGGTAGGCCTTTCATTCAATTAACAAGGGTTCTAAGGCCAATCAGAATGGCAAAAAAACAATCCCTATTTCAATTTCACTGGCAGTAGCCCAATTTCTCTCAATGCACAAAATCCAATCCCAGTTGCAGCATTGAAGAACATTCCATACTTTACTGGAGAGAATCAGACCACTCCCGGTGATCATGTCAAGGATATTGCTAATATTTATGCAATCCATGAGATTAATGAGATGCAAGTTGTTGTCAAACTGACGGCATCTTCATTCAAGGGGAAAGCTTTGCAATGGTTTAGGAGTCTTGCCAGAATCTATTCAAAATTGGAACCAACTATGTATAGCCCTCCATGAGTAGTTTGGAGAAAAGGGAGATAACTTGTCCCTTTTGGAACAGTTGAAAACCATCAAGAGAGCTCCCAATGAGTAGCTGACTGACTTCAACTTCAGGTTTCAAATGACTTGGGAGAGAATTCCAGTGTCAGTAAGGCCAACAGTAGAAGGTGCTTTTCTATATTACCTTAAAGCTCTAAATTCTGATATTTCTATGTTAATTCAATCCATGGGGGGAACAACTATCCCTGTTACTTATAGCATTGCCATTAGAGCTGAAAATTGTTTGATTCAAGCTAGCAAGCTAGCTCCTAGGCCTCTAATTCCATTGTTTCCAAGTTTAGAGAGCCCAAGTGCTAGTCAACTGCCTAATTTAGCCCCTATTCCCACTCCTAGAAATAAGAATTCAAGTGAAGCTTCTACTTCATCTTTTAGTGCCTCAAATGAACTTCAAGAAGTCATGAAGCAATTGCAAAATCTAGGCAACGAGTTGGTAACACTCAAGAGGTAGCAAGCCCAAGGTTTTAGACCTTCTTTCCAGCCTCAAGCTCAGCCTAACAGGTAGCCATACCAGCCTCAAAGACCACCCAATCCAGTTACAAATCAAAATCAAACAAGACCTCCTGCTAACAACCCATTTCAGCCCTATAATTCCTATGTTACATCTGCCTCTAAAGCAATAGTGCCAGTGTAAAACAACATAGCTCAAGAGTATGATTGGTGTTTCCCATGTAATGAACCTCACAATCAGTCTACGTGCTTCAACGGTGCCTTAAATCAAGCATTAATGGTGACTACAACTGGTCTGGAGGGTGAAGGTAGTCAAGGAAATAACAAACAACGAGAAACATTCCAGCAGCAATCAGCTCCAAATGATACGACACTTATAAATTGGCAGGCAGAAGATTTTTGTGGCATGAATCAAACAATCCCCCAAAGTTTTGCAGCCAACACAAGGTCAAAAAGGAGAAATTTGGGTGAAGAACAACCATTGGCTCCAAGTAATCCACAATCTTCTATCACTCCACAAATTATTGGAAAACAAAATGCAGTTCCAAACACGCAAGGACTGCCTAAAACAAATCCTAGGCCAAATCAGATGCCAGTTGTTGCTGCCCATATGCAAGGAATGAATGTGCAAGCCAAGGGACGGCAGAGAGATGCTTCATCTCCTTTCAACATCATTGATCAGATGAAGAAGACAAATGTAAACATATCAATGTGGGAATCACTATCCATCCCAGGCCAAAGAGATTTGCTACAAGCTGCCATGAAGGACTGGTCAACTTCAAATTAGCAAGTCCAAATACAAGAGAAGGTGCTCACAGATGATACCCAGCTTGAGGGGAATCATGGAGGATAGCAAGGTAAAATGTTGAAGCCCCCTCCATTCTATGTTGCATTGATCATTGGAAATCAATTAGTACACAATTGCATGATTGATTCTAGGAGCAAGTAGTTCAGTAATGCCCAAGCAAATAGCTAATCAGTTGGGAATTCACTATGAAGTCATATCCAAAATGGGTAGTGTAATTGGATGGGACAATAGTAACAACAGTTGGAGTGATAAAAAACTTGAGTCTTACCTTGCATGCCTACCCCAACATTTTTGTTTTGCAAGATGTCTCAGTAATAGACCTTCCACCACTCTTTGCCCTATGTATGTCAAGGGATTTCACAGCCAAGATTGGAGGTTACTTATTTGGTTGATTGGTCACACATGTTGTTCAGAATGAGATATGGAACCAAGGCCACAATCATATCTGAACCTATTGCAAACTTTCACATTGAGCCCTACACTTCAAGCCAAATCAATGCCAATTGTTTAGTGTTTGATCAAGAAGATTATCCAAGCACATGATGAAGATGACACCAAGGTTGGAAGTATCCCAGATCTAACTCTTGATGATTGGGCAAACAAGGTGCATGCTTTTGATCCTTATCAAGAAATAGGAGAATCTAAGTTAGGAGTCTATTGCATGCATGAAGAAAATCAGCCTATTCCTAGCATCACCAAGCCAGACCACAAGGATGACAATGAGGTATGGCAGTTGTTTTTTGATGGATCAAGGAGGTAAACAAAGTGTAGGAGGGGAAGTTATGCTTGTTTCACCACAAGGAGTTAAGTATTATTCAACTTTTAGATTTTAGTTTGCATGCTCTAATAGCACTACTGAATATGAAGCCTTGATACGAGGATTGCATTGGTCAATCAAGAGAGGAATAAAGAACTTGCAAGTCTTTGGTGACAGTGAGTTGATTGTCAACCAAGTTAAGGGGCAGCATGCTGTCAAGAATGATCTACTCAAGAGCTACAAAAATAAGGTGTGGGACCTCATTGAAGATTTTGAGGGCTTCTGGCATAAAATCCATTCCTAGAAAAGAGAACCAAGCTGCTGACATGCTTGCAGCAGTTGGGGCATCCTTTGACATTGTTGAAAGCCTTCAAAAAGACAAGGTAACAACCAAACATCCACGTGATTGTGAGGCCTTTAGTACAAGACAATAATGTAAGTTGGCAAGTGTTTAAAAATGATCAGCAAATCATTCATTTCTTGCAAGAAGAGGCTGAGTTCTCAGCTAAAAATCAGGAAAAGTTGGAGCAGCAGTATGGAGACCAAGTGGTACAGTTGAGAACCAACAAACTACCAAAGGTACTTATTACTTTGGAGTCCATTTTCAATCCTAATGATCAGTTTAGGAAGGAGAAAGCAAACATCCAAGTCAAGGGAGAAGATTCATTGTCCATCTTGGTGGAAGAAGTGAAATCACTCCAAATTGGTAAGAGTGACAACTGAACAAGAAAGGTATTAGTTCATACAACTCTGTCAAGAGTTCCCTGATGTGTTTGCTTGGAGCTATGAAGATTTGAAAGGGTTTCAATCCCAAATTAGCTCAACACACCATTGAGTTGGACCCAAGTACTAAACCTATCAGGCAAAAACAAAGGCCAGTCAACCCCCACATGGAGCCTCTCATGAGAAAGGAATTGAATAAGTTGATAGAATCAAGAATCATATTCCCTATCAAGCATTCTAGTTGGGTGGCCAACTTGGTTCCAGTTAGAAAGAAGAGTGGGGAAATCAGATTGTGTGTTGACTTCAAAGATTTGAATAGAGCATCTCTCAAGGATCATTATCCACTTCCTTCTATGGAGCAGATTTTACAAGTTGTTGCCAGCTCTAAGAGGTTTTCGTTACTTAATAGCTATTCAGGGTACAATCAGATTATGGTGAAAGAAGAGGATCAGTTCAAGATAGCCTTTACAACCAAATGGGGAACTTATGCATACAGGAAAATGCCATTTGGGCTGTCCAACGTTGGGGCTACCTTCCAAAGAGCAATGGACATGGAGTTCAAGGATTTGATTAATAACATGGTGCTAATATATCTTGATGATATCACTGTTTTTTCAAAAAATGCAGCAGACCATCTCTTTCATTTGAGACAAGTGTTCCAAAGGTGCAGAAGATTTAGAGTATCCTTGAATCCTAAAAAGTGTATTTTTCTAGCCCATGAAGGAAAGCTCCTTGGCCACATTGTCTCCAAAGAAGGATTAACAATTGATCCACAAAGATTTGAAGCCATAAGAGCACTACCATTGCCAAGCCACAAGAAGGCCCTTTAAAGTTTCTTGGGGAGGATAAATTTTGTTCAGAGGTTTGTCCCAAAAATTTTAGCCCTAGTCAAGCCTATCACCAAGATGTTAAAGAAAAGCATAGCTTTCAAATGGACAACAGAAGGAAAGGAAAGTTTTGAAGCAATCAAAGAAGCCATCTCTCAAGCCCTAACTCTCATTAACCCAGATTTCTCTAAGGATTTCATCCTCTATGCATTTGGGGGTGATGATACTATTTCTGCAATTTTGGTACAACAGAACGAAGACAATGATGAGAAGCCAATTGGTTTCTTCAGCCAAAGCTTGGAGGACTATGAGGTGAGATATTCTTTCATTGAGAAGCATGTTCTTGCAGTAATCAGGAGATTGAAGAAATTCAATCATCTACTTTCAAACAACAAGGTTCAATTGTTGGTTTCTCATGTGGAAGTTAAAGACTTCCTCCTCAACAAAGACCTAAATGAAAAGAGAGCAGGTTGGATTACTCGTGTCATGGAGTATGACATTGAGATCAAAGTCACCAAATTGTTCAGAGGAAAAGGATTGTGTGAGCAGCTGGTCTTGAACAAACACAAGGAAGCATGCAATGAGAAGGAGGTTGTTTTGGTGTTGCAAGACAACCATGAGCAAGGAAGCACTCAAAAGGAAAATGATGGTGTCCTCACTCCTTGCTAGACCCAAGACATAATGCACTTCCTAAGCACAAGTCTATGCCCTTCAGAGATGAACAAGACCAAAAGAAGACACTTCAGATTGTAGGTTTTCCCATATGCCCTTGTTGATGGTGTTTTATTCAGAAGGGATGTGAATGGAGTGCTGCTGAGATGCATTGGTACAAATCAAATTCATATGGTGTTGGAAGAGTTCTATGGTGGATCAGCTGGTGGTCATTTTTCACTGAGAGTGATAGCTCTGAAGATCATGAGGGCTGGCTATTATTGGCCCAATATTTTTAGTGATTGTTATGCATGGATCAAGAGGTGCAAGAATTGTGCATTCTTCACAGGTAAGGAGAGACTAGCCGCCCTCCCATTGCATCCAATTTCAGTTGACCAGCCATTCATGCAATGGGGTTTAGACTTCATTGGAGTCATTAATCCAAATTCAAGCCAAGGACACAAATGGATTCTAACAGCAACAAATTACTTCACCAAGTGGACTGAAGCAGTAGCACTCAAGGAAGCAAATGAATCTAGCATCCTGGACTTTTATGAGGGAATAGCAACCAAATTTGGCATACCTGCTACGATAATATCAGATAATGCATTGGCATTCATTGGGTCTAAGGTAACTGAATGGGCTGTCAAAAATGGGATATAACTAAGCACTTCATCAAATTATTACCCTCAGGGTAATGGCCAGGCTGAATCTACAAACAAGAACTTGTTAAGGATCATTAGGAGGACTCTTGATGAAAATCAGAGGTCTTGGCATACAAAGTTGAAATCAGCCTTATGGGCTGATAGGATAACTCCCAAAAGATCTACAAGTAACTCCTCGTTCAAGCTTGTTTATGGAAGAGAGACAATTTTTCCCATGTCACTTGAATTGCCAACATTGGAACTCATGAAACAGTTGGATTTGTTGGAGTTTGAGCCCATGGAAGTTAGATATGTAGAATTGATGGAGCTCTAAGAAACCAGAAATCAGGCATCCCAAGCAATGGAGAAGGATCAAGCTTTGATCAAGAAGACCTTTGATAGGAAGGCCAAGGATAGATCTTTCCAAGTTGTAGATCTAGTGCTAAAATGGGATGCAGACAGAGCAAAACCAGGGAGGCATTCAAAATTTGATGCCATTTGGAGTGGCCCATACATGGTCACAAAGTGTAAGGACAGCAATGCTTTCCAATTGTCTTCATTGGATGGCGAAGAATTACATATTCTAGTCAATGGAATCCATCTAAAGCATTACTACTGAAGGGAATTCCCCACCTTGTACATATTAGCTTAGGTTTTCATTCCTCCAAGTGCTTATGCACATTTTTTTGTTGTAGATTAGCTTTGCTTTCCCTAAGTGCTTTAGCACAAGCTTGTTGTTCCAGGAAATGTGTCTTGCAGGCCTTGCTCCATTCAGATGGCATTCTACCCTCCATCTTCCTCCTTGTAGTGTTCTAGCTAGTTGGGGTACCAAGCAAATAATTTTATGACTCCAAACCCAATGGAATGCTTCAGGTGATTGGTAACTTCATCCAGCAGGCAGATGACCCCTCTGAGTCGCCAAAATTGTTATCCAAAATGAGCCCCTTGCTCATTTTGTGGCTAACTCCCTTCATTATTCTTTCTCTTGTGCCTCAGTCATAATTTTTTGCTTTTTAAGCATTCAAGACCTTCTGGAAATGGCACCATTAGATAGAGATTTTCCTCAGATTTCCAGAAAGGTAAAATTTTTCCTCTTAACTCCATGTATTTTTGAAGTTATGGCTCGGCGAAGGTTTTGTGGGAAATTTTCCCCTGAAAGGCCCGCAACCAATAAGATGAGGCCACGTTTCCTACGAAGTGGTAGAGGTCGGAGAAAAACTTGGAATTTTTACCAAGTGTTTGGTGAAATTTCAAAAGGAATAATTCACCCCCACAAGCCTACCGGCGAATTGGATCCTGCCACGTGTCTAGGGGGGGAGAAAATAGAAAATTTGACTAAGTGTTGGCGCCATGGAAAAATCTCCAGGAAAGGCCCGCGCCCAATCACGTTATGCCATGTGTCCTTAGGCCAAGGGGTGTGGCAGACGGTGGAGGAAAGATTGAAAATTTGGAAAAGTGATCGGACAAAGGTGCAATGCTAATTTTTTTGCCCACCGCCCCACCGACCAGTCAAAGCTTGCCACGTGTCCACACGGGGGTTGGAATGTTGCAGCACAGGGGGAGATTGGGAATTTTTCCCAAAGGTAAGCGCAAAAGGAGATGTTTGCCCCCAGGGCCCATGCCCAATGGAATCGTGCCACGTGGCACCCAAGAATGGTGGAGTGCGGGGATTTTTTGGGAAATTTTCCCAAATACAAAAAGTGGAAAATTTCAAATTTTTCGCTTGCCAATCCATTTTGGCCCTGTTTTACCCTAAAATTTTCAAATGGCCATAACTTTCGATCCAGAGCTCAGTTTTTCACGTTCTTTATATCAACAGAAAATTTGGTGAAATTATCTACAAGATTCTGGGCTCATTTTTGTATTTTGATGGATTTTAGAGAGAGAAAATTGAAAAACGCCTCTGGCACGTGGTAATGAACAAAAAAGACATTTCAACCACCATTTTTAATGAAGAATGGCTCGCATTCTCTCCCAACATGATGGAAAATGTCAGGGAATGGACCTGTAAGGATGCCCATTCTATTTTATTGCATTTTTGGTCAATGGTTGAAGCTCCTCCCACATTTTCCCACGTTTCTCTCTCCTGGGGTCTTTTTTGGCATGGTAAAAAGCCAGATTTGGCTCATTTTTAAAGTGTTGAACATTTTTCGTGTATGGCAAGCTCCCTCTTTCACCTAAAAAGTGATTTTGTGGAAAAATCAGACCTTTTCCAATACTGTAACCTATTTTTTGTCTCTCAGATGTTGTAATGCGTGTGTTTTGATAGTGGAAATGACAATGCAGGCTTTGTGAATGAGTTTTAATCATCTGTTTGTGTTGTTTGATTCATTTCTTACCTTTCATTACAGTTTATCAATTTGTGCATATAGTTTTGTTGCATTTCTATGATCTGTGTTTAAATATGCAGAAGTAAAAAATGCTCACCACTCCTTTGGTGCATCACCTTATTAGCATTAGTTTCAGTTTTTTGCATCCTCTATCTTTGTCCCCTTTGGAATTTAGAGTAGGATCTTGAATTCAAGCCCTCTGTAACTTGCAAGTAATATACCTGATCAGAAGAGTTGAGGAACTAGCCTCTAACCTGGAGATTATTTTTCCCATTTTTACAAGTCCCACACTTGGGGAAGAGATTCAATGTTGTGCAATCACACTAGATGTCTCGAAGTGTCAAACTAGAAATATGATCAACATCCAGGGGTGCTGCTGATTTGCACCAATAGTATTTATATTAGGAAAGGTTTTCACGTTGACTACTCTTGCATCGAATTAACCACAACTAGAAATTTTATCACCAAGGTTTGAACACAAGACCTAATACTACTATTATCATGATTACCCTACTAGCTTGTTCAACAAATATATGAAAACATTAATCATTCTTTGAGTGGAATTCATTAGTGTATTGCATGGGGAGGTGGGTTAGTTGGTCACATTGCAAAGTTTCCATCGCCATCTCTTGTAGATAGGGAACTTGCATATGTTTGACTTCCAAACACTACATGTGTTAGATATTGAAACTATATCTTAAGGGTTCCTTCTATCATTGATTTCATGCACATTTTTTAGTTAGTTTTTTATTTGGCGATTAAGGTAGAAACTATGGTTTCCCATTCAATTGATTGGTTTGAAAATTATAAGTTAGATTATTTATCATTGCAATTTATATTAATGGTGCAAGACTTCATAGATCATTTTTTTCCTAGTCCATTATTGAGGCATGATACAAAAAATTTGTGGTACGTTCCTTCTATTGTCAATTTCATGTTGTAAACACAAAATCACGCACTTGGGTACATTTCTAGGTCCTAAAAGCATACTATTATTTACATGATTCCTAAACAAGAAAACTAGTTGTTAATAACTATCTTTGGCCTCTTTTCTTTGTCTCTTGTTTTCTATTTGGTCTTACACACCCTATAACCTAGTCAGAACTTTACTTGTATATCTTTCATGGCTTCTGACACCAACGCCCATCCAGGACAATTGCACCCAAGCACTCATGTCCCCTTTTCGTGCCCCTAACCCTTTCTTACTTTACTCGCTCCTTTTGGATCTCTTTTATCTTTTGGGCATCTTTTTCACTTATGGGTCGATCTTCCAGTCGTCAATTACAAAATTCAAACAAGGGAGTCATATAAATACATAGTTATGTGTTCAAAATGAAGGACTAAGCACTAAGCAGTAATATCATCACCTAATCTTGCATTCAAAAGGAACCTAAAGCACTCCAAGGCATTCATCTAGTATCCATTCAAGGGACAAGGGAATGTATACACAACATAGGAAGGGGAAGTTCATTTTGTTCCATCCACACATTCTACTACATTGCTACATTCTAGCTATATCCCGTTATCAAGTGCAACTTGCACAAGGGAATCTTAGGGAACAATTTCTACACATACTCACAAGAACTACATGGAGTATGAGATGTAGTGCAACACTCATTAGTAATTTCACTCTTCGAGTGACCGTCGGGGTCAATCCGACTCCCCATTTTGTATTTTCCTTTTTAGGTTTGAAGTGGTTTGTGGGCTTATGTAGGTGAAACTTTATTTTTCAAGTTATAGGTACCTTTGGCGATCAATGAGATACTAGCATCCGATCAACAGAGAATAATAATGAAGACCTTGTGATTCACCAAAGAGTAGATCCTGATCTCCGCACAATCACCAGCGCCTGTAAGCAGTCTTCAACGCCCATGCACCCCTTACCCTATCCCAGGCACTCGTGTTCGGCCTCATCCTTGTATTTCAAATTTATTGTGAGCAGTAATGACACTCTTCTCAGTATATTCATCAATTTTCTCTGCCCAGATCAAATCCAAAATTGTGCAAAAATCAACTAAGTCTTCTTTTCTCTATCTCTTATTTAGGGTTTCATATTTCAAATCTTAGTTTTCTTCTGCCACTATTTTACTTTAACATTTATACATCAATTACTTTGCAATACTTAGATTTAATTCATAATTTATTAAATCACATGCACATTTTTAATTACTTTTTTATTTGGCATTAAAGGTAGAAGTTATGGTTTCCTTCATCAACGGTTTTAACAACATTTTCCATGAATGACCACCAACACAAAAAAAAATTGATCCATTTATCCTACTCGACCATGCATTTCCCCAACACGTGTTAGACAAAACCACTAAAAATCATGTCTAGAAATGATTATTGACATACTTAATGTTTGACACGTTGTAAAAATTTTTTAAAAAGTGCTCTTAGGTCCTCCTTTAATGTTTTATCTCATCCAAGATTATAAATAGGGATTGCTTTAGTTTGAAGATTATAATTCAATCAATCGGCTGGAAGATTATAATTTTGTTTATTTATCATGGAACTTAATATCAATGGTGCAAGTCTTCATAGATCATTTTTTGTCTAACCCATTTCTAAGGCATGAAAATATATTTGTAACGACATCTAAAAAATGCTCACTTCTGAGGAGAGTGTAACACTCAAAATCTTGACAAAAATGATGGATTATAAATTTTCATGGAAGATTAAATGTTTGGAATTTTTTAAAAGTAAATGTCTTGTCGGAGGAGTTGTTTTAAAATTTTTGAACCCTCCAATATTTTCAGCTATAAATGTTTTTGTACCTACGTTAACCCCCATTCCACCATGATCACCTTCATGCCTACAAACTCCTCCTCTCTTTTCCTAAATGCCTATTATATTACCACTGCACTTATAACACATGTAGGAAAAAGACCAAACCAAAACTTATCCACATCCAAACCAAAACAAGGGAAAACCAAAACCAAATCAAAAATGGAAAGCCAAGGGCACGTATTTCTCACGGGAAAGACATCATTTTGTTCAAAAGCAACAATTTGGCATCCACAAAACAACTATTCCTCTAAAAGAAGATGATGTCGTATAAATTGAAGTTGAACGCCAATGGTTTGAATCATGAAAGTTTTTGCGAAACCCTTGTTCCACCTTACTACTCCTGAGGAGTTTCTCTAATTCGACAGTAATAATGATGACGAAAACAATAATGATAGTGACAATATCGATGACAATAGGAGAAGATTTTAAATGAAGAGAGTGATGTTACAAATAGTTTGTATCCTCAAACCGATTTTCTCTAACAAGAGTAAATTTAAAGGTAGTCAATAGTAAACAATATCTTGTTTGACACCACAAAAATAAAAAATTATGAAGCATTCCATGAGATGACATTTTGTTAAAGATTTCATGTACATCATCCTAAGGAAAAATAATCTTTTTTTATCATGCTTTGATTAGGAATTTTTTCTAGATTAAATTTCAAATTTGGGGGAAATTATTAGAAAGTTACTAAAATATATTAAGTTTAACATAACAATAGCGTCAAGTATGTGCATTCTTTACACAACTTTCAAGTAATATAGCCATCATTAAGAAAACAAGTTTGTTAATGCGATTTAAATATACATTTAATTGAAATAAAATTCAATACAAAATATATTCATATTCATGATTCCATATGCTCGATATACAATAAATTTACAAATATCTCATTCTCGATCTCTATGCTTTGTGTTTATAATTAATACAACTATCCAATGATCTTGTATACTAAAAATACATGACATATTTGTGTTCTACAAATATTATCTTGGTGATACCTAAGAATAAGCATAGCTATATTGTATGAAAATGGCCGCTTGAATCGTCATTTTAAACATCACGGAAAAAATATTTTGTGTATCATATATTTACCTAGTAGATTCGATACAAAAAATGAAAATTTATAATCTGGGTGAAATTGACCACATTTTACGTGCTTTAGATGGCAGATCACCTTGGTAAAATAAAAGTGAAAAAATTAAAACAAGGTTAATAAAACATATTGCTTACCAATCATTGTTATGAATTAAGATCTATAGGTCAGGAATGATCACCGGGGTTTTCCTTTTTCAAAGAATGAAAAAATATGTTTTATGGGAGTAAAATACAACAATGCAGATAAAATGAAATGGGAACGAAAAACATTTTGATTGAAAATAATCATTGCTTGGATTGATGTTGGGGAGGTCTGAGGGTGATTGATCTGAACGACTGGGGATTTGGAAAGAAAAGAAAAGGTTGTGAAAGAGCACAACCACCTTGCGATGTAGGAGGTGTAATATGGGTTGGGCATGAGGGAAAATGTTGTGAGAGAACACAAGAATCATAATACCAAACTTGCATAAAAATGGAGAAATCAAAGGATTGTAAGGTTTAGATGTTTATCCTTCAATCCAAACTAAAAAAAACCTACATTGATCTTAAGTCAATCTTGTAAATAGAGAAAAAATTCACAATGCACTTACTTTTATTAGAATGATATTATTCTTATTGATCATCATTTGGTGGCTATAAGTGATAAGGTTGACTGTAAAAACAAAGGAATTAAATTTTGATTGATCAAGTGAATGGTGGGGATTTATTTGATCAACTTCTTATATAACTTATAATAACAACCTCTAATTTTCCCTATGTATGTCAGAGAAAGGTCGGGATTTCTATCCGAGACAACACCTTTTGGCGTAATGAAATCATTGAGAAAAGTAAAAAATACATATGTGCAAATACAACATGGTTAAATAAAAAAACACAATATGATGAAAATGTATCAGTAAGCGGTGTACATAGACATAGAAACAGATGTCAAGATGGATGAAAGAGAGATATTTCAATAGAAATATGTCTCGAGGCATGTCATACACATGAAAAAGAAGCCTCCTCTTCTTGTAGTGTGCCTTGGTGAAGTCTTCTTGTCAATATCTACTCAAGCGTAGGCATCCTCTCAAGCTCAGGCATCCTCTCAAGCTCTACTCAGGCATAGTCACTCTTAGATTCTTAAAGAACCTATATTTTAATGCTCTTGGACACAATGAGATCACTCTGAACTGCACAATGGCCACCATCACCTGCTTCCCTCGACACTCTACCAGGCTTAGGATTTTCATAAAGAGGTGCATGATCACCTTTATTTTGTTTCACACTCCCTTGTTTATGTTATGGGCCAACACATTGGAGGGAACATAGTTCATATAGTAAAGAAATATGTGGGCATGGGTCATCTTACAAGACTCCAGGTTACACAACGATGGTAGGCTAAGGCATGAATTTTTATTGTGAGTGTTAAATGCAACTCTACTTCTCATCTTATTCTTATTAGGAAACAAATATATAAAAATGAGAAACTACCTGAGCTTTAATCTTTCCATGCTTCTAGGAAATTTCTGGGAAATTTCATGGATAAGGTGGGTATCCATTAGTAGATTTGATCCCGAGGGAGTATTTGGAGCTCCCAAAGGAGACCATGCAATCACATGAATATTATGTGTTGGTGCTCAAAGTAGTCGCGTCCCATCGACGTTTGAGATCCCTCAATTTGCGGCCTCTGTTACATTTTCTATCTCCCTGGGCTCAAATGGTGGCTCTCCTACATTTTACGGTTTGACGGGTGTAATTTCCTGGTCAAAATTACTTCTTGGCATCAGTTGAAAAGTGGCCCTTTCTGGTTGGATGTGGCTCTGCAGGGCACTTTAAAAATTCTAAGGCTCACTTCAACCCAAAACATGTCCATGTGGAGGCTTCTGTCGGGCCTTCCTGTACTTACACTTTTCACGCAACTTCCTAAACACGTGGAGGGACTGCGCATGTTTGAGGACCGACACTTGAGTTATATTTTAAAGAAGCGCCAGGAGGACACTTGGAGAATCTGCCAAACTGAGACACATGTTGGGCCCACGCTTGTTTGGGGTCTCTACTTTTCAGGACCATCTCATAGTGCACCATTGAGACATGTAACAAGCGGGGAAACGGAGGTACAGGCCCGCGGGGAAAATATGGAATTTTTTCCTTTTTGGAAAAAAAGGATAAAATTTGTAAGTTGAAGTGCAAGTCCGCTGGGACCCACATTGGGACACGTGCCAAGCTCATTTTCTAAGGGCGGAGGAGTGGAGAAAAATGTTAACATTTTACTTTTTTCCAAAATATTATAAATTGTCAAAATGTGCCCCCAGACCCATTTCCAATCACATTTTTCCATGTGGAGGGCTCAAATTAAAAGTTAAAATGTAGGATCAATGGTAGTTGTGCATTTCATTTGATTTTTCCACCATTGAAGCTCCAGGATGTTTGGAGATGCATTTTTACATCATTCTTCATCAAATATTTGGTAAATTTGTGTTGTTTGGGTCTACAAAGTTTAATTGGATCAATTCGGGAGCTCAATTTGTAGATATGAAGTACTTTTAAAGTGGATTTTTTGCTCGGGCTCATGTAAAAATGAAAGATGCCAAATCTAGAAGTCGCAAAGTAAAATTTCTGAGGGAAAAAGGATGAAATGATTAAAGGTATAGGCGCGAAAGGTGAAAAAAGTGTTGCCTCGAGAGCAAAAAAGGATGACCTGTCAAGTCCAGCTATGCGGAGGCTCTGAAAAATGATTAAAAAGGGGATTTCTTGCATGACAGACTCAGAATTATTAAAGGGACTCCCAAAAAGTTGTGGCATCGTATCCTAATCATTAGTCAAAGGCCCAAGAAACTTGATTTGTTCACAGTTGGTCCACCTAAAAGATTTTGGATCTGAATTTGTTAAATGTCTCTATCTGAAACAAATTGGTAATAAGCAAAGGTCCCTAGAATATTCTTCTCTTGTGAGGGGAAAAGGTGCTACAGGTGCCAAGGATGAATAATATGCCTCCACTTAGAACAATGATGCAAATATTTGCAATGATTCACCTTTTTTGAAAACACCTGGCAACTTTTTTACGAATATGTTGAATGTCACTTTCTATAAATCATGATCTAATATGTGAAAAAAATGTGCTTTGAATATTCCTCTTTTGGGGGGAAAATTAGATGTAAAAGGGTGTATTATAAATGCAATGAGATTACTCTTGCAAAAGGTCGGGAGTTCATTTTCACGAGAAAATTTTGAGAAAAGCTCATCCTCTAAGAAAACTTTATGAGAAACCAGGTTAACTTCCTTTGTGTTAGATTTTCAAGCATGTTGAGTTGGTTACAAGTGTATAGCCATCAGCAAGCTCTGAGATTGTTTAAAGAACTCTCCCCTGCCGATGAATATGATAAATTTTGAGTTAATTTGTGTCAAATCTCTGGCAAATTTTGTGTTTATTTCACTTTCAGAATGTATGCAAATAGTTTTTCTTGTTCCTATTGCAATCTTGTATCAAAATATCTTTGAATCACACAAATCTCAATCCTTGTGATAGTTTAGTGGCATTTGCAATTTCATTTTTCAGATGAGCTTTCATCTGGGAATGAAATAAATGATTTAAAATCACTTTTCTTTCATCTGTTGATAGAGATTGTTTGTAAGCCTCTGGGTATACCTTAGGCATGACTGATCTTAGATTTTGATGTTTTATTGGGTCTTCTAACTTGAGCCTTCATGCTAGAATCTCAAAGATTGTGTGAAAAAGTGCATGTCGTAGGCCTCCATTGATGCACACCTTTTGGTTGAAGGAATGTTTTAACTATTTTTGAAGCTTTCTGTTATTGAGTTCTCTATTTTTGTGAAGTTTCTCAAGGATCTGGCAAAGTCCAATCTATCTTGTTGATCTCCCACCAAAAAATTATTCAAATAACCAATCCTACCCCAAACTACCCCTGTTTTACTATGTATATCCACAGAAGAACAAAATCCATTTGCTAAAGTATGCAGAACAAATCAGGATTCCAAATGTCTTCAGTAACCTTAGCCTTGTGTTGAAAATATCTCCATAATCTGGAAGTGACAACTCGTGAGAGTCATATTTGGTGTGTTGATCATATTTTCCCAAGGTCTTCTCTATAAAATTTGTGCAAAAGAAGGATTTACCAGCATTCTTCAATAACAGAGGTTACAAAATAGGTTCTCTTACCTTGGTTGAAAGGCATAACCTAAAATAGTTAGGATAAGATCACATCCTTTTAAGGTGCTACACACTTCTTCAAAGCCTGAGTGCTAAAAAGTTCAGATAGATTACTTCCCTAGCTACAAAATGACATACATAATCATCTATCTGCCTCTGAGTGTCTTGTCAAATCCATGATGTTGCTTGGTTTGTGAAGAAGAGTAAATCTAGGTACCAACACCAAAATGGCATCGTTGCTAGGGAATATTTGAAAGAATTTAAAGTTTCCAGACCCTGGTAATGTTTCTTGCAGAAATTTCTGTGGGCAAATACATTTTGTAAACATCATTATCTGATTAGATCTGTAAGGATTGAAAAAAATTATAAGTTTTGTGTGATGTCTGTCTAATTTTTCAAGCAATTATTGTACTAAGTTTGCCTCACCATTGATAAATTTGGGTGAAGGAGGGTCTGATTTGTAAAGCTTTGCATGATTTTTAGTGCTGACAAACATTGGACAAATTATTTTATTGTGTTTGCACATCTAGGGTGAAAATACTTAGTGGCGACTCTGGGTTGTTTTGATTTTGATAAATGTTAGTGTGTTAACCCCTATCAATTGTGAATTTCTTACTAATCTTTGCAAAGCTGGAAGGAAGAAGATATTTCTTCATTGCAAACCCTAGTAGAAGGTCATTTCCAAAGTTTGAAAAGTCTAATTAGAAGGAGGAAAATTTTGGAAGGTTGTCGAAGATCAAGCATCAAAGAAATATATCTCCATTGGTAAATTTGATCGGCACGTGGTTGAAGATTGCAATACTTCCTTCCTCAACTTCTTCTAAATCAGGAAGCATCTCTGTAAATCCGATTCCTCCATCTGGAGAGGGTCCATCATCTATATTTAAAACATTTGCTTCTCGATCTGCCCCTGTAATTTTCAAAATCTAATAAAGTTTTCAAAGAGACAGAGCCGTTGGGGGATAGTCATTCTGAAAATTGTATCCATGTACTGCACAGACCCCTCACTCCTCATCACTTTGTTTCTCCTATAAGGTTGCCTCCTTAGAATAATATGGCTCAGCCTCCACCCAGACCTCCATTTTTTGTTAATACTTTTGGTCCCATCAGTTTTAGAGGTATGGATGGCTATCCGAATGCTGTGCCAGAGGATGTAAGAAACAGATTGCCCAAGTTTCAAGGAAATAATGCAATAACTGGTGATCAGAACTTGAAACTCTTTGTCAATATGATGGAGGATTTCAAAATAGAGTTTGAAGATGTATACATTAAATTATGTATTCATACATTAGAAGAGGATGCAAGGGACTGGTATAAATCTCTACCTGATAACTCTATTGATTCTTGGAATGAAATGGAGAATGCATCTAGATTGCATTATGGTGACAAAATAGACCCGAGGTTTCTCTTGTCAGAATTTGAGAACATAAAAAATAATCCTAATGAGCCAATGCATAACTTTAATACGAGATTCAATAAGACATTGAGAAGATTTCCAGTGAATTTGAGGCCATGTGATGAATCTTGTCTTATAAAGTATGTTGATGCATTTAACAAGAAGGTTACATATTATTTGAGGGATAAAAGCCCTGGCACTTTGAGGCAAGCCTTTACCATGGCTTTGTAAATTGAGAACAACATCAAAGCAGTTGGAAAATTTCCTAAGAGGGAGGGTGTCAAACTGATAAACCTAGAAAAACCTCAAGCAAACAAGAGTGTGGATCTTGAGGAGGCTATTAAAACTTTGGCAGGGTCTATCAAAGAAATCTCTTACAAACTAGCCTGGGCAGAGGAAGGAATTGGGCAGAGTTCACAAGGTCAACAAAAGGCACAAAATCATGACAAATTTGGTAATCATCCTAGGGGTGATCAGAGGTCAGATGACAGAGGTAAAGGACCCATGGGATTTGCAAGTAGACATCCCCAAGCATGTGAAAGTAGAATGGTCCCTGATCCTCTGACTACATGGGTTGTTGTTGTTAATGAAGCCAATGAGATTGATTGGTGTGATAGATGCTTTCTGCCCCATCCTCCATGTGAAGAAAATCAGCAAGAAGAAGAAGCTGATAATGATGATGGTATTGATGATGATGTATGCATGGTGGATTCCTCTACGAGTTCAAAGTAGGGAGCAACCTCAACTGAGCTGATGAGTGCCATAATTGCTAAAGATTTCTGGGATTGCATTCACCAAGTATTACCTCTTCCTCCCACTCATACTTTTGAAATTGATATGGTGCAAGATTTTGAACTTCCTAATAATGATTTTGAGTACCTAAGAGCTCTAATGATTGAGAAGTATGATGGAGGGATACCTTTTGAGGAGGATAGGCAGTTGTTAATGAATGTTGTGGTTAGCCATGAAAAATAATATAATACCAAGAGTAGGGTTACCAAAGGGGTAGGGCCTTAGGCCAAACCAAAAATTCCAGTGCTTACCAATATCCCAAAAGAGACTCCAAAGAAAGATAAATCCATAAAAGGCCTTGTTGTCTCAAGTAGAACTTGTGTCCCTCCCTATTCTCAAACTGTAAAAAATATTGTGCCATCAGATGAATTTGTAAACCTCCCTCCTAACACTACATTACCCAAATATGTTTCTTGTGACATAGCCCAAATCTTGAGTCAGATCAATATTTCTGTTCCTATTGTTGAATTGGTTAGAATCCCTAAGCATAGGAACAGAGCATTTGAATATTTGGGATTTAAAGAAGAAAAGGTCACCCAAGGCATAAATGTAAATAATGTTGAGACTCATCCTACCATTTCAGATTTGAAAAAACCCCAAGTACTAGAAGAATTAGGTGAGCCACCTGAAGTATATTTGGGAACATCCTTGGTTGAGTCTCAGCTGAAGGTGGATCCATTTTTTACTACTTTGATTATTAAGGATAAGTTGTTACACAACTGTATGTTTGATTCCAAGAGCATCATGCAATGTTATTCCTCTTGAGGTCATGAATGAATTAGATCTCAAAGTAACAACAACTTATGGGAGGTGTACTTCCATGGATTCTAGGGAGGTGCCAGTGGTTGGATGTGTCAAGGGTCTAATAGTGAAACTTGCATCTTATCCGGGTAAGAACCTGAAACTTGATGTTTTTATTATGGATTGCCCTGCCAAATGGGGTATGCTTTTGTCCAGAAAATGGGCTGCGAATGTTGGTGGAGTGTTCAAATGGATATGTCATATGCCACCATCCCAATTGAGGTCAGCCTAGTCAAGTTACCTGGTGAAAAGAAAATGTTATATCTTATTGAGGACCCCAACAATGCTTCTTATGAAGTATTGCATGTAGATATTGATATTGATAACTCTGTGATCTATGTTTCTTTCAAGGAATATGAAATTGGTCAATGCAGGTATCATGAGCAGGATGATTTTCCTGAGACTTTGATGTTTGATGTAGCCCCGAAAGATGTTAGAAAACTTGACCCAGGCACAAAGGATAAGCCTGAAGAAATGTGGTCAGATAGTGACTTGGATGGAAAAGAGAGGAAATCATATGACCAGCTGTTAAAAACATATCATAACTACTTAGCATGGTCATATCCAGAATGGTAGGCACTTGAAGTTTTTCCCTGATTATTTTCTTTGAATTAGGATGCTCTCCATTGTACAGTGTATAGTTCTTTGTTCTCATCTACTTTTTTGTTTTGTTCATTCTGGTCCTTGGTGACCTGGTCTTGTTGGTTTCTCGGTTTGGTTTTTGGAGGATGGTTGTGGTTGTTCTACTATGCTAGCTTTTATTTGACTCTGTTGCCCAATGGTATGTTTTTGGCACTTGGGTTGTTCTTGGCACTTGGTCTGCTATTGGTTCTTGTGGCACTCATGAGGAGTGCCCATCCCTGAGTTCGAGCCTATGTTGGTGCTCAAATTAGTCTTGCCCCATTGACCTTTGAGATCCCTTAGTTTGCGGCCTCTGTTATGTTTTCTGTCTCCCCAGGATCAAATGGTGGCTCTCCTGCATTTTACGGTTTGATGGGTGTAATTTCCCAGTCAAAATTACTTCACGACATCAGTTGAAAAGTGGCCCTTTCTGGTTGGATGCAGCTCTGCAGGGCACTTTAAAAATTCTAAGGCTCACTTCAACCCAAAACATGTCCATGTGGAGGCTTCCGTCGAGCCTTCCTGTACTTACACTTTTCACGCAACTTCCTAAAGGGCCCGGGGACACATGGAGGGACCGTGCATGTTTGGGGACTGGCCCTTGAGTTCTATTTTGAAGAAGCACCAGGAGGACACTTGGAGACTCTGTTGGAATGAGACACGTGTTGGGCCCGTGCTTGTTTGGGGTCTCTACTTTTCGGAACCATCTCAAATTGTGCCATTGAGACACGTAACAGGTGGGGAAATGGAGGTGCAGGTGCGCGGGGAAAATACGGAACTTTTTCCTTTTTGTAAAAAAGGGATAAAATTTGTAAGTTGAAGTACATGTCCACTGGGACCCACATTGGGACACGTGTCAAGCCCATTTTTTGAGGTTGGAGGGGCAGAGAAAAATGTTAACATTTTACTTTTTTCCAAAATATTATAAAATGTCAAAATGTGCCCCCAGACCCATTTCCAATCACATTTTGCCATGTGGAGGGCTCAAATTAAAATTTGAAATGCAGGATCAATGGTAGTTGTGCATTTCCTTTGATTTTTCCACCATTGAAGCTCCAGGATGTTTGGAGATGCATTTTTGCATCATTCTTCATCAAATTTTTGGTAAATTTGTGTTGTTTGGGTCTGCAAAGTTTAATTGAATCAATTTGGGAGCTCAATTTGTAGATATGAAGTAATCTTAAAGTGGATTTTTTGCTCGGGCTCATGTAAAAACACAAGATGCCAAATCCATAAGTCACAAAGTAAAATTTCAGAGGGAAAAAGGATGAAATGATGAAAGTTACAGGTGTAAAAGGTGAAAAAGGCGTTGCCTCGAGAGCAAAAAAGGATGACCTGTCAAGTCTATGTGAAGAGGCTCCAAAAAATGATTAAAATGGGCATTTCACATGACAGAATCAAAATGATTAAAGGGACTCCCAAAAAGTTGTGGCATGGTATCCTAGTCATTAGTCAAAGGCCCAAGAAACATGATCTGTTCACAATTGGTCCACCTAGAAGATTTCGGATCTGAATTTGTTAAATGTCTCTATCTGAAACAAATTGGTAACAAGCAAAGGTCCCTCGAATATTATTCTCTTGTGAGGAGAAAAGGTGTTGTAGGCACCAAGGATGAATAATATGCCTTCACTTAGAACAATGATGCAAATATTTGTAATGATTCACCTTTTTTGAAAACACCTGGCAACGTTTTTGCGAATCTGTTGAATGTCATTTTCTGCAAATCATGATCCGCTATGTGCAACAAAGGTGCTTCGAATATTCCTCTTTTAGGGGGAAAATTAGATGTAAAAGGGTGTATTATAAATTTAATGGGATTACTCTTGCAAAATTTCGGGAGTTCATTTTCACGAGAAAATTTTGAGAAAATCTCATCCTCTGAGAAAACTTTATGAGAAACCAGGTTAACTTCCTCTGTGTTATATTTTCATTCATGTTGAGTTTGTTACAAGTGTATAGCCATCAACAAGCTCTGAGATTTTTTAAATAACTCTCCCTTGCTGATGAATATGATAAATTTTGAGTTAATTTGTGTCAAATCTGTAGCAAATTTTGTGTTTATTTCACTTTCAGAATGTCTGCAAGTAGTTTTTCTTGTTCCTATTACAATCTTGTATCAAAATCTCTTTGAATCACACAGATCTCAATCCTTGTGATAGTTTAGTGGCATCTGCAATTTCATTTTTTAGAAGAGCTTTCATCTGGGAATGAAATAAATGATTTAAAATCACTTTTCTTTCATCTGTTGACAGAGATTGTTTGTAAGCCTATGGGTGTACCTCAGGCGTGACTAATCTTAGATTTTGATGTTTTATTGGGTCTTCTAACTTGAGCCTTCGTGCTAGAATCTCAAATATTGTATGAAAAAGTGCATGTCTGGGCCTCCATTGATGCACACCTTCTAGTTGAAGGAATGTTTTAACTATTTTTGAAGCTTTATGTTATTGAGTTCTCCATTTTTTGTGAAGTTTCTCAAGGATCTGGAAAAGTCCAATCTATCTTGTTGATCTCCCACCAAAAAATTATTCAAATAACCAATCCTACCCCAAACTACCCCTATTTTTCTCTGTATATCCACAGAAGAACAAAATCCATTTGCTAAAGTATGCAGAACAGATCAGGATTCCAAATGTCTTCAGTAACCTTATCCTTGTGTTGAAAATATCTCCATAATCTGGAAATGACAACTCGTGAGAGTCAGATTTGGTGTGTTGATCATATTTTCCCAAGGTATTCTCTATAAAATTTGTGTAAAAGAAGGATTTACCAGCATTCTTCAATAACAGAGGTTATAAAATAGGTTATCTTACCTTGGTTGAAAGGCACAACCTAAAATAGTTAGGATAAGATCACATCCTTTTAAGGTGCTACCCACTTCTTCAAAGCTTGAGTGCTAAAAAGGTTAGATAGATTGCTTCCCCAGCTACAAAATGACATACATAATAATCTATCTGCCTCTGAGTGTCTTGTCGAATCCATGATGCTGCTCAGTTTGTGAAGAAGAGTAAATCCGGGTACCAACATTATGCTTACTAAAAAACTCGATCAGTTTGTTTTTTTGCCATAATGGATGCATTTCCACCTGTGGTTTCAGTAAGTTAAAAATAATTACAACATTTTTGTGTGACTCAAAAAACTCAATCAGTTTGTTTTGTTGCCATAATGGATGCATCTCCACCTGTGGTTTCAGTAAGTTAAAAATAATTACTACATTTTTGTGTGACTCTACCGTGCTTAAACTTCACTCATATTCGATAGTTGAGCATGACTCATTACATTATCGATGGAAGGAGGAATTTTTGCATAACTGAGTATGTCTTAAATTTTGTTAGAGAAAAATTTACTGAGCGCAATGGATTTGGAAAACCCCATCTCCATACACCACTCCATTCCTTTCCAAGTAGACTTTATATCCAATGGAAAAAAATCATTTTCTTTTGGCCAAGAGAATGGAGCCTCTATTATGAGCTTGATGGGTCAGTGGATAAGGTACAGATCCACATGCTCCAGCTGCAATGATTATTACAAATAGTTCAAGAATTAAGCTTGTCTGCAAAAGGAAGAGAACATAAGACTGAAATTGTAATAAGGAAATAATACTTACAAACTATTTTTGATTGCAACAATAGGGTCATCGTGTTTTGAACCTCATACTTTTCTAGTGACAAAAACATCTTCTTTGTTGACAAACCCATTTTTAAAAGTTGTATTCAAAGCTTCTCCTAGTGCATTCTCAGATCTTGAAGTCCTTGTTATGTCAAAGTGCCTATAACCCACCTCATATGGATCTATTTCTAAAGAATCTTGGAATGATCAACACTTTGAAACCAGCAAGTTCAATGATTCATCTAAGCTTTGGATGAGGATGGAATTTGAATTTGGACACCATTCATGCATGTGTACAAATTTTATTTTTTCCTTTCGGTACATTATTACTAGGTCACATCCATTTCAATGTCTGAGCCTTCTGATATTTCTAGTAGGTGACATATATTACATGAAGAGCATTATGGGACTGGCGAAGGGCCTGCGGTAGATTAAGGATCATAGGTTGACCCGTGTAGATGTTGAGATATGTTTCAATGCAGGTCACTGATCTCATGACACCTGTAAGAGACCCTAAAGGCCATCCCCATTGTAAGAAATTCCTTCGGCGTGATAAAACTTTTGAAGACAATCACAAGAATTCTTTCAACAAATGATGTGATATTTTCATAATTAGGATGTAATTAACTCAATTTAGGTGACTTGTGTTTGGAAGGCCATTAAAAAAATAAAACATCTCCCATAGGAAAAAGGATCAGCGTCTTTAGTTTTCATAAGCTATGAATTTTGGAGAGATCAAGAGATTCTCAAAAGAGGCAAAAGAAGTGTCCCCTTATGAACAATGTGTTGGCTGAAGAATTTGTAGTTGTGAATGCAACCAACAATTCAAGGGAGAAAAATCCATCCTCTTTGATTGGGAGGTTCCCATATTCAAACCAAAGGTATACCTAGAATATTTTACAAATACACGTTTTATTAAATCTTGTTGAAGATGATTAAGTAATCTAATAATTTTGAATACAGAGGCAAAAAAGTTAAGAAAAGAACAAGCTTAGATGAAAGAAAGGGAGTAGGAACAATACTTTCAAATGTGAAGGAAATAGATCTTATTTTTCTTATGCATGTGAGTAAAAACTCAAGAAAAAAACACATCTACATATAAAGGAAAACCATTGATGTAAACAAGATACTAGTTGAATCAAAGTTCAATGATTCTTGAAAAACAAAGATGAACTCAAAGTTTCATTATCCAAAACATGTATATGGTGCAAAGAACAAATATATGAAGGAATAAATAGATAGAACAAGAGGGAAAAGAGAAGCTCTCTTATGTATTTCAAAATTAATATAGTTTACATCAAAGTTTCTAGCATCAAACCACTTTACAATTAAAAAATCAAGCCTTTTATAGGCAAGAGGGGAGGAATAACTACCCAAACTAACTAATTGTTAATTATAGACAAAAAAACACACACTTTGGGTAATTATTTAGTCTCGGTCTCGTACTACTATTTATATGGTTCTTAAGTGAAAAATAGTACTAATTAACCCATGTCTTTGGCCATCTTGCATTATTTTTTTGTTTCTACTTTCGATCTTACACCTGTACTTTCCCAGTTTGTACTTTTATATTGTGTTTTCCTTATTTTTGTACTAGGGTGCCCAACCAATACTAGGGTGCCCCAAACACCCTAGTCCCCTCTGGGTGCCCTGATCCTCTTTGCACTTTCCTCTCACTTTTTGGGAACTTTCTAGTCACTTGAGTTTCTTATATTTTTTGTGGTCTTCCTTTTCGGGGTTGATTACGAAATTCAAAGAAGATAATCATATAAATATTAAGTTATGAGACCATAATGAGGGACCAAGCACTAAGAACTACTATCACCACCTAAGGTTGCATCCATCAAAGGATTTTATTGCTCCATTTACATCCATCTAACTCCATCACAAGAGACAAAGGTTGGTTTTCTGCATCACACTTCATAGAAGGGGATTTTATTCTATTTTGTGAATACATTATTTACATTCTACATCTAGTTATTACTCACTACTCACAAAGTGTGACACGCGCAAGAGCACCTAGGGCACAATTCCACACACACACAAAACTACACTGGGTCTGAGATGTAGTGCAACACTCAGTAATAAGTCTACCATTGTGGTTGCTAAGGACAGTTCGACCCCTTCATATGAATATTTCTTTTTTAGGGTTTTTATGCTTTGTTTGGGGTTTTGTAGGTGATTTTTCATTGCATGTATATGGCGACATCAGTGAACTAGGTGTGACATACACGCGATAAATAGTGAAGGCTTCACATCATCTAATGACTCTGTAAAATTTGATTCTGAACCTCTTACACAGACCGGGGCACCCAAACTGTGGACCAGGGTGCCCTAGGCACCCCAATCCCTTTTCTAGGTGCCCCATTCCAGCCATACAGCTTGTATCTACATTTTCTCAGGCTTTTGTGGGACAGTTTCCTCCTCATATTTCGTTGGTCTCCACTGCGACACAATCCTGCGACATCTCCGAATCAACTAAGGCTCTTCCAACCCTCTTTGCACATTAGGGTTTTTACATTTCATTTCTTAGTTTTCTTGGGTTATTTCCTTTATTTTTTTTATTCGTTATTTACTACAAACTTGCATTAGATTAGGCTTTTATTTTCATATTCAGCTTAATCATTAATTAAGTGACTAATCACTTAATTCATTAAGTCACTTTTGAAATAACAATTACATGAATATTCTTTTTAAAAATGAAGTCGATGAAAAAATATAACAATTAGCTAGAAGAAGGAAGAGAGGAAATAGAAGAAGTTGTAACTTTAATTTCAAAAAGTGCATGCAGAACTTTGTGACTGCGATTGATATTTCCGTTTCTTTTGGCACAATTGTGTCAACAAGATTCATCATCCAACTTACAAGAGAATTTTCCATCTCTGAATTCGTTCCTCCGTATTGGACTAAGCCTTTTACAACTTCCACTATTACATTATTAAACTCATGCAATTCTTACATCTTATCCTTATTCACATTTTCCATCTTGTACAAGTCTTGTTTAATAAGCGTCTTGAAGTGTTCTTTAATTTTATCTACCGAGTTCTATTGGGATGAATTATATTGGAAGAGATCACAATGGAGGGCTCTAAGATCAGAAAATATCTCATACTTCAATTATTCTCCTTTCTAGATAACATTTTGCAACTCATTGGAGGCTTCTATAAGAACTTCATTCTCCATTCTATACTAAAAGACCATGTACGAGACATTGTTTTTAGAATCATCAAAAATATTCTCTGAAAGGATAATTTTCTCATTAGTAAGAGCCATGATATGAAGATCATAGATCGCATCTGCCCAAATCTTCACCTATTTTTCAATGTTTTCAATTCCGGAGCCGATTTTCTTCTATGTTGAAATGACATTGTCATATATTTTGCAAGTCTAATAAATAAATTTTGAACATGTGATGGGAATATTCTCCACTCATGATTGTTTTTTCCTTTCCTTGAGTTGCATTCTTTTGTACCTCAATAATTGATTTTAAATAAATTTCATTTGTTACAGTGAATGTTGGGAGAGAGGCCAAGGGATTTGGGTCCAATGGAGTGCTATCAAAACCTTCTCTTCTAATTTTTATTGAATTTTCTTCCCCTTCTCAACCATCACGATTACTTTATAAATTGTCTCCTTGAGATTAGGCACATGTGCTTCATCAGTTGATTCTCTCAAGGATATTCTTGTTAACTCAAAATTTGTTGTAGTAGCCTCTTGTTCACTCTTGTCTCCTTTGGGCTTAGAAATTTTAAGGAATTGATTTCCTAAGGCATATGAGACTAAACAAGAGGTGGTTTTGAATTTATTAGGAGGGGAATAAGTACTAAGGAATTTAGCCACACTATCATAATTATGAACTTAAATTTTGGATTGAGCTTTCCTTTTCTTATTATCAATCATAGGTTGTACTCAAGAGAAAAAGTCTCTTGAAGATGTATTTTATGGATTTAATGTAAGTGCAAGTGGTGGAGGGATAATTTGAGAGGAAAATACTACCACAATTGTGGTTATGGGAGAGGAAGAAGGCTTCTTACATCTATCTTAGGTCTGGAAGTACTTGTCTTCCCTACGTTAAGAGTTGTTACTTCAACAACATCTTCCTCCTCTTCATCATTCATCATCTTCTTCACTTTCATCTCCACGCCCTTCTTCTTCTTCTTCTTCTTCTTCTTTATTTTCACTTCCTCCTCACTTCCTTCCTATTTAGGTTCATGTTTCTCTTTTTTTGCTTGTTCAACTATAGCTTTCCCTTCTATTCCTTTAGTTTCATCCATATTCTCACCTTATTTTCTTGATTTTTCATCCTCCTTCTCACCTTATTTTTTATTCAAATTTCCTTGCATATAACTTAGTAACCAGGTCTTGCTAAGAAGAAGAAGGAGAATCATGGTGAGACAGAGTTACCTGACGAGAAGGAGTTTCATGTTGCGAAGTATTAAACTCTAAAAATATTTTATTGAACCATTGTTTATTTCTTAATAGGATGTGAGCATTATGATCATCCATATTATATTTCTCCTTTTAAGACCATTCAATAGTTGGGAGAGGAGAGAATTGAATGAAATAAATGAATTATGGAGAAAACATATTAGAATCATCCTCGACCATGCCCTTTGGTACTTTGTACAATTTTAAGTCCTAGATTTTTTGAAGAGACATTCTTCCATACACTCTCTTCCTTACCTCAAAATCATCATCACAGTATGCCCAATTATCCTCAATTGTAGGTACATGTAGGTAGGAGAGACGAAGATTATTGCTAATGAAGTTTTTGTTGTCAAAGGATCCCCTTTTCTGGAAAAGATTCATTTGAAAAGGAGAGATAGTCCTCTCAATGTTGTGGTCATCAAGCGTATACCTACAAGTATAATTTACCAAAGATATGGGAAATTGGATTCCAGATACTTTCTTATCTCTACAGGTTATATGGAGAAGGTCCAATAGTCTAAAACGTTCTATCAATATGATCTTGTCATTGCACTAGAAATGGGAAGCTTATATGAGACTCCCTTAAACCATGTTGTCCTGATGTATGAGAATTTGTAGAATTGGATAAATAAGCTTCCATAAACATTTATCATTTGGTTTGGCCTCTTGAGAAACTCTACTAGTAAAATTTCCTTCTAGTAATCTGACTAGGAACATTGTGAAGGCATCATTGACTCTTCTTTAGTGACTACTACTATTCTGATAGGTCGATTGAGTGTAAAAATAAAAAATGGGAAGATTCTGCCTACTACACTAACTTGATAGGCCAAGTCCAGATTCTATATCTAGCAATGGTATAAATTAAATAAGAATTCATGTAAAATAATATGGTTTGGTGGACACGTGTGAGTTATTGGGTCAGGTTTTTCACAAATAAAATTCCCCCAATTGAGAGTTTGATTACCTTTACAGATCAAGTTGCTGAAGATGAACATCCAGTCTTGAAATTCTTTAGTTTACGGAATGCCCATTACTCTTGCAAGGAGTTTTATGATATCGAAGAATTATTCAATAAAGTCACTTTTGTAGAGAGTATTTGGCAGCTTAGAAGGTCCTCTCTTCTTTACTTTTAATCAAGACTTGGTAATTATTGTTGATATTTAATCAAGAATTTTGTAGAGAGTATTTGGTAGCTTAGAAGGTCAAACTCCTTATGTGCATCAACTTGAGTCAAGACTTTGGATTTTTTGAAAGTGAGAATGCTAAGGACCAAGTTAATGTGGTGTGGCATCTAACTGAGTGATCAATTGTCCTTGTGGGCCTTTCAATTCCTTGGTTTGAGGATAAAAGCATGAAACACAAGCCAAGATAGTATCAATACACTGCACAAATTTAGGAAAACCTCCAGTATGGGCCAAATCATTGTCTAAGATTCTTTGAGCTAATGTGGTTGGGTTTTCATCTCTCTTTCCTACCCAAAATTCATTTAAATCCATATGCTTAATGGAATTATCCTCTATTTCAAGTAAAAAGGTATTAAGGGAGGAAATGGGCTCATACCCAACATACTGGAACTTCGATATTACTCAAATTGGAAACTCACATAGGGAAAAAATAGGTTTGTACATGAAAATATTGATTAAACTAAGGAGGAATGGCACCAAAAAAAGAGAATTCCTTAAAAGTGTGTAAAACTATGATGAAATGACTTACCGATTGGATGAGAATGAAGATGCCCTTTCAATGATCAAAATGTACTTTGAAATTTTGAAAATGGCTACGAAATTGAGGAGAAATGACAAAAAAACTGCTTTTGGGTAGTGCGAAAACTTGATAGGGTAAAAGAAAGTTTTACATTCGCAAATGAGGAGTGGACATGACAGTGTAGGATTTATACTCGTGGACAATTCCCTAACATTAATTACTTTCCCCCATAATCCATTAAATCAGTGAATTAGTTCAAATAGGGCCCGAGGGAACAGTTCCTCGTGGATGAGAAATGTACGACTTGTCTGATCCAAAGGTTAAGGTGGGAAATTCAGTCGTTCGGGGAACAAATTAAATTATGGAACCAGAATCAAATTTTGGTGGATACATGACATTGCTAATGGGGATAAGGTATTGGAGATGTCGGAAATGCAGGGAAGAGATGGAAACATGGGACAGTTCCAAAGGTTCCCTCTGGAGCCGACAAAGCCGATGGGGATGGAGGCGTGGGAAAGGTGGCATTACAGGGGATGCGAGGAAAACAAGTATGAGTTCCATAACCTCCATCTAGGCTTGATATCTTGGACTTAACTGATGGTGTTATCAAAATGAAAATACAAGTACATGGGGAACGATGGAACAGTTCTTCCTGTTCCTCAAATATCTAATTTTTTTAATTTTTACCTAATTAACATAGAAAATGGCTAACTCTTTTCTCTCTTCCTTTTCAACATTGGTCTAACATAGAGGGAAATGATGACCAAAATGCAAAGGACTTACCCGTGACTTCAAATTTTCAATTTTTTCACATTTTAACTGGTCCATGACAACACAATGTATTTGGGAACATAATGGTCCTCAATATTTAACTCTAAAAAATTATTTTTATAAATACAATGTTCCTGAGGGATATGGTGGTATGTCTCAATAAAAATATGATTTGAAACTACTCTGAGTTCAACAAGGGGAACTTACAAGGTAATCATAGATTTTTGCACCTTAGGGGTTGGATGAACCCATAATTAAAGTGAAGATATAACTCTGAGTACTGTTAAATTTTTGAAACAAGTAGATATTTATGTTAATACCATGTGGATTGGAGGTAGGCTCGATAAAGAACATTCTATGAATACCATTATTTCTCTCTATCAACGAAGAGACTCTTAAATCCATATGAGAGTCAACTCCATAGTTTCCTTACTCCATAGAGGATCTGAAAACAAGGTATGGATACCTAAGGTGACCACTCTAGGAGTTACCCAATTCTCTTGAGTATTTGAATGAGATTTTGAAGCCTTTTTCCCATATCTCATCTATCTCTTCCTTTTAATCACTCTTTAGAGTATAATTTATGTCCTTTATACTATTATAATAAGTAATATAATACTTATTATGTTGATATGAGTCATCCGATGGTAGACGAGGGGTTGCGGATGTTGTAATGTTTGTCAATAAAAAATTAATGATAACATTAAATTGATGTATTTATGACCATCACAGGGTAATTTCAACCTTAAATTTGATGTCCATTTAACCATGACTTGAAATTTTTTTCTTTTCTATCTAAGAAGTTGATTAAAAAAATTGTAATATCTTGCTCATATAGTGGATTTTTAGAGCTTGTTTACAATCGAAAAATATGTTTTCGAGCTCAACACATTGGTGCAAATAGAATGATTCATTTTTCACTAATAAACAGGAAAGTTTCAAAGAACTAAACCATGTTGTCAATGTTCTTTGGTATCTCTTGTGTTATCCCCCTTGATACTCAATGACACACTCTTGTTCTAGGTTCAAACACAATTATTGAGGGAACACTTACCTACATATAACTCACCTTACACACATACACTAGAGGAAACCTTGCTCCCCTCCACTCATAATTGCATTTCATATTTTAATAATTAAAAAACATTCAAATATTTACAAAAATTCAAAAATACTAGCTTAGATCTTAATTGCATGTTTCCTTTCTTGTTTATACTATTTTATGTTGCACTTTTCTTATCATGTTACTTTGATTCATAGTATGTTCTATCCATTTTTTTCTATACAGACATGCATTTTCACATGGCACTCTTGAGGTGAATGCATGATACTTATAGGTTATCACATTATGTATGATATTTGGCACTATTCTCTACCGGTCCTATAGAGGCTCCTGGGGGCATCTACCTTTCCTATTTCTCTATAGTCATTTTTGTCATTCCAATATCTACTACTTACATTCTTATTTCTAGTGGTATACATTGTGGCATACTATCAATGTTTCTAACATGTTAACGGGTGCTTCATGTGTAGTGTTTATCTTGCATGCCTACTTCCAACCATAGTTATCTGATTTTCTTGTATCTTATCTATGTTTGTGTCTTTATTGTCATTATTTACAAGTTAAACCCTATGCTTGATTGTGTGTCTTTGTTTCTATAGCTTTGAATACTTTGAGTGTCTTGTGATATCCTAAGTGGTTTCCCATGTATTTAACCAACTACTCATCATGTCTTTTTTCCATGTTACTATGTGTTTTGACTAGTTTCTATTGCAGTTTCCCATACTTGTGACTAACATTTTTGGCTAGCCTTTCCCATTGTTTTTCACATGCCATGGTAGTTGCCATACACATCCCCTATCCCCCTATAAGATTTTTATTCCATATGTGCACATCAATCTTAGCTTTCCTCGTTTGGGTCGCGCTTACATTGGTTCATCTCACGTACCCCAAACGAGTGGGGGAATTCATTGAGTGATTATTTCACCCTCTCAACAATTCAGATACTAGACACAAAATGGTACATAGAAAACTCAAAATAAATAGGAGATAATAACATGATTCAGAATCAGACTTGGGCCAAAACTAGTGCAGGGACATAAGTGCCCAAATAAGACAGGAGCGATGGGTGCTAGTGTCCCATCTAGGAGGTTGTATCCTAGAGGAAGAAATAGGTACAACACATGATCAATAGGTTTCTAGTGATATACTTCTCTAAAATACAACAACATATACTCAGTTACAAGTTACTATCAAGAAAAAAATGAACAAGATCAGTGGTAAGTTACATACTTTGGGTAAGGGAACTAATTATTATCTTTTCTCAGGATCATCCGTGAACAATTTCTATTGGGTTTATGACCATCTACAGTAACACTTATCTATGAGTAAGCATTATAGTTTGAGGGAAAATCCTACATCTCTCCCAAAAATCTTCCCTTAAAGACATGACACCTAAATCCTCAGTTTAGTGATACAACACTTAAATCCTCAATTTAGTAATAGGATGTCTAAATCCTCAATATTACCAACCATCTCTAAGGAAACAAACATACAATAATAATTCTATCTAATTTAATTTAATTTGTAGTAAATCTAATTGTAGAGTAACTTATTGTAACAATTAATGTAAAAGCGCTAAAATACAAATATGACACAAGAAAACAAACATGTAAATTATGAAACCCTAAACAAAGAGGATAGATAAGAAAACTTAGATTATTTTCTAGTGAATAGGAAGTGATATAGACTGGTGAAAGTGTTCATTGTAACTACTTAGTGTAAATTATAGAAATTGGGAGTAACGCAAAACAGGGGTGCCCAGTATAGGGCAGGGGTTCCTGGGCACTAGTAACTAGGTCTGGGCAAATTCCTGAGATCCAATTTATGCTATGTTATAAGGGTTTCACAATTGATCAGCTAATATTCACTCCTTGATCACCAAAGGTACCTATGTACATACCTGCAAACCGCATCAAACCTAAAAAGGAAAATATATAATGGGGATTTGGACTAACCCTGGTGTCACCCCGAGATTGAACTTATGATCGAGAGCTACACTACATCTCAGAATCCATGTAGTTCTTCTATGTGTGTGTAAGAATGATGCCCTAGGATGCCCTTATATAAGTTGCACTTAATAACATATTGTAGCTAGAATGTAGCAATGTGGTAGTATGTGTTGATGGAATAAAATAGACTTCCCCTTATTATGTTGTGTATGCAGAAGTATGCAACCCTTGTCCCTTGAATGAGTGCTAGATGGATGCCTTTAGAGTGCTTTAGTGCCCTTGGAGTGCAAGCTTAGGTAATGATAGTAATACTTAGTGTTTGGTCCCTTATTTTGAAAACATAATTATATATTTATATGATTCTCTTGTTTGAATTTTGTAATTGACAATTGGAAGGCCAACCCATAAGTGAAAAAGATGCCCAAAAGATAAAAGAGACCCAAAAAGAGTGAGTAAGGTAAGAAAGGGTGAGGGGCGCCCACGAGGGACAAAAGTTGGGCATGGGTGTCTGAAGCCATGAAAGATAAAAAATTAAAGTTATGACTGGGTTGTAGGGTGGGTAAGATCAAATAGAAAGCAAAAGACAAAGAAAAGAAGACAAAGATAGTTGTCAATTACTAATTTCTTGCTTAGGAATCATGTAAATGCTAGCATGATTTTAGGACTTGGAAATGTACCTAAGTGCTTGATTTTATGTCTATATTTGTCCCCACTTTATGTTGTTGAGTGAATACTCGATAACATAAAGTAGATAGGAGCTGCATACCTTATGATCCTATAGATAGTGTGGTGAATAACATGACGTGTGGACAAGTGAAGAGTGGAGTGATTGGAAAGTGGGGTGTGGAGACTAGAAAAGGGAAGTGGACCCTAGGGGTGAAGTGTATTGTTGCTTTTACATGTTGTTGTGCTTATATTTGTTGTTATAGGTTGTTTTTTTGCGTATTAAGGACGGACCTGTAAAAGAAGAGAAAAAGAGTATTTAAAATTTTGTATATGAAAAATATGAACAAAGTACGCAAAAGTATGTAAAAAGTGTGGAAAAGTAGTTGTAAAGGAAAGTGTGAACCTAATGTAAAAGAGTGTAAAGGATATAAAGGTTTCCTAAAATGCTATGAAGAGATTTTTTGGGTGATCTCACGCCGATAACAAGTTTTTTGGGTGATCTAACACCAAAGAGTGAGTGTTAGGGAGATAGGTCTAGTATTACTCTCCTTCCATGACTCTTCCCAATAAATACAACTGCAGATGGTGCATCCCAATTTTTTCATGTTTTCCCTTTTGTTATGATTATTTCATATTTAGTTCTGAATTACTTCAATTGTACTGATTGAAGGAGGTAGAATGCATTCTGTAACTAGAGGCATGTCCCTGTAACTGTAGAAGAGATTTTAAGACTTCTGTGAATTGTGTTAATATGAGAAGATAACTATTTTCCCCCCCAGGAAATTAGTGCCCAAGTGAGGATACAAGAGCCCAGGCGCTACTGTTTGAGTCTGGGTGCTGGTGTCTATACTTTGTTTGATGTCCAAGTTAGTTTCTGGACCATTTTGTGACTATATGTATGTGTTACGTTGTATTGTTGTTATGAGCTACTGTAGGGGTGATTTTTTCACTCTATGTATACCCCCCTCATTTTGGGTGGATGTAACAATGGCAGGAGGGTGAGGACTAAAGGAGAGGACCTGATGCTGAGATGAAGTTGATACCTATAGGGGGGTAGGGGATGTGCATGGTAGAAACCAAGGCACATGCAAAAAAATTAGCTAGTAACATGTGTTAGTAGAAAAAAATAGCAAACGTGCAATAAAAGACAATGTAAAAAATACGTGTGCAAATAAGATATACCACAAAAAGTAGTTTTCAAACATGGAACATCACTCATAATTCCACAAGATAATCAAGGATGAAGTGTCCATAAGCAAGAAAATAGTTATCAAGAAAGACATAGGTCATAGCCCGCAAACAATAGCATACAATAGAAAGCAATGGAAAACAATCAGTGAATGATAGCCATGGTTGTGTATAGTCCTACAAAGAAAATTTTACACACTAAGCACCCATTAACATGTTAGAAAGATACCTAGTATGTCAAATCATGTAGAGATCAGTGAAAGGTAAAGTGACAGTAATGATTAGTAAATAATGCAAGAATAAAACATGTGATGGGTAGAGTGTGAGATTAGTAAAGGTAGATGCTCCCAAGAGCCTTAGTGGGACTTGTAAAAGGTCCAATGCCAAGTATTATTGTAGTGTGTAACAACCTGTAAGATATTTTCATTCACCGTAAAATACCAAGTAAACATGCACATGTATATATAGAAAGATAATGACTTACTAAGAATCTGTCTAGTATGGAAATCAAAGTATAACATGTAAATAGAATAAGTTTAGTAAGAGTAGATACAACCAAGATATGCAAATGCAATGTATGAGTGCAATGGAATGGTATGCAAAGTGTGAAGATGGAAGGAGCAACGTGCCCCCTAGTAGATGTGTATGAGATGAGGTTCATTTATAGGAACCCTCAACAATCAAGAATGAACCATAGAACAAGAGTGTGTCATTAGGTAGTGTGTGTGTGTTTTGAATAGAAGCTAGAAATATATGTCATGAAGCACTAAGTGTTAAGTGTGAATAATGTGAGGTTCATTTTAGAATTATACCTTCGGCACTCGAGTATGAACCATGGAACTAGAGTGTGTCATAGGGTAATGACAATACCATGTGTGTATCAGAGGGTTTGAAAGTGCTTAGAAAGATTATACATGAAGTGTGAAGCATTAAGTGTGATAATAGATACCAAAGAAAACTAGCATGAATGGAGGGCAGGAAGAAAGTATGATTCCCCCAAGTGTGTGATGGAGAGCTATGTGGTGATATGAGAAGGAACATGCCATGGTGGTAGAGTTTGAAATGTGTTCTAACAATCAATGTAAGGATTATCTTGTATGACAAAAAGCATTGGATGCTTAATTAAAGGAGGTTGTAGAGGGATCTTGAATGGTGGTGTATTATTTGGGATTGATAACATTATAAACGACTTGAGAGGAGGAGGGGATGGACTGATTTTTAGAGTATATTTCTTAATTGGAATGGGTTGGTTAGGCTACTCTTGACTTACCAAAGAAGTAACATTAGTTATTGTGGATTGATTCTCATTAGATATGGAAGGATTGGATTTAGGATCCCATTGTGATTTAGCAATTAGAGATGTAGCAGGATGTTGTGAAGGAAATGAAATAAAACCTTGATTCTCAAGGTGCTTAATTATTCATTAGATATAGAAGGATTGGATTTAGGATCCCATTGTGATTTAGCAATTGGAGATTTAGCAGGATATTGTGAAGGAAATGAAATAAAACCTTGATTCTCAAGGTGCTTAATTATTCATTTTAAATCATATAAATTATTTTCATGATGTCCATTAAGTGTGATTATTACAAAATGGGAGATCTTAGTATTTGGCAAGTTGATAAGGAGGGTAGCAATTAGTAGATGACAATTTGATCAATTGGTGATTTAGGAGATCAAGAAGAATATCATGTTGCTTAGCATTTGAATCAAACTTGAGAGGCACTCGTAGCAGTATGAGTTGGGGTTCACTTATATGAGTTCATGTAGAAGACATAGAAGTAGAATGAGATGTAGAAAGAGAACTAACATGGGATTGAGAAGCATCCATTAAATGTTGGATTTCAGCTTTAAGATATGTAATCATTGTTTCCATAGCTTGAATTTTATCTTGAAATAAATAATGTAAAACTTGAATTGAATCTAATATGGGTTGGTTGGATGGAATATTAGGACCGATAGAGTCATCAGATAGACAATAAAAAATGACACTTACTTGAGCGTGTGGTGTACTACAAGTGAGATACATAGTGTCTAGGGATTTTTTGAGAACATTTTTGCAAGGTGGGTGCATTTTAGGTAAGTCATGCAAGGAGATTAGAGGATTTTTAGGATCCATGAAAGAGAAATTGATAGAATAGCCATCTAAATTACCAATCATGAGTGGGGTTCACCAAATGATTTAATTTAATTTTTATTAAATCTAATTGTAGAGTAACTTATTGTAACAACTGATGTAAAAATTCTAAAATGCATAGATGACACAATAAAATAAACATGTAAAGTATGAAACCCTAATCAAAGAGGAGAGATAAGAAGAATTAGTTGATTTATGAGTGAACATGAAGTGGTCTAGGCTAGTAAAAGTGTTGAACAAGATGAAAACAACATTGTAACTACTCACTATAAATTCTGGAACTCATGAGTAACGCCAGACAAGGGCACCCAGTATAGGGCAGGGGCTCCTAGGTGCTAGTGATCAAGTCTGGGTGCCTATGACTACGCAAATGCCCATGATCTATTTTTTACTGTGTCGTAAGGGTTTTGTAGTTCCATATTGATTGCCTAATATTTTCTCCTTGATTTCTGAAGTTACCTGTGACCTACAAAAGATAAGTTCACCTACACAAACCCACAAACCACATCAAACCTAAAAAGGAAAATGTAGAATGGGGAGTCAGAATGACCCCAGAGGTCACCCCGAGAGTGAACTTATGACCGAGTGCTTTACTACATCTTAGACTCCATGTAGTTCTTCTATGTGTGTAAGAATGATGCCCTTATGCAAGTTACACTTGATATCAGGATGTAGCTAGAATTTAACAATGTAGTAGTATGTGTGGATGGAATAGAATAGACTTTCCCTTCTTATGTTGTGTATGTATAAGTATGTATCCATTTTACCTTGAATTAATACTAGATGGATGCCTTTAGAGTGCTTTAGTGCCTTTGGAGTGCAAGCTTAGGTGATGATAGTAATTCTTAGTACTTGGTCCCTCATTTTAAAAGCATAAATATGTAGTTATATGATTCCCTTGTTTAAATTTCGTAATTGAAAATTGTAAGGCCGAACCATAAGTGAAAAATATGCTTTAAAGATAAAAGAGACCCAAAAAGAGCGAGTAAGGTAAGAAAGGGTCAAGGGCGAAAACGAGAGACATGGGCACCTAGGTGCTACTGTCGTGGTTGGGTGTTGGTGTCTGAAGCCATGAAAGATAAACAAGTAAATTTCTGACTGGGTTGTAGGGTGTGTAAGACCAAATAGAAAGCAAGAGACAAAGAAAAGAGGCCAAAGACAGTTATCAATTACTAGTTTTCTTGCTTAGGAATCATGTAAATGCTAACATGCTTTTAGGACCTAGAAATGTACCCAAGTGCGTGATTTTTTGTCTACACCATATCTTGTCTCAAGATATACATGTGTATTCTATCCTTGATTCACTTGTTTTTCAATACACATTTCTATTATCACATTCATTAAATTAAATTTCAATTTCATTTATTATGAACATTGACTACACTTATTTTCTTTAACATGTACGACATTACTTCGAAAAAAAGGCAACAAACAAATGGAACAAGTAATAATCTCAAGCACGAGATGCTCCGACAAAGGAAATAGCCAAGGAACAAACACAAGCATCGCCATCATTTCTACTACGCACATGAAGTCACCCCTAGGATCATTATCCTCTTCTGAATTCCATGATACACATTCTATAATCTCCATTCAACACGATATCAATTATAATCCTCGTTAGGAACACTATTTGTTACAACTCCATTCACTTTCCACAACGTATACTCCTCTTTTTTACTTTATTCTACCAAATATTCATTCAAACATCTATGTAGCTTTGAAGGAGAAAATCATCATGGTATTTTACCTCTAATCAAAACAATTAAATTTTGTTTGTACCTCCCTAAAATAAGGCTACGGTCCTTCCCTTCAACAAAGGAGTAGATAAAATAATCTTATTCCTTACAAAACCAATCCTAGAACTATGTGCAAAATCACTAAAAACACTATCACATGCAAGCTAACCAAAATAATCGAGTATGTCTACCATTTATTGGCACATCAACAAACATTAACTCTAGGAAGTACTATGTACAAAAAATGAATACAACTATATCATTATTTTGGCCAAATATTTTCAAATAACTAGATTTTAGATCTAGTTTAAGGTTGTGCATTACCGTGAAAATCAGGTCCATCTATCCATGACATAAATCTCATTACCATGCCCTACAAAATACCAACACAAAAATAACAATTAGGGATAGGTGGGTAACATCAATGGAGTTGGATTCCCATTGATCCCAACCACATGTCCCAAATTTCCCTAAAACACACAATAAATTCAAGTCAAAATAAAAGCAACGACCATCTTATATCAAACTAAAGCAATTTCCAATACAAATATGACCAACTATAAAACTATTCAAACACTAGCCATTAAGGGTTGGACACATATAGTCTTAGAAAAATTCTTAAATGGTATCATTATTTTTAGAAACATAGTCTCATAGTGTAATCATGGGATCTAAATACATATGAGAGCATGCAAGCCTAGGAAATTTTGCTAGTGCATGCATACATGGGAATTTGTCTTCAAGGTTAATAATCAAGAAGTTAGCATTAATACTCAATCCACTTTCCAACGCAAAATAAAAAGTAAAAACCCTTAAATGCAAGGATGAGAGAGATGAATAACCTAGCGTAGTCAATTTTTATAAGAAAATCCCATGAACTAGTCATCTTAGGACAACAACAAGTCCTTTTGAGAAAATAATCATAATATTAATAGTACAATCACATGATTGTGTGTATCATGGTGTCATCAAAATCACTCTTCTAACTTAAAAAAATATGTTAATCAAATATCATAGTTACAGTCCATAAGGCTTATTTGGTTAGTGAAGCTACAACAAGTCCAAAACTATAAGAGATTCTATAAAAAAAGGTCCTAATAGGATTTCAATAAATTCATATCCAAGAGTAAATTCCTAGTGCATGATTGTCATAATTCACCTCCCAAATGAAGAGTAAAAATAATGTTTTACAATCATGTCATATGTAGAAATCTAACCAAGAAATATGAATCTCAGATAACTACATCCCTCATGCTCTATCATACATTAACCAAAATATGACATTAACCCTTGATAAATATTTACATTTCTAGTCAACCTATATACACCTACCATTTTTCTAAATTTTGTTCTTCATGGGCATCATTAGCACATTAGCTTCCCTAAAGTAGTGTCCTCAAGGATATTGCCGAGAGTGGGGAGTAACTAGAAATCGTTACATATATCTTTTTGGTTGTATTGGGTTGGTCATTAGTGGTACTTATGATAAATATTTTATGTGTATTTTGATTATATCATATATTTCATAGACATTCACATCCCTTACAATTGTATTCTACACTCATTATAGTCATCTTTTATGTAGTCTCCTTGCAATATCACCTTGTCATCCTTTTGCAATCACTCTCACACCTACTTTTAACCCACTCATACATTTTTCATTTCTCTATTGAACCCTATTGCATTAGTTGGTTTTGTCATTGATGTCACATGGTATTGATGATAAAGGAGGATTGAAATGTCATGAAGATTAGTGCTTTCTCAATGGTGTTTGGTGTTCATAAGTGGTCTCACGGTTGTATCTTGAACATTCAAGATGGTTTTAGGGTATTACATGATTTTTTTGTGAGGTTTGTGCCCACTAGAGGTATGGATATGTTTGGTGTGATTTTCTCAGGTGTCTCATAGGCCTGAAATGGTGTTTCAAGGATGTGCAATAGCTTCTACGGTGATCATCAAATAATGTGTTGCAAGTCACAGTTGAAACTAACCCATTTACACCTAGTTTTATAGCCTAATGAGGTGTATGAGCTCAAAGAAAACCATTACAAGCCTATTTAAGTATGGTAGGATCATTTATGAACATCTACAGGGCATACTTTATCTCTTAGAGGAAAATTTGAGGTTTTCACTAGAACTTTCTTTGAGAACTAGCAGTGGAGGCATAAAAAAATGAGATTGGTCTTGATTTTACAAGCTCGTTTATGAGAAATAAAGTTATGCAGCATGTAGAGGAAGGATTTGTAGTGCTCTAGGTCAAGTTTCATGAAAAATTGAATAAGTTTGTTGAAGATATTCGAGTTTTACTAAAACTGGTAAAGAGAGAAGGGCTAAAACAGTGACCTGTCTTCTTAGCACTAAAAAATTTGAAAATCCTTCTCTAGATAAATCATAAGAGGATTTTTTGAATAGCACTCCAAGACTGAACTTTTGAAAAAAACATGAGGTCAAATGGTTAAGGAATAATAAAGTTCTCTTCATTTTTGTATCACTGTTCAAACCCTCTCTAAACCCTTGTTTTGTAGTGATAGAGAAAAATCCATTTAGAGGGCATAAAAACACATGTGCAAGTTGGTAAAACCACTCAGGGTTGTAGAACATCCCTCTAGGTCAAAATGGTGATATTTTTGTTCTTCAAGCTTGACTTTTCTGTACAGGTTGACATTGTTTTGCAAGTTTTTAGTTACACAACTCAATTTAGAAGTCTCCAAGTATAATATTTCACTGTGAGAGCTTGTACATAATGTGGTGTTTATGAATATGAATATTTTTAGACATGTATATTACATAGTTTTTGTGAATAAATTCAACCTTATACTCCTACCACTAAAGATCAAACAAGCCTAGCCATTCATGGTGCTTGAAGAATTTTTTTGTGCATAGGCCTAATGTTTGAGGTGAGAAATGGATATGGCTATCTGGTACAGGTACAAGATAACATTACCAGCTAACATGTTGGAACCCATTTCCTCTTTAGTGAAGTGTTGAGAAACTCTAGTCTCTTGATTTTTCAACTACCATGTTTTCCTAGCAGAGAAGTGTGAAAAACAAAGATATTCTTGTGAACCTTTCTTCACAACTCCTACACACAAACTTGTGGATATGGTGTATAATATCTCCTTGAAAATTTTCTACTACGGATGGTCATGTGAGTTAATTTTCGATTAGCAAGAAGCCTCCAAGTCAAGAGTAGTCTATGGTACCTTAAGAACAAGTTCACGCAGTCTTAGAAATGTGTGGGTTTCATGTCTATAATCCTTGAATTGGTGAGTGATTTTGGAGTGGTAAGTTGCTTAAGGAAAGGATATTCTCAAAAATATTGCTTAGATGTTATGGATAAATATTCACACAAGTAAACCTATTCATTCTTAAAGACCGGTTCTGGTTTCCTGAGATAGTTAAGAAGAATAGTGACATTGACTTTAAATCATGAAGTTATCTTATCATATTATGTAAAATAAGGTTTGGACTTGTAGTAAGAAGCTTTGGTGAAATCATCCTACAACTGTATTAACATAAAAATGGATAATGAAGTGTTTAATGCATTCAAACAATTGACTAGGGTTTTGAGTCATGAAACCCTAACTGAGTTTATCTTGAAGATCATGCAAGGGTGAACTCTTAGCTATGGAGTGAAGCAAACTGTGGATCTAGTACATTTCATATCACCTTCATCATGATTTAAATGTGACATTGGGGGTCATAAATGATAGGGTCACTATTGATCTTTCCAAATCCTCAAATATTCATATTTGTACTATCAAAATAGTGTATACCATGTTTAAGTGCATGTTTCATGCAGAATATATGTAGTGCCATGTCTTCTTCATGGGTGTAGATAACAAAATGCTCTCAAATAATTCTTCCCAATCTATGAAACTTTTTTAAGACCTCTCTCTGTAGTATGTCAAGCCCATGAAAGACTATGATTTATATTCACTAGGACTATGTGTTGATGAATGTGAAGTAGAGTGTGTAAAATGCTTCGATCTCTATTCTTGGAAGATCTCCAAGTTCTAATTGTTGATATGGACCTCTTCTAAACCTGGTGTTCCTAAATGTCTAGCTTGGTGTGTGTTTTTAAGTCTAATTTTACTTCTTGATTCAAAAAATTGATGACTTCAAGCTCCTAATGCACTCATATGTGCTATTATGACATTTAAATACTAAATGGCGAAGAAGGAAGAAGGTTTTTAAAGAAGTTGAGGAGATATTGTAATGTTCTAGCAGATTGGAAACATTTGGTGGAGTATCTCTTAAGCTATGAGAAAAATTCTACTCTTTGGAATAATAAGACAAGGATTGTATAACTATTACAAAATAATGCACAGAGGTCTGAATAAAATATTATCGGTTGTGGCAGAGTGTCAGGGAGTTCAGGAGACTTTTTTTCTTGTCATTTGACTTTAGAAAATCCTATAGATTATGATGCTATAACTGAAGCCTTTCAGATGCATTAATGACCCTAGAGGAAATTTTATATGAATCCTTTTCATCTCCCTTGTACAATTTGTCAAATGAGTTAGGTGAAGTGTCTCTTAATATGAAGTGGAAAAGTCAGTTGTAGGAGTCTATGTTGTTGACAAAAATATCATTTTTTGTGTATGAACATTGTCGGAGGATATGAGAGATGAGCGTGAGATTAAAATGGTGAAGAGAGATATGATCATGTAATTAATTACGCGAAATCATAAGTTGTGTATGAAGATGTATGAACTAATCTAGGATCACTATCTGTTGTTTTAGCAACTTTATCAAGTGAGTGATCAAAATAGAATTAAGTCTAAGTAGGATCTTTCATGCAAGTTACAACTTGCAGAAGAGTCAAGTAGGTGCTTGACCTCATAGTTAAGTTAGAGCTTCATTTTGATTTAGTGCTCAACAAATTTGTAGCCTTTATAAACATAGTGCATTAGTTTAGTGGGTTTTGCTTGCTAACTTTATGTGAATTGTGTGGTTGTTTATTCCATATTGATTTGAAACAAATTCATCAGTTTTGAATTGTACTACAAAGGTTGAATTGATACCGATTCACCCCCTCTCCATTTTCTAATTTCCAAAAATTGTTATCAAATCATAGTCCTGATGTAGTGATTTTAACAACTCAAAGGAGATCTAGACAATCCATGTATGAAAATCAATCAATCACAAAGTGGTTTCTCTACATCCAAAGCACACATGTTAAATGGATCAAACTATGCCTTTTGGAGTGTTAGAATGGATACATATCTCATGTCTCTAGGATTTGACATATGGTAGTTAGTGGCTATTCCATTCCAGCCACACCTCTAATTGATGCTACAGGAAGGAAAGAAAGTGAGAACAATTCTAAAGCCATGAATGTAATCCTATGTAGAATGGAAGAGGTTGAATTCATAAAATTCATGCACTGTACCACAACTAGATAGATTTGGGACAAATTCCAGACTTTATATGAAGGAGATAATAAGGTAAAATTATCCAAGTTACAAACCTACAGGAGCCAATTTGAGAGCCTTAAAATGAAAGAAGGTGAAATAATTGCATCCTACCTGCAAAGGGTGGATGAAGTGATAAAAACTAATCAAAGGTTTCGCAGAAAAGATAGAGGAGGTTGTTGTTGTCTAAAATATATTGAGATCCCTATCGTCTAATTATGATTCTAATGTGTTAGCCGTGGAAGAGGCCAAAGAATTGAGAAATCTTAAAATGGATGAACTTCATGGTATTCTAATTGCTTATGAAATGAGAACCACTGAATCAAATTCATGCAAGAAAGAAGAAACATTCAAGGCAAACAAGGAATCCCAAGAAAATAATAACAAGGTTGAATCTGACATGGAGGAGGATGATGAGAACATTTAATCCATGTTTGTTAGGAGGTTAAAAAGAGGGTCAGGAAAGTACAAGGGTAAACTACCATTCAAGTGTTTCAATTGTGGCCAAGTTGGCCATTTTGCATCTAAGTGTCCTAACAAAAACAAGGGAGACCAAGATGAACCTGATGAAGAAACTTCTCACAAGAAAAAAAATAAATTTAAGAAACATGAAGGTAAGAATAAGTAATTCAATAAAAATAAAAAAAATTATACTCAAGAATGTTCAAGTTCATTTCAATCTAGTGACTCTAACAAATCTGAAAGAGAAGATGAAGGTAATCAAGCTGAGACTTTATTCATGGCTGTGGAAGTGACTACTGCAAGTGACTCAAAATATAAAACTCAGTTTGAATATGATATCTCTGATAAGGAAGATGTTAGAGTAAACCTTGAAGGTGAATTAATAAGTGCTCTTAAAGAACTAAAAATTTAGAGGAAGAAGAATCAAAAGACGAAGTCGCTACTGAGTTACTATGAAGAGAAGATCAACATTCATGAGAGAAGGTTGAGAAAAATGATCAAGAACATGAAGAAATGATCAAGGAATTGTTATCCATTTTTACCCTCTGGTAAAAATGGACAACTCCAGAACTTGAACCTAGGTATTTTACTAAGGTGAAGGAATGGGATCCATGACCCACACTTAGCTGGAAAAATGGAATAAATTGGAAAAATTGGGAAAATGGATTTTTGAGTGTACCACTTTATCCCCTTAGCTGCCCTGGTTCAGGAAAAAATCATAAAATTTAAGGGAAATCTGGCAAAATCAAAAAAATCAGTAGGGGTTGAAGGGTGACTTGGCGATCTCATGGGTGAGTTGGGAACAACTCACCAAGTTGGGCTATGCAGTGAGCTGATTCAGTGTTTCTGAGCTATGTGACGAGTTGGTCGATGATTTTTGGTTCCCTAGTTCTAACGATTTGCAGAGTCATAGGGAATCATGGGTGAGCTAGTCATTGAGCCCGGCATGGTAATCAGCAGTTCAGTGGGTTGATGGAAGCGCAGTAGAGTAAAGGGAAAGTTCAAGGCTAGGTCACCGAGGTTCATTGTGGGAGTTTTGGACCCACAAGGCCCAAGTGGAACTCAGGTCATGGGGATGTGAGTTCCCCGTGAGCCTAAGATTGTCATAAAAAATGGCGAGTCGGGGTGAAGCGGGTGCATCAGGGGTTTCAAGCATGATGAGCCCACATGAAACATGTTCCACAGTGGGGTGGGTTCCCCACAAAGTGGTCAAAACCGAAATTCACGATGGCAAGGTGAAGGGGCTTAGGGAGCATGTTGTGGCCATGATGGCAAAGTTGGGCACATAAGGCCTAGAAGAAATGGGTTCCTAGGGGCTCGAGTTCCCCGCAGACCTGATATATCTGCAAATCCCAGGATAAGGACACGGGGCTTAGGAAAGTTGCTCACCGAAATAATATGATCCGAATTCAGCTATAAGGATGAGGGCTCTACGGGAGTTAAGTGCAAAGCGGGGTGCTGAGTTTGAGGTGGTTCATTCGCTGATCCAAAGAAAAGCTCACCGATGAGATCAAGGTAGAAGCAAAGGTCAAGGGGACTCAACAGAGTTAAACACAGCTCGGCTGGCTGATGTACAATGGAAAGAGGGAGGTGATAGAAGGTGGCTCACCAAGCTATGTGATGAGATGGCTAGTGATCCAATTTAATGCAGAGCTCGAGATTTGGTGAGATGAGCCAAAAAGGTGACCCATACCCACATTTCCATAACTCACCCCTCCAACCACCAAATGTAACAAATTTATATTTTTTGGATTTTTTTTTTCAAGCTCTTTACTTAGAAATAATAAAAAATGGAAAGTAGGTGGGGTTGGTGGCCCAAAAATATTTAAAACTCTCCTAGATTTAAAATGCACTCCTAGGTGAATAATGAAGACATTAATGGAAGCATGGACATTTTTCTTCTCTAGCAAGTAATGGTACAATGAAGGGATGGATTTGTAGGGATCCCTATGATGTTTTACATCCATTTAATGCCTTTTATTGGTGGGTGAAGCCCAAATTTTGGGATTTATGTATCCTCCTCTCTCTCTTATTTCTTCTATATATGTGAAATGGAGAGCTCATTTTAAATTTGTTGAACATTCTCTATCTTCTCCTCTATTTTTCTACATGAAATTCATGCCTCTATCTTTCATTGTAATGGACTATGTAATTCTATGAAGTAATAAAATCAAGTTTTGTGGCTAATCTTCAACCCTTGTTTGTGTTTCATTGCATTCTCTTACCTCTTTATTGTAGCTGGAAGTATTTGGTGCATTTTATAATTTCTTGCAAGCTCTAAATGGTTATGTTTAATGGAAATGATTTTGTAAATGTGTGTTTATAGACTGTGGTGTTCTACATAGCCTCTTTATCTTCATTTCTTCTCATTTTTATTCATTAGAGAGTGTCTTAACCACCCTTCTCTTGGTTTTATCACCTCCTTATTCTAGGGTTTGTTCATTTTCATGTATTTTCCTCTCTCCCTGGTCCCTTGGAATCATAGGATAGGATTAGATAAGGGTATTTCCAAAATTAGGAGTAGTTTTAGCATTATTTTAGGATGAGGAACCAACCTTCTCTAGATAATTATCTCAGTTTCATGATCCCACACCTTGAGATAGTTACATGTTTCCCAAAAACATTGATTGCCTCATTCACACATGCTAGCAAATCAGAGGGTTTTGTTTTTCGGTGATAACAGGAACTTGAAACACAAATAGGGATGATTGAAGCATCCTTCAATGTAAAGTAAGAGTGGTGCCTAAAACTCAAATAAGAATTGGAGCTACTGAAAACTCAATTGCATCAGACTTAAAACAAATTGAAGGTCTATCTCAAATTTGAAAAAAACTCAAATGATCTAGATGGAATTTTAAGAAAACAAAGAACTTTCAATTAAAAATATGGTCTATGATTTGAGGAGGAGCATAAAGATGATGAGCCAGTATGTAAGAATGAAATCAATACAACTCAAGATGCACCTAAAACAAGGAATGTTGATGTTAAGAATGTCAAGAAGAAATACAACTCAAGCAAGCAATCACATGCAATAAGGTATGATCACTCCTATGGATATTTATTTTCATGTAATATGTTTCATCACAAATCTTAAAAGTGTAGAAGACATGTAAAAGGTCATGGAAGACATTTCAATTCATATCATTTGAGAAATAAGAATGAGTTGATCTACTACAAATGTCAGAATTATGGTCACATAGAAATATTTTGCTAACAGAAACCTCCAAAGAAATACAAGAGAATGTACATAGTGAAATTGGATCCTACAAGGAAGAAGGAACAAGGTTTAATAGCCCAAACCACCTTTCACTCTCAAAGTGAAGACATGGAGTGGTATATAGATAGTGGATTCTCAATTCATATGAAATGAAATAAGAGAAAATTCATTTCTTTAGAAGAAATTGCTTTAGTTACTATGATATTTGGTGATAATACATTAGATAGCATTATAGGAAATGGTACATTAAGCCTTGACAATGGAAATATAGTGACTCATAATGTTTTGTATGTATAAGGTCTAAAGTATAATCTCCTGAGTGTGAGTCAGATGTGCAAACAAGGATACAATGTGGTGTTTCATGACAAAGGATATGACATAAGGAAGAACAAATCAGGTAAGGTGGTTGGCAAGGCTAAAATAACCAAGAACAATATGTATGTCCTAAAGGAGATCAACAAAGAAAACTGCTTCACTAGCAAGGTAGATGCGAGTTGGCTTTGCACAGGAGATTAGGAAATCTCAATTTTGACAATCTTGTCAAAATCAGCTCCATGAGATGTATAAGAAATATTCCTAAGATCACCAAACCAGCTGATAAACTTTGCAAAGCATGTCTTCATGATAAACAAATGAGGATAAGGTTTAATTCAAAAGAGTACTCTACTACAAGACCTCTACAGTTGAATCATACTGATCTTGTATGACCAACTAGAACTAAAAGCATTTGAGGAGAGAGCTACTTCATGCTACTTATTGATGATTTCACAAGGATGAATTCAGTTTCCTTCCTCAAATAAATATCCGAAGCATTAGAAATTTTCAAGGCATTCAAATAATTAGTGGAGAATGAGAAGAATGCAAAAATCAAGAGCTTGAGATCTGACAAAGGAGGAGAATTTTTGTTAAATGAATTTGATCTTATTTGTGAGACTCATGGAATAAGAATATAATTTGTAGCTGCAAGAACACCTCAACAAAATGGGGTAGTGGAGAGAAAGAGAAAAAAAGTGCAATAAATGGATATAACCATGTTGAACGAATCAAAATTTCCATATGGATATTGGAGAGAGGCAGCTAGCACATCAGTATACATCCTAAATAGAGCTTAAATTAGAATCAACAACAAGAAGACACCCTATGAGATTTGGAGAGGAATACCTACAAGTGTAAAGCATCTAAGATTGTTTAGAAGCAAGTATTTTATAAAAAGAGATGATGATAATCTTGGCAAGTTTGATTCAAGGTGTGATGAAGGCATTTTATTAGGATACCCAGTTGTTAGTTCAACATAGAAGTTCTACAATAAGAGCCAACAAAAGATAGTTGAGATCACTAATGTCACAGTTGATGAATCATATCCAAGGAAAACTACAACTCAACCTAAGGAGACTCCATAAAGCATTGAAAATCAGGATGATGATGAAATTGTAGAAGTTGATCAAGAAGACGATGAAGATGAAGAAAGACTTGATACACAAGCCCCCTCAAGATAGGTTAAGAGGGATCATCCATCAAATTAGATCATAGGAAACAAGGAATCAGGAATACAAACAAGAAGAAGGTTGAAAATTATTCAAATCAAGAAAAAATTGCTCTCTTGTCCAAAATAGAACCAAATAATGCCATGGAGGTGAGCAAGGATTGAAATTGGGTCAATGCAATAAATGAATATCTCAAAAAAATAGAGAAAAATGAAACTTGGGAGCTTGTTTCTTGGCCAACGTACAAGAACATCATTGGAACCAAGTAGGTGTTTAGAAACAAGTTGAATGAAAAAGGTGAAGTTACAAGAAATAAGGCAAGGTTGGTTTGCAAAGGATATGCTCAGGTTGAAGGAGTGGATTTTGATGAGACATTTACTCTTATGGATATGATGGAGGCAATTAGGATCTTCTTAGAATATGCAGCACACAAAGGTTTCAAAGTATATCAAATGGATGTAAAGTCAGCATTCCTAAATGGGCATTTGAATGAGGAGGTCTACATTGAACAACTTGATGGCTTTTCCCTCACTGAGGACAATGATTATGTTTACAGGATGAAGAAATAATTACATGGTCTCAAGAAATCCCCTAGGTGTTGGTATAATAGGTTGGAAAAGTACTTGGTTGATCAAAGATTCAAAAAAGGAGTAACTGATAGCAACCTGTATATAAAAGAGGAAGAATGCCATTTGTTTCTTGTTGTTTTCTATGTTGATGACATAATTTTTGGAAGTGATAATGAGACTATGTCACATGGATTCTTAGATGTAATGAAGAAGGATTTTGAAATTCCAATGCTTGGAGAACTTTCATTCTTCCTAGGACTGTAAATCATTCAATCCAAAGAAGGTATCTTCATATCACAGACAAAGTACATCAAGGAGATGCTCAAGAGATTCCAAATGGAAAATTACAAGCTATACTATTCACATGGTAGTTAATTATTTACCGTATGGTAAATTAGTTAATATTATTGTTATCTAACAATAATATATTAGGAGTTTGTTATAATATTTGTGTACGTGAGTTTAGTGTGATTCACACAACTCACCAATTTAGGAGATTTCCATATATTTATGGGAGGAGTAGTTGGAGAAACCTCCTTATTTAAATGAGAAACTTCACTATATGTATTTGTTCAATATATTAAATAAAATATGTTGTTTTGATCAATTGATTTTGTTCTTTTACACATTTGAGCTTCGGATCCTCCATGCATTATGGGATAAAACCTATCATTTATGTTGATGATATCATTTTTGGAAGTGATAATGAGACTATGTCACATGGATACTCATATGTCATGAAGAAGGAGTTTGAAATGTAAATGCTTGGAGAACTTTCACTCTTCCTAAGACTACAAATCATTCAATCCAAAAAAGGTATCTTTATATCATAGACAAAGTACATCAAGGAGATAATCAAGAGATTCCAAATGGAAAATTGCAAGCCAGTAAGCACTCCAATGATTTTAGGATGCAAACTCAACAAGTAAGACAACTCACCTAAGGTAAATTAGACCTCGTATAGATCTATAATAGGTATCCTTTTGTATTCAATTACATCTAGACCTGATATCACGTAGGCGGTTGAAGATTTCAAGAAGATCCCAAAGAAAATCATTTTCAAGCTATCAAGATAATCTTTACGTATCTCATGGGGACAATGGAATATGGAATTTTGTATCCAAGATGTAATGAGTTTCAAGTCAAAGCCTTCACTGATGCAGATTGGGCAGGTAACATTGATGACCGGAAGAGCACAACAAGTGGAGCCTTCTTTATAGGTAAGTGCCTTATATCTTGGTTGAGTAAGAAGTATTCTCTTGTAGAACTTTCCACTTGTGAAGCTGAGTATGTAGCAATAACCATATGTTGTACTAAAGTGATGTGGATGAAGCAAATAATTAAATACTATAAAATTGAAAAGTAAGGTCATATACCTCTATATTGTGATAGCATAAGTGCTATAAGTGTATCCAATAATCCAGTGGTCCACTCTAAGACAAAACACATAACAATAGAGTACCATTTCTTGAGGGAGCAAGTGAATGAGAAAATAATTAAGCTTGAACATGTGTCAATAAAAGAAGAAGTAGCTGATATAATGACAAAACATATACCAAAAGAATTTTTTTAGTAGTTAAGATACAAATTGGTGGTAATCTCAACCCCTAGAAATCATTGTTCAAAGGTATTAGATTATTATGGGGAGCAGCTCAAGTGCCATAGTTTCTCTAAGAAGGCTCAAGATGTGTCTAGATAGGGGGAGAAATTTCACTAGTTTAAGTCACAAGTCAAGAAGACTAAAGAAAGGCATAAGCAAAGGATGAAAAGATATAATTTCAAGATAATAGGTTCAGGGGGATCATTGAATCTGATTGATGAAGAAATTCATGCAGTTGTTTGGTCCTTCTTGACAAAGGAGAAGTCTAATTCAAGGGGGTGATTCTTGAGGTAAGGTCATATTTTGTCAATGCTTTCTATCATGTTACTCATGTTATTGGATGTGTGAACCTTTGTCATAGATGTCAAAAGGGGGGAGAGAGTGCTATCAAAATCAAGGTTTGAATTCTTTAAAGATGTTAGTGTGTTGGTTTGTCATCAAATTTTCTAAGTTTGTTTCTATCAATGATAAAGTGGGAGATTGTTGAAACTTGTTACATTGGTTGGTGTTGTCATTGATGTCACGTGGCATTGATGGTAAAGGAGGATTGAAATGTCAAGAATATTGGTGCTTTCTAAATGGTCTTTAGTATTCACAAGTGGTCTCATGGTGGTCTCTTGAAAATTCATGATGGTTTCAAGGTGTTACATGATTTGTGAGTGAGGTTGGTGCCCACCAGAGGTATGGAGATGTTTTGTGTGCTTTGATCAAGTGTACCACAGGTCTGAAATGGTGTTTCAAGGATGTGTGGGAGCTTCTAGGGTGATCATCAGGTCATGTGTTGTAAGTCACAGTTGAAAATAGCCCATTTAGGACTAGTTCTATAGCCTAATGAGGTGTATGAGCTCAAATAAGGCCATGAAAAGAATATGTAAGCATGGTAGGAGCAATTATGAGAAACTATAGGGAATACTTTATCTCTTGGAGGTAAATTTAAGGTTTTCACTAGAATGACCTTTGAGAACTAGAAGTGGAGGCATAGAAAAATGAGATTGGTATTGACTGTACATGATCATTTATGAGTAATCAAGCTATGGAGCATGTATAGGAAGCTATTGTAGTGCTCTAGGTAAAGTTTCATGAAAAATTGAAGAAGTTTGTTGTAGATATTCAAGTTTTACAAAAACTAGGTAAAGAGAGAAGGGATAAAATAGTGACATGTCTTCTTAGCACTCAAACAAAATTGACAAGAATTTTTCAGATAAATCATAAGCATTTTTTTTAAGAACACTCCAATACTGAACTTTTGCAAAAAACCTGATGTCAAATGGTTAAGGAACAAGAAAGTTCTCTTCATTTTTGTATCACTGTTCAAACCCTCTCTAAACCCTTGTTTTACAGTGATAGGGGAAAAATGCATTTAGAGGGCATAAAAACATGTGTGCAAGTCAGTACAACCACTCAAGGTTGTAGAAGACTCCCTCTAGGTCAAAATTGTGGGATTTGTGTTCTTCAATCTTGACTATTCCATACAGGTTTGACCTTGTTTTGCTATTTTTTAGCTGCACAACCCAATTTAGAAGTCTCCAAGTTGAATATTTCACTATGAAAGATTGTAAGTGATGTGGTATTTACACTTATGAATATTTTTATACATGTATCTTTAATATTTTGTGTGAACACAATCAACCTTATACTCCTACCGCTAAAGATCAAACATGCCTAGTCAGTCATAGTGCTTGAAGAATGTTTTTGTGCATAGGCATGATGTTTGAGGTGAGAAATGAATATGGATATTTGATACAAGTCCAAGATAACATGTTGGAACCCATTGTTTCTTTGGTGAAGTGTTGGGAATCTCTAGTCTCTTGATTCTTCAACTGCCATGTTTTCCTAATGGAGAAGTCTGAAAAACAAAGATATTCTTGTAAACCTTTCTTCACGACTCCTGCACAAAAACTTGTAGAGATGGTTATAATATCTCACTTACTATTACATTTATACCGCTAAGTATGTGATTTTATATATGGATCACATGTAATAAAAGTATTCACTAATGACCTATCCCCTAGTCTTGTTGTCAGTTAGTCATTCATTAGTGTTATTTTTCTGGTACAATCATTAGTTATCTATACAAGTTTTGGGCGTCTCTCAGTAAGTGTCAAGTGTCCTAATTTTGTTGATTGTCATCTCTAGTCTATAACTAGGGTGCCTAGGGTAGTACTGGGGTGCCTCAAGGTGGCATGGTCCATGATTTTAGGCACCCTTGTTTCGTAACTCTTGGTTCTAATTTGTTTCTTCGAGGTCAGTCCTTGTTATTTCCCTGTTCATTCCCCTAGGTAGTTAGTCAGCGTTTTAGGTCATTAGTGTCAAAATTTGAACAAGAGATCCCTATATAAACATAGCATACTCACTACATTATGGGCGGACTATCATCTATCAAGGGTAGCTATCTACTAAGGCAAGGGACTGCATTTGGGCATCTTCTACATCTACATCACATAAGCATAGGGGAAAGGGTTGTATTCATTCTATTCCATCCACCATTTTCATCTTTACATCTAGTTATTACCCCCTACTTTTGTGTCATTAGCACTAGGGCACCCTAGGAACATAATTACACACACAATCACACAAAACTACATTGGGAGAATGTAGTGCAATGCTTAGTTTAAGTCCACATTGTCACTAAGGTAATCTGACCCCTTCATTTGCATCTTTATTTTTTAGGAATTATGCTTTGTATGGGGTTTTCATATCTTCATCAAATTATTGGCGACATAAGCGAAGATATTGTGATAACAGTGTGACAGAGATGAATACACTACGAAGACCTAGTGGCACTATTAGAACTAGATCCTGATATTTTCTGCATATCAGAGCACCTAGATTATAGACCAAGGTGCCCTTAGGTGCCCCAATTCACTCATAGGTGCCTCAGTTCAGCAAATCTCCAACTTCTGTAATTTCCATAACAACATCTCCACATCCAGTCCAGCCCACATATCAGCCTGTTCAAGTCCAACACACAATGAGGTAAGTTATATTCAGGTTAGTACCTTATCCCTTCTATTTCATTTATTTCACTCATTTAATATTAAATAAAAGTATTATAGCATTAGTATTTCAATTCATATCAGTTATTCCATTGTTGTTTCTACATAGATTAACTTATAAAATATCATTATTTTAGTTAATCATTTTGGTGAACCTGTCTTTTCAAATAGTTTTTCCTAGGATCCAATCAAACCCTAATGGCTAAAGATCATTCATCTTCTTTTCCCATCATGTCCCACTTTAGTGTTAACCCTATTTATGATGAGGCTTCATAGCTAAACTCAAAGCTCTATATAGTGTTTTGCTTCCTACACCTGATCACATCCAACAACAACTCTTAGATGGACCAACAACATGTGCCTACTAGTTTTGTAGATTCTCCTATAGGCATTAGCATTGTTGATTATCCTATCACATTTACTCATTGTACACCATGCCATACAGTCACCTGTGATCCTCCTTCTGATCTTTCACAAGAAACTTTAGATGATTCCCTTATTGATTACTTGCTCGGTATTGACAATCATTCACAAGTCCACACTGATTCTTCTATTACTTCAGCCACTGATATAGTTTCTTCTTATGATCCTACTATTTCTGATATTGGTTCCCCTACTACATATCCTACTAGTTTGCATGTTCCTTCACATTATGTTGATGATCCTATTGATAGCCTCCTTAGCAACGTTATCACTCCTGAAGTTATATCTGATATTAGTGTGGCAGATGATAGTCATGGTTCTCCTTCTTTCTACATGGTTGAATGTGACTCTCTTGCTCCATTGTTACCTTCTCCTGATATTGCATCTACTGTTGTGCATGAGTCACCTGCCATTATCACTTCTCCTTCACCTCTTATTACCTCACCTGTGCCACTCTTAGTCCATCCTCTCCTATAGATATGTCTCCTTCAATCACTTCATCTATCAAGGATGTTTCTAATGCTAGTCCCACCATAGCTATAGCTACTTCATCTATCTCACCTACTATATCTCCCTCAACTCCTACTCCTAGTGTTCCCTTAGCATCAGAATCTTCCTTGTCACCTCTTGATATTCCTATGATTACCCATAATGGAAAACTACAACCACTTAATACATTATTTCATCTTCCACCATTCCTTCACATGACATCATCTCTCTCATGCATGCAGTAGGTCAGCTTCAATGCAAGTTCACTCTCTCACTTTAGAAAGTAGGGCTTATTATGCTTCTATTGACAATAATTCATTACATGGTAATCTAGTCCCTAAAAAGATTCATAACTCTACATTTCCCCAAGATTTTTTCATGCCTACTTTCACTTGTTTTGATGGTATTGGTGACCCTCATGCTCATCTTTTACATTACCACTCACTTATGGCCTCATATTCCAATGATAGATTATTACTTAAGGCCTTCTGATATAGTCTTATTGACGAGGCATTACAGTGGTACACCCATCTACCTTTTGGGTCTATTAGTACTTTCTATGATATGGAGGACACTTTCCTCCATCATTTTATCATTAACAATGGCCCTAAAGTCACTTATGATCACATACCTACTTTACATCAGGGCTCCTCTGAACCTGTTAAAGATTATATATTGCGATTCAATGCTTGCATACATCAGCTCGTATTCCAACCTATTGACTTAGAAAAGCAATTCATTTTTTGTCGTGGCCTAATTCCTCCACTTAAGCAAAGATTACAATATGATACATGTGAGTCATTCATTCTCCTATGTTATAAAGTTATTGACCTAGAAAAATATCTTCTTTCATCACATGTCATTGAGCCTACACATGTTTCTCCAGCCATTGCTTCCTCTAGCCCTCCACCCATGCCTCCGGTGGAGCATCCAAAGCAATCTCCACCTTTTCCTCACATACAAAACAAACAAGCTCAACCCAATCCACCACCAAAGCATACTTCTTCTCTAGCTCCATGACAAGCTACTACTCCTACCACTCCACCTAGGTCACGTGAGCCTTTACATTTCTCTCCTCATGCTTGACCACATGATGTGCTATGTGTTTTACTTAATGAGTGATTAATTCACCTACCCTCCAATCAACATCATCCATAACACCGCTTACAGCATCAGTGTGATCAACCTTATTGTAATTACCATCGCATAAATGGCCATAGGGACAATGATTGCCTCACCCTTCATGATAGACTACAACAACTAGAGGATACATGTGTTATCTCCTTTGGCCCTCGTGAGTGGTCTTTGTCTCCTTTACCATGTCAGCGTAGGCATACCCCACTTGAGTCTTCTCCATCAGGTACTCATTTTATAGGTCACTCATCACCGTCATATGCATGTTCTCCACCACTTCTACCATCACATTCATTCCATTCACTACATCCACCATCATCCACACTATCCACTGCTTCATATTTCTCTGTCACATGTGCTTCCACAACCCTCTGCATATCCCATTGTTACTCCATATGATTCATTTAATTTGGTTCATACACTCATGTTGCATCCATTCCACACACTTCCACCGCTTCATGCCATCTTGGTCTTTGGTAGGTGATTATTATCACCTTACTACCCAATGATGCACTTGTGTTCTTACGGTTCTTACATGACTGTTGAGGGATAAGTTTTAAGAACCTTTCATCACGTGCTTTGTCATTTCATCTAGCACACTCAATCATTTCCTGATGACACACTCTTGCTTACGTGGCTCATACTTGACTACTGAGGGGTCTTAATTACATGAGCCTTTCCATTCACACATTGGGGGGCATCGTTAATCATCCCCCTTTCATCATATTAACATATTACAACTACATTAATTTTTCATACATTCATTATGATATCTTCATTTTACTATCATACATTTTCATCTATTCTACTATCATCATTATACTAATTACATGCTACATACTACACATTCATCCATCACATTACATTTATTACCTATTATCATCATTCACCATACACATTTTCTCTACCATTACCAACATTATAGGGAAAATCTACACTAATCAAACAATACACCACATAAACAATAACCATAGAATCATACATCATCAATCACATTACGACATCAATAGATAACAACATTCGTTCATCATATATCAATAACATGTGTCCATACATATATGAAAAGTACAATCATCATCACAAAACATATCTCATAACTAGGGGGAAAGGCCCCCACATCATATACAATAGTCCAAATCAGACCTCATCATCACTATCACTCTTGGGTACTATGAGATCCCTAGAACTAGATGCCTCTCCACCAATGTGATGCCTATTGTTTCATGGCCCCGATACCTCTCAACCTGCCTCCGCAATAAGGTAATCTTTGTAGCCTGTTCTGAGAACTGACACTACAAATCTACATACCGTGCAAACATGTCCTGGGCTAAGGGACCACCACCTACCACCTCCCTAGCTCATCGAGTCTCCTCACAGTGCCTCGTCCCTCTCATCTAGCAACAATTCTACATGTCATAGCTGCTATGGCTACTGGCTCAAATAGATGGGCATGCTCACCCGCTATATCATCCACATGCTCTAGTATACCTCCGACCTAGGACATCAGTTGACACATTCCATGTCAATGTGCAGATGGATGTGTCCACGATCAATGACCAATACACATCACCTATAAATACAAATTACATTGTCATTAGACAATTATACAACACAATATAAAAAAACAACAATGTGCACAATGCTACTATACAAATACTTACATTCAGCTACATGACTGTTGTTATAGGATTGGGGGCATGTGATTTCCCCCTCTCCTCCTCCTCCATGTGGTAACTCAATGGGACCTGCAAATAATGGGTACAACAATACCCACCGATGAGCTTCCCACCATGCATGATACTCCTCGGTGCAACCTACATGTCATCTCCATCAATAACTCTATCGTTGGATCTACCTCATCTGGCCCTGATAGTGCTAGCTACTTTGTTGTGGGCCCTGGCCTAGCACCGGCCCACCTAGGTGCTCTGATAGCTCTCAACCATATATATGGCTCTGGGGGCACATCCTGAGCCATACCAAACTTCCGTGACACCCTCTCAACCTAGAAAATCTCTGCCACACCTGGAAAGTAGTCCTCTAGCCACATAGTCCTCCTGAATACATCGCAACTCTATAGCATCCTTGGGCCATCCCCCATAGTCACAGTATGGCCTCCATATAACTGCCTTGGGCCCCATCCTATCTATAAGTGCCTCATAGGTATTTGTATCCATCTTCCTGCCACGAATGTTGACCCACCTCCTCACAAATATCTCTGGCCTAGCCCACTCCCCTCGTGGACCTAAAACTGGTCTCAACATAGCTATATGCTCATATGCCCACACATGCAGTAGTGTGGTGGCTCTTATCCCTCCACCATGCTCATCCTGCATAAACTGATATAAGTCTCTATATAGGTGGGCCAACACACATCGTGCCCACACATATCTAGTACCCTCCTCCTCTATCTGTTGGCATATGTCATGCATCTTATACAAGATGCCTACACCTCCTCCCTTCACAACTATACATGACACAATCACAACCACTATGAACTTCCACAAGCACGGAACACTAGACCGCATAATAACATCTAAACTAATATGGGCCTCGGTAGGTACTCGAGTCCCCACAAAATACCATCTTGTGGCTCACATCTACATCTTCCACTCCATATCCTCCACCGACATAACTCGTACCCTCTCCCCCACAACTGGCAATCGCATAGTATGCAATATACATCCTCCAACATCACAGTCATCTCCCCCATAGGTAACCATAATGTGCATGTATCTACACACCATCTCTCACATAGGGCAGTCAACATGGGCATATTATGGGGCACATCCCCCATCCATGCTATGTGTCATAGGAACAACATGGTCCATCACATCCCAATCCTCATCTGGATAACCCAATCCAAGCAATGTACTCGTATGTCACCCACCATGGAATTCCCTTAAGTGGATATCCCTCTACACACCACAAAATGACAACAAAACGTAACGTTAGAATACATTACAAGACAAAATACACTCAGTTATCATACTAGCACCATGTTTAGCAACATTATACATCAACTACACACATCCTGGACTAGGGTGCCCATGCAGGAGCAGGACACTAGCACCTGGTTCTAGGTGCTCCTGTCCAGGGTCACTAGCACCCTCACTGCTCTTGTCCAGGTCTCAAATGTCAAGAAATAAAAAATCTAAAATTTTCAAAAATTCAACCAAAATGACTACTACACCATACATTTTGTGAAAAATAATGCACTTACCAACTTGCGGTCGTACGTGATGCTACGACAGTCACCACCCTCTCAAATTGACTAGGACATGCTGCTCTCACTTGCGACATCTTCACTCACTTTGTGCACACTCTCACAATCATGACAAATCACAAATGAAATAACTAAACACTTTTTCACTTTACTATTTATAGTTACTTCTCATCACTTACTTTCCTATAGTCATTATTTCACGCTTATTTCTACAACTAATACACACTACACCGTTTTTGTCATATCTTGAGCGTTTTTACTCTGATTTGCACCCCGTTTGTGGCATTATTTTTAGAATTCCATGATTACCACCATATTGAACATGTTTCACACATGTTACCACTCTTTGAAATTGTCTTCTGGTCAATTTATATACATTTTGGTGATTCTCACCACTTTCTATCTATTTTGGGCTTACTTTCGGCTTAGCATTTGTTCTTTCCATCACTCCCCCTTTCACCAAAAGGGGGGGCATATCATTGGGGTCATCCTATAATTCCCCTTACATTACACATGATCAGTAAAACTTACCAACTCACCATTTTTCAAACATTTACTAATTCACTGCGACAATTCACCATTAATTCCCCTAATGACCTAATCTGGGGGCAACAAACATACAATTTTTCTATACGATATTTCATCACTTCCCCCTAATGACCTAACTTGGGGGAAACAAGTGATTAAAAATATTTTCATGCAACATTTCACCAATTTCTATCGACTTCCCCCTAATGACCTAACCTGGGGAAACTTGCGTAAAATCTCTCCACGAGTAACCAATCGATCAATCAATCAATCAATTAACACGTTCAAAATTTCTAACAAATTGACATCATTCAATCAATAAGAGTTCAACAAAATTGGCCTCCCTAATGACCTAACTTGGGAGTTACGTGTGGCCTCCTAGATGACCTAACTTGGGAGATTACATTAATTTATTTTTCCTAGATGACCTAACTTGGGAAGTTATTCTGTTTTCTTCCAGATGACCTAACTTGGAAGACTTCTCACTTTTTTGCTTGCTTCTAGATGACCTAACTTGGAAGCCATCATCACATTTCACATGTTTGCTTCCAGATGACCTAACTTGGAAGCTATCCCATTGCAGTGACACCATGGAGTGGGGGAAAGAGTTCCTTTCCTAGACCACTCCTATATGGGTCAACTGTTTGATTGAAATCATTTGGATCCAAAAACCACAAAATTTGATCTGAGTCTATTCTGCAGTGGTTAGATCTTGAGGATGTAGTTAAATATTAGAGAATAACACACTTTTCTCCCTACACTCTTCCTCTAGCGGCAAGATGCCCAAATCCTCCAGTTATTCATTCATATACAAGTGTTTGGGTTGGGAACTGATCACTCCCTACCCACCTATTCATCATTATACCATGTTCAAAATCATCATACATCCTAATCATCACTTTCATTTAGTACACATCATCTTGACATTCACTACGTCACATGGATCAACCCACTGATCCATGGTTTGACACACTTTTATAGTTCTATCAGCACACTCCTACTACACATTGATGTGTTCTACTATAACATGGGCTTCTCTGATTTCTCTCAGGTACACATCTCTATCTACTTTATGTTACCGAGCATTCTGCTCACCAACATAAAGTGGGGGAAAATGTAGTCACAAAATCACACACTTACTATTACATTTATACCGCTAAGTATGTTATTTTATATATGGATCTCATGTAATAAAAGTATTCACTAATGACCTATCCCCTAGTCCTGTCATTAGTTAGTCAGTCGTCATTGTTATTTGTTGGTACATTCGTCAGTTATCTATACAAGTTTTAGGTGTCTCTCAGTAAGTGTTAGGTGTCATTATTTTGTTGATTTGTCATCTCCAGTCTATAACTAGGGCACCTAGGGTAGCACCCAACCCCAGTCCGTGATTTTAGGCACCCTGGTTTCTGTAACTCTTGGTTCTAATTTGTTTCTTTGAGGTTGGTCCTTGTTATTTCCTCGTTTATTCCCCTAGGTAGTAGTCAGCATTTCAGGTCATTAGTGTCGAAATTTGAACAAGAGATCCCTATATAAACATAACATACTCACTACATTATGGGCGGACTATCATCTATCAAGGGCAACTATCTACTAAGGCAAGGGACTACATTTGGGCATCTTCTACATCTGCATCACACAAGTATAGGGGGAAAGGGTTGTATTCATTCTATTCCATCCACCATTTTCATCTTTACATCTAGTTATTGCCCCCTACTTCTGCATCATTGGTGCTAGGGAACCCTAGGCACATAATTACACACATAAGCACACATAACTACATTGGGTCTAGAATGTAGTGCAACGCTTAGTTGTAGTCCATCTTTATATCAGATTATTCAACATAAGAATTGAAGATATTGTAGATAACAGTGTGACATAAGACGATAGATAGTTGAAGATGAAGACACTGTGAAGACCTAGTGACATGTCAGAACTAGATCCTGAGCTTTTCTGTAGACCAGAGCACCTAGACTATAGAACAGGGTGCCCTTAGGCACCCCAGTTCACTCATAGGCACCCCAGTTTAGACAGATCTCCAACTTTTGCAATTTCTAGAACAACATCTCCACATCCAGTCCAGCCCACATATCAGCTTGTTCAAGTCTAGCACATAATGAGGTAAGTTATATTCAGGTTAGTACCTTATCCCTTCTATTTCATTTATTTCACTTCATTTAATATCGAATAAAAAGTATCTATCATTAGTGTTTCAATTCATATTAGTTATTCCATTGTTGTTTCTACATAGATTAACTTACAAAAATATCATTATTTTAGTTAATCATCTATAATCCTTGAATTGGTGAGTGCTTTTGGAGTGGTAACTTGTTTGAGGAAAGGATCTTCTCAAAAATATTCCTTAGATGCTATGGACAAAGATTCAAATAAGTAAACCTATTCATTCTTGAAGACTAGGTCTAGTTTCTTGAGATAGTCGAGAAGAATAGTGACATTGGCTTTGAATCATGAATTTCTCCTATCATCTTATGCAAAAGAATGTTTGGAATTGTCGTAAGAAAATCTATTGAAATCATCCTATAATTGTATTGACATAAAAATGAAGAATGGAGTGTTGAATGAATTCAAATAACTGACTAGGGTTTTGAGTCATGAAACCCTAATTTAGTTTATTTTGATGATCATGCAAGGGTGATCTCTTAGCTATGGAGTGAAGCAAATTGTAGATCTAGTAAGTTGCATATCACCTTCATCATGCTTGAAATGTGAAATTGGGTTCATAAATGAAAGGGGAAATGTTGATCTTTCCAAATCCTTGAATATGTATCTATGTACTAGCAAAATAGTGTATACCCTATTGATTAACTAAAAATGTGATACATGCACTAGTTAATCTAAGCTATGAACATATGTAAATAAACTAAATAGATGTTGTAAATGAATATAAAGATGACCCAAGTAACTAATCTAATGATAGTAGAAACCCTAATATGCAAGAGAAGTATGGAAATGACTTAGCTGATTTGATGAACTTGCGAGACTATGTCACATAAGTGACTAGAGAATTTAGAAGTAGGAACGACTATGCAAAGGTCCTAAACAAAATAGATTTAGAATGATTCTCTAGACTAGAGCACTTGGAGAGGGATTGGGGTGCCTACGGGCACTCTAGTCTACAAAATGTGCAGCCTGGTATGTGCAAAAGTTTTGAAACTGATCTTCATAGGTTCGGCAAGTGATCCAAAACCCTCACTATGTTTTGCATCATATTCATTATACTCTGTTAGGTGTTGTTGCTAATCCAAGATGAAAGGAAGAATTTTAAAACCCTAAATAAGCATCAATCACTAAAAAAGAAAAATGCATATGATAGGGTCAGACTGACCTCAGCTACCATAATGGTGGAATTACTAACTGAGTGTTGGACTACATTTCAAACCTAAATGTAGTTCTGGTGTGTGTGTGCATCATGTGCCCTTGGTGTTCTTGTGTGAATCACACTTTGTGAAGTATTGTGCAATAACTAGATGTAGAAAATGTAACAGAATGTGTGCATGGAAAAGAATAAAATCTCTCCCCCTATGTTATGTGTGATGCAAATGTCCTAGCATTGTGCCTTGTGATGGAGCTATGTGGATGCAAGTGATCTTCAATGTGATAGGTGGATGATAGTAGTTACTAGTGCTTGGTCCCTCATTATATTCTCATAACTTTATATTTATAGGGTTCTCTTGATCTGATTTTGTGATTAACCCCAAGATGGTCGACCACTAAAAAGATAAAGACCTCAAATGGCTAGAAAGAGCCCAAAAAGTGGTGGGAAATTTCAAAAAGGACCAAGGTGCCCCTGGTGGGACTAGAGCACCCACAGGCACCCCAGTATTAGCCTGAGCGCCCTAGTCAAAGCTAAAATGTCGGGAAATGATGAAATTTGACTAAGCATGTGCATGGTGGAGGTCAGGAATGGTGATAGAAATCAAATAAAAATGGCCAAGAGATAGCGATTGATTAGTACTTTCTTCAACTCAAAAAACCCTCAAAATAATAGTATAAGACCAGGACTAAATAATGTCTAAAGTGTATGATTTTGTGTCTACGTTTGCCCCCAATTTATGTTGGTGAGTGGAAAGCTTAGTAACATAAAGTAGATAGATATGTGTACCGGATACCAATGTAGAGTGACAAAGAAGGCATGTCGAAGGACTAGACAAAACATGGAAACTAAAGATGAAAGTGCACAAAAAAGTGATGAGAGTGAACCTAGGGCGGAAACGCCCGCGTTGATGCTGATGTGTGTAATGTACCTACATGGTTATTATGCAAAGTGTGTCGCCATGAAGTGTTATTGTTAATGTCATCGTTGTTGTTGTTGCCCCCCATTTGACTACTTATTTCTCATATGGCAAGACCTGTAAGGAGAAAATGATCAAGTAGTCAAATATGTATGTATGTATGTATGTATGTATGCATGTGTAAAAACGTTATGTAAAAGAAACATGTGTATGTAAAAAGCATGTAAATGTAAAGTACACAAATGAAAAAATGTAAATGGAACATGTGCACCCGATCCATGTCAAGAAAGAGTGTAGAAGGATATCCTGTACTGCCGGGGTTTTTTGGGTGATTTGACACCATAGGCCAAAGAAGTATAAGGAGGAATTACTATGTCTCCTCCAACTTTTAACTACTTCCCTCAATGTGTGTGAAGAGATCTCTATAATGTCCTGGTTTTTTGGGTGATCTGACATTGACGGTAGAAGAAGTAGTGGGAGGAATTCCGCTATATCCTCCAACCGGTAACTAATTCCCCAAATGCTAAGGATGACCATGTCCTATAAAGTCCGTTGTGTATGGAGTTCGTAGACTGGTATTGAAATCACTCGTTGTATGTAAACCCACAATTCCAAGGGTAGAAATTCCACTGAACTAAACCATGGTAAACGCACTTTGTAGACTATAAAAACCCCAAATGATGCCTTCCCTCTTTGGGGGCACATGCAATGTCGCTGATAGGAGAACGTGACCCTAAAAGAGGACAAACTACATGAACGTTGAAACTCTTCCCTGTATGGGAAGGGAATGCACTTGGTAGAAACCAAGGTGCACACAAACAAGATGGCTAGCTAAAGACAAGTGTTATTGTGAAAAAGCATGCATGGTAAAAGATAGTGTGTAATCTAATCAAATAATGTATAAGCTACGAGGCAGAGTAATGCAAAAATGTAAGAAGACAAGTAAGCTAAAAAAAGTGGGTCACAAACATGGGACATCACTCACGATGTTGCAAGACACACAAGGCCATCATGGCTGCAAACAACAAACAAAATGTGCACACCAAACATGGGAAAAATCCCACATATAAGAAGAAAACAATGGTAGAAAAGTACATATAAACCAAGAAGTAATCATGGTAGCATGTAATCCTAAAAAACAAGTGTTGCACATGAAACACCCATTAGCATGTTAGAGAAATAACCAATATGTCAAAGGCATGTTTAACCAAGTAAATGTAAAAGTGCTAAGTACAAAAATGAAACAATAACACCTATAATAGATGAATTTGGATGCCCCCAACAACCAATATAGGAAGGGTAGAAGGCGAGCATTCATGGGGTAATGGGCTAGGAGGAATACCTGTTGAGATGTTGGTTCATGGGTTGTTGCATGTGCGTATGACTTCTGAATCCACAGCTGATCGTGAGAGCTTCCTTTTTTCTTGGAGGAACTACCTGAAATGGAACACAAGACCACCAAATAAAAGTTAAACAATATATGCAGTGGACTGCCTAGCGTGTGCTAGATCTGGGAAGTGTGATACTTCCTAGATGGCTGTCAATCCACTATTTAAAACAACTTAATGTGAGAAATAAAGGAAATCCTACTGTAGTTAAAATGATTTAGGTATCTCATTCATCTACAATAAGAAAATTCATTCACAATAGGCTAGGCTATGATTGAATCTGAAGGTCAAGGTCACTGTCAAGGTATTGGTACTGGTCAGGGTCAGGTTCTGGGTAGTTTAGGGTATTTGGTGGAGGTTTTAGGCTCTGATCTGGGTTTCTGGTAAAAGACACAGAGACTGACGTCAGTTTAGGTTAACCGGCGACGGTTATGGGTGACCGGCGTCGGTATGGTCGGGGTACAGGAAACTCAATAAAACTTGGTTGGGTGATAGATCTAGGGTTAGATGAAGATGGAAGGGAAATGGCCAGATTCGTATGGATCTGAGGTATGCACAGGAATGATTTAGGTCTAGGTAGGGGAAATGTAAGGATGTGGATAAAAAGATGGTCAAGTTTGCATGGAGGTAAATGATGGGGGAATAGAAATGAAAGCAGAAACTAATAACATATGTAAAAGGATCTACCGAATGACAAATGAATAGGTGTTGGTTAACAAAACTTACTGTTTGTATGAGCTTGATGCCTGGTTGGTAATGGTGGGTGATCAAATGGAATGAACTTGATGTGGTGTTGGCACTTCCCCGGATGCTCCCGTGAAGACAAATGGCTTCGTGGTTGCTTCAGGTGCTGGCTATGGATGTTCTGATGCTTGTACGGATGTTGGTTCTACTTGCATGCAAGCTCTGGTTTCGTCACTTGTTCTCAGAAGATGTCTCTCTCTCTCATCACAGAAATGTGCCAACCTCGAAATAAGGTTGTTTTTGGGATTAAATGGTAACCGATGGTGGTTCTGGCTTAACCGGTGGTGGTTAAGGGTAACCGGTGTCGGTTAGGGTGGGATTTCCTAGGTTTACTAAACTAGGCAGATCCCCTTGATTTTCTTGGATCTCATTTCATTTACCCTGTGGATTAGCATGGAAGCTTCCTTCTAATGGGTGGGAATATGGTTAGAGGGAATGTAGGCATTGATTTTTAGGGTTTGGGTAGGTCTTAGTTAGTTATGGCAACTTACTAAGAATAGGTCTTAGGATGAGGTGGCTAGATGAGGTGTCTAGGTGAGGTGGATATGTGGGCATTATCTCAATTAGGATATTTAAATAATAAATATGGTGAGGATAATGAATTAATTTAATTTAAATAATTAAATTAATATTATAGTGGGGTGAAGGGGGCCATGGCTAGGTGGATGTGTTCAAGGTATTTATTTATCGAGGGACCAAGGGGAGTGTGACCCAATTTTGGTGTCTACATTTTGCCCTTTTTGTTGCGTAGCTTGTATTGGTAAGCGACACTGACAAAAATAAGATGTGGTTGCCCCATGTGTGGGTGAAGGTGATCCCCCTCAAACCAGGAACTGAATGAGGTAAAAGGCAAGAAGTGGTGAGTGGTTTGATAAAAGGTGAATGTGATGAAGAGGAAGGTGGGTAACGGGGGAAAAAGGAAAAAGGTCTACTCGGGTAATCTAGGTAATGGGTCAGGGTCAAAGGTAGTAACAGTCAAACACGCACATGTATAAACTACAGCATGGTACCAGGTTGAAGAGTAGGAAAACTCTACATTGTCTAAGGTCGATAGGTTTATCCAAACAAGGTTGAGGTGATTCTGGTATCCAAGGTATAGGATATGGTCAGGAAACATGATGCAGGTTAGGTGCAGGAATGTTTAGGTATGTCCCGGTACACCAAGGGTTGGGTCAGGATAAACGGTCATGGCAAGAGGCAAGGTAAGGTCATTAGGTCAATCAACATAGGTAACAGTGCCGCAAGGTTATAGCGAACACATGAGGTCAAAGGTCACTAGTGATGTTCCAGGTCCAAGTATCTAGGTCATGGACATGGGTAGGGCCGAGGTATGGGTAAAATAATGAGTCCCCAAATGAGGACGAGGTTAGGTAGTAGATGATGAGGTCAAGAGGGTGAGGTGAATGGTCAGGGTAAGCGTTGGGTGAGGAAAAAAAGAGTGACGGGTAGATTAATAGGGTGAAATTTAGGCAATGTGGAAGAGAGAGTGACTGATGTCGGTCAAGGGTAACTGATGCCGGTATAGGGTAACTGATCATGGTAAGGTAGGGCACATGACTGATGTCGGTGAAGGTAAAACCAGTGTCGGTTAGGTCAGGGATGTTATAAAAATGAAAAATTCCATGTTTTTTGGAATCATTTGTCCCATGCGAAATAGAGGAAAATGACACGAGAGAGAGGGAAAATTGGAAAGTGTCAGATGGAATGGAAAGCTGAGTTGGTGAGCCAAATGGCGGGTGATTGGTAGTTGAGAGGTGGGTCCACAAGATCAGATTGGTTGAGTTTATTGGTTGGAGGTGAGGTGACAGATTGGTGATGGCAGAGGCCGGAGAGGGATCAGGCGGGCCACCAGTGTAGTGGCCAGATGTGCCACCACGGTGATGGTAGCATGATGAGGTAAGTGTCAAACCCTTTTGTGTTGTGTAAGATAGATTAGGTGATAGGTCGGGTGTGGAAAAATTGGGTTTTTGTTTTGGGGGGGGGGGAAATGATATTTGAAATGTGGGAGGGTGAATTGGGTAGAATAGGAGTGGGGAGAGAGGTAAGTGGGTGAATAGGGGATGGGATGAGGTTGAGGGGAAGTGTAGGTGAGAATGGGTGGGTAGAAGAGGTAGGAGAGGGAGTTTTTGAGAGGGGAGGGTTTGGGGGTCATGGATTTTCACCTTGACAGTGACCGGCATTGGTCAGGGTTAGCCAGCGTCGGTAGGGTCAAACCGGTATCGGTCACGAGACAGGTGACCGATGTTGGTTTAGGGGTGACCAGGGTCAGTTAGAGATAACTGGCACGGTCAGGTTTTGGAGAACAAGGGGCCAAAAGGGTCCTAGGTCGAGTGGGTGAGATAGGGAAGGGTAGAATAGAATAGAAATGTGATAGGAAGGTAGGTTGGGAAGAAAGAAAGAGGTGAGATAGTGGGTATAAGTAAGGTTTCGAGGGTGAGATTCTGGGTGGTTTTGGGTATTTGGTGGAGGGAAATTAATTTGATGTGTGTATTGGATGCAAGGGGAGAGATCAGCTACGGATGAGAGATAGGGTGCCACCCCTGCTCTTGAGAGTGTGAGGCATGGTGACAGTTGAGGAGTGGCGGCACGTGGAGGAGGTGGGCCTGATTGGGGTCGGATCTATCGGCATGCAGTCTGGTAGCTGAGTCTGATGGTCACTCTCATCGATAGATGGGATTCAGTGACCAACACATTCCACCTACCGATGGGTGAGATGACAGTCACCCTGGAGGACGTGTTTAGGATCCTGTGGTTACCGATACTGGGGATGCAGGTGTACTTGATCTCCTCTGAGGCCTCAGAGGAGTTGATGCTGACAGTGTTTGGGGAGGGACTGGTAGACATGACATTCCATAGTGCCAGCTTGAGTTACAGGGGGATGTACACAGCCCATCCAGAGGAGACGAGGCTAGTTGTTTTATTGATGGAGGCAGTGTGTTGTTTCGCACTACTGGATGCAGAGGGAGGGAGATTTCCCTGCTCATTGATGGGGGTACTACATGACATGGTGATGGATCAGACCTATTTTTCCTGGGTGCCAACATTCCTGGTGCAGCTATATAGAGAGAGTTGTGGGCATATGGGTGTCTGCGCAGGTTCAGCCTATGTTGCACCTTTTTACTACACTGTTGGGCCTATGAGCACATAGTTTGTGTGTGCCCAGTGGGTATGCCCCGAGTAGATGCATTTCCACTGAGATTGGTGTGGGTGGGGTACAGGTGATGGGTACCCATGATTGGAGAGTGCGATCAGATAGGGCTACACATGATGTAGCATACTACAGGTGGCTATTGGAGGGATTGTCTGGAGTGGACATCATATGGAGACCGTATGTGGGTTATCCCTCATACAGGTGGATGCATGATGAGCTAGATGGCCTTCAGCTGCTGAGATGGATAGAGGGGCATGTGCCAGGGAGCACGAGATGATCCCAGTTGATAGGGTTAGATAGATAGTTTGGACTGCTACAGGACATACCTCCACCCTTCCCGCAGTACAGGAGAGATGACGTGGAGAGGCCATTACCTCTACCACAGCCGACAGTGCCCACAGGGTAGGAGGAGTAGGTGGTAGACTGGTGGATCGATGATGCCAGAGTGACAGACAGATATAGATAGTGGTGGGTGGCTCATTTACGAGTAGTACCACCCAGGCTGGGGTAGCTAGATTTAGCCACGATCACGGTGCAGAGAGACACCCTACAGGGGCAGGTGGTGACCCTGATTACCCAGTTGGGTATGGTGCAGGGATAGTTAGCCAGTTCAGAGGTGGAGGTGGCCGAGTTACATGCACAGGTGGCCAGTCTTCAGGCCCAGATGGCCCAGGGTGGGGATGGAGATGGAGATGGTGATGATGGTCAGGTGGCCACCCTACAGGCATAGGTTACAGGGTTGCAGGGCCAGTTGGCCATGACACAGGCACATAGATTGGGGCTTTACAGGCCCAGATACAGGCACAGGGGTAGGGGCCGATGGCACCACCATAGGCACTGGGACAGGGTCCCAGTTCACATAGGTAGGGGTGGGACAGGGTCCCACAGGATAGGTACAGGGTTAGAGGCTGATGGGGCCACCACAGACAGTACCTGTATCTAGGTTGTGGGAGGCGAGAGATGAGGCCAGGTACTATCAGGACCAACTGACAGTGGCAGGGATAGATTTTCTATCGTATGCCAAGTACAGGGCACAACAGGCCTCTAGCGAGAGGACCAGATCACACACCCATAGCGTGGAGAGCACAGGGGGCCATCGAGCCCCAAGACATGGTCAGGGTGAGGCCACCAGTTCCCAGAGGCCAGTTCTAGTTGATGTACCAGCAGGGACCCAGCCACCACCTATGATGGGTGGGGAGATGTTAGCAGGTCACCAAACAGGGGCCGAGGAGGTAGAGGGGACAGGTGAGACAGATATGGAGGATGTCCACCGAGATGATGCCTGATATATGGCTCTCGATTTTGATGTAGTTTTGATTTTTGATATATACCGGCCTGCGTGCCGAGAGTTGTTATACTTTTGATCATATGCCTGATGTTGTTATACTTTTGATATATAACCGAGACCTAATTTTGCATGCCAAAGATATGCCGAGAGTTTTATATTTTTGATCATATACCTGCCTATGTGCCAAAGATGGTGAGGATGTAGTTTTGTATTTTTGAGCATATACCGGCCTTGCCAAAGATGGTGATGTATATGAGAGTTTTGGAGAGATACATTTTATATATTCATGTATATTGTATGGACATCCAGATTTATATGATGAGATGGATGATTTGATGATTGATGATGATGCTTTGATGTTGATAGACTGTGATTGTTTATGCATAGATGGATGAGTGATAGGTGTGTTAGGCATGGATGGAGTTCAGGTTATAGGCATGGATGAGTTAGGTTGTGGTCTAGGCATGGATTGAGTCAGGTTTTAGGCATGGATGAGTCAGGTTGTAGGCATGGTTGAGTCAGGTTTTAGGCATGGTTGAATCAGGTTTTGTTTTAGGCATGGATGAGTTAGGTTAGGTCATAGGCATGATGGAGTTAGGTCATAGGCATGGTTGAGTTAAAAGTGGGTGAGTTTGTAATTCATTAATTTGTGCAATTAATGATGATATGGGTCATGTTTAAGATGTTTTATAATATATGCATGATGATGGTAAAGAAATGGTAGTCAAAATAAATGTATGTTTTGATGATGATAAAAATGTGAAGCAATTTGTTTTTGTTTGGTTTAATTTCCAATTTTTGATATAAAAAGGAAACTAAGTAGGGTAGAATGTGATTTAGGAAAATGAAAGATGAATTAGTTAGGGTAGAGAGTGGCTGAGCTAACCTCCAAGGGCCCCATGCCCTCAGAGTGCTGCCTACATAGTCCCGTGAAAAGGGACCTCAGGCCGATGTAGTTCTCCCATAAGCTAGGGAAGAATATGAGGAGTATGAGAATGAGTTGGTAGGTTTTAGGCATGATTTGGGTTTAGGTCTGTTAGGTGTGGGTGAGTTGTGGGCAACTTGGTATAGGTGATTTTGATTGTGGTAGAAGAAGAAGATTACCCCAAAGGTAAGTGTCGAGGACCAAGTCCTGTATAAGGTAATCAATACGTAATAAAGAAGTTTAAAAGATAAGAGGGGGAAAGAAAGCCGCCTGATTGGTTAGGATCATACCGAGTAGGTCATACCTTGGAGGAGGTGATGAACGTAAGACCCTAAAGACATTGCATGATTGATTATTCTAAGGGTGAAAAGTAGTCACATGATCACCAAATGTCATGGTTTCCAAGAGGTCCCTTGAGGCGGTAGGAAATGGGAGTGTGAATGGTGAGAGGGGTGAAAGGTGGTTAATTTTTATATGGTATGAGGTAGCATGCTCTTTGGGCAAGAGATCCAAGGTCACAATGGGAAAGTCCATGACTAAAAGGTTTTCTGTGTTGACTTGATATTTGAGATAGACTGATCGATGTGGGAAGTCTATATGGGATGAGGAAATTAACTCCTTGAGGTCTTCGTGAAGCTGATCGATGTGGGAAGCTTCAGATTCTCTCGCTCTTCTCTTTTATTTTTTTTTTTTTTTTTGAAAGAGCTTTACATAGTTGTCCTTCGAGGGAGCAGTCTATTTATAGCAGTGATTGTAGAGAGGAAGATGTCCTTTTGAGGGAGTCATCTTTTTATTGGAAGTTTGACTCAAGGAGTTGGATCCCATGTGAGGGCTTTGAAGTCATGGACAAGACCAAGGTGAAGAATAGGATTCTTGTTCAGAAAGTAGGGTGAAATGACCATGGGATCTCATCTAAAGGTAGACAAAAAGTATCCATGAGAATCATGCTATGTGCAGCGCCGTGGTACACATATTCAAGAGAAGATAACAAGTGATGGGTATGCACATGATTCTTGTTTAATCATTGGTGATGGCGTAGGATGTGGATAGTGCTCAAGGGATGAGCATGGAAAGAGGCAAAAGTGAGGTAGGACTAAAATTCAACAGTAGAACGGTCGAAGATGCAAGGCATTAAGGGGCTCAGGTTTGGGTTTACCATCAAGTGAAGATAAACGATAAGCACCTGATCCATAAGTATGGGTCACGATGTATGGTCCAAGCCAATTAGGAGTAAATTTTCCCCGTTTACTTTTTTCTGCTTTAGTTACATGTTGATTTTCTTTCAGGACAAGGTCACCAACTGAGAAGGTTCGTTCATGGACATGTTTATCATAGGCATGTTTGATACGTTTTTGGTAAACTTGAAGGTGGTCAAGAGCATTAAGATGACGTTCATCTAATAACTCAAGTTGTGCTAAACGGTCCTGACGAAATTCATCATCATTGAGCATGTCATGGAGAGAAATGCGGAGTGAGGGAATCTAGACTTTGAGAGGTAGAACAGCCTCTGTACCGTAGACCAGAGAAAAGGGTGTGGCAGCAGTGGAAGTACGGATACTAGTGTGGTATGCCCACAGGGTGAAAGGAATGTGTGTATGCCAGTCCTTCCCAGTATCGTTAACCACTTTCATGAGAATTTTGTTTAAGGTTTTGTTAGTGGATTCGGCTTGGCCATTGGTCTATGGGTAATAAGGTGATGAGAAACTTAGCTGAATGCCGAAGGCGTCACAAAGTTTTTGCAATGTTTTTTTTGAATTGTTTTCCATTATCAGTGATGAGGCGATGAGGAACACCAAAGTGACAAATGATGTGATGATTGATGAACTCACATATTTTCTTGGCTTTCATGGAGATGAGTGGTATGGCTTCAACCCATTTTGTGTAGTATTCGGTAGTGGTGATGATCCATTGATGGCATTGGGAAGAATGGGGATTGATCTCTCTGACAAGATCCAAACCCCATTGAGAGAAGGGCCAAAGGTCACGGGTGACCTGTAAGGCATGACTGGGTGTATGATGAAGGTTGGCATGTTGTTGGCATTTTACACAATGCTTGACGTAGTCACAACAATCATGGTTAAGGGTCGGCCAGTAATAGCCTAGGTGAAGAATATGCTTAGCAACAGCAAGGCCACTGAAGTGACCTCCACATATGCCATCATGAACTTCCTTAATGGTATAAGGAATTTCAGAACTCGTGAGGCATCGTAAGAGAATACCATCAAAGTCATGCTTATAGAGGAGGCCCCCCATGATGATGTAATGAGAGACCTTTTTAAGGAAGGCACGTTGTCCATTACGGGTGAGATCAGGAGGTAAGATGGAGAGAGAAAGATAGTCAGAGTATTGTTTATACCAAAGGTCGCTCAGGTCCGGGGTGATGGTTCTGATGGAGTAAACGTCATGAGGTAAATAAGAGGGTGATTGGAGTCATTGTATGGTGATAAAGATTTTAGAATCGGCAGGCGAAGTGGGTATTTGAGAAGCCAAGCAGGCCATGGTATCTACAAATTTGTTGGTTGAAATGGGATGGTTTGAAGGGCGTAACGGTCAAAGGTGGTCAAAAGTATGTCTACATGATGTTTATACTTTTGAAGTATCTCATTATGACATTGGTATATACCATTGACTTGGTTTATGACCAATTGAGAATCACCAAAGATGTTGATTGATTTGACATCTAGGGCGTAGGCAGCTTGGAGACCTAATATGAGTGCTTCGTATTCGGCAATATTGTTTGTACAATCAAAATCGAGTTTGAAAGACAAAGGCATGGGTTCACCATCAAGTGGAATGAGGATAACACCAGCCCCACCCCCACGTTGACACTTGGAACCATCAAAGAAGAGTGTCATTTGGTAAGCGGGTTCATCCAGGGAAAGGGTAGCAATTGACTCATCTGGAAAGTCAAAATTAGAGGGTTGATCCCCGAAAATAGGTGCGTCGGCCAATTGGTCGGTGATAGCTTGGCCCTTGATGGAATTTTGATGAATGAATTTGAGGTCAAGGTTAGCTAAAAGCATAAGCCAGTGTGCGGCACATTGATTTTGATAAGGTTTGGCATACATGAAGTGTAAGGGGTCGGTGTTGGTCACAACATAGGTTTTGTGGTTGAGTAGATAATGGCAGAGTTTTGTGGCAATGAAAACTAAGGCTAAGAAAAGTTTTTTGGGATGGGTGTATCGAGTTTTGTAGTCCAAAAGAGTATGGCTTATGTAATAAACCACCTGCTCCCTGTGTTGTTCATCACGATGAGTGAGCATGGCCCCCAAAGAGTGATCGGTAGCTAAGATGTATAGGTAGAAAGGTTGATCATCTTTAGGTGGAATGAGTATGGGGGTTGAAGAAGGTATTGTTTTAAGGCCTCAAAAGCTTTGTGGCAATCATCATCCCATTTAAAGGAGACATCCTTCTTGAGAAGGTGATGAAATGGTTGACACCGATCAGACAATTGTGAAATGAAACGGTGAATAGACTGCAACTTACCTTGCAGGCTATGGAGTTGCCTAAGGTTAGTGGGTGGAGGCATTTCCAGAATGGCCTTGAATTTAGCAGGGTCAACTTCTATACCACATAGGGAAATGATAAATCCCAGGATTTTTCCTGAGAGAACCGCGAAGACACACTTCTTGGGCTGAAGGTGAACACAATATTTAATAAGGTGGTCAAAGATGGTTTTTAGGATGGTGAGGTGCTGGAGCGGTGTTTAGATTTGGCCAGGAGATCATCCATGTAATCTTCCAATATACGATGCATGATGTCATGGAAGATATAAGTCATAGCCCTTGATATGTGGCACCAACATTTTTAAGGCCAAAAGGCATGACTCGATAGCAGAAGGTCCCCCAAGGGGTGATGAATGTGGTTTTGTGTTGATCCTCTGGGGCAAGTAAGATTTGGTTATAACCCGAGAAGCCATCCATGAGTGATAGCATCTCGTGACCAGTGGTAAGGTCAACCAGTTGGTCAATACCAGGTAGAGGGAAGTCATCTTTTGGGCAAGCTAGGTTGAGGTCATGGAAATCTATGCAAATGCGGAGTCCCCCTGTCACCTTAGTGATAGGGACAATGTTAGAAATCCAATGAGGATAATCAATGGGTAATATGAAGGAAATGGAAAGAAGGTGCTGAAGTTCTTCTTTGACGAGAAGGGCAATGTGAGGGTGCATTTTCCTCATTTTTGTTTGATGGGTTTGGCATCGAGAATGGTTATGATATTGTGGACCACTATGGTGGGGTCAATACCAGGCATGTCTGCGTAAGACCAAGTGAAAGCATGGTTATGGTTTTTGAGAAAAGAGGTGATGGCTTCCTGTTCAGCAGCATCTAAAGATTGACCGATCTTTAGGATGTGCGGGTCATCCTGAGTATGAATGTTGATCTCGATAGTCGATTCATTCAACATGGTTTGCGTCTCAGAGGGTAATGACCGATGAATATATGAGTCTTCTGCACCAAGGTAGGTGAGTATAGATTCATCATCCTGACATTGAATGACGTTAATTGAAGGTGTATCGTCATCGATCATTTCAGGATACAGGAAGGGAAGAGAGGAAGGAGCCTCACCCTCACATTGATAAGTCAGAGGCCCCAAGGAAATGGTGTTTATGAAAAAAAAAAGTTTAGGAGGGATGGATTCTGGATCCATCGACTCATCGTCGAAGGAAGGTGATGAAGGTGGAGTGGTGAAGAGGGTGGAGAAGGGCTGATGTCCTCGATGAGTTCAATGCGGGCCTGCTTGGTAGGTGGTTCAGCAAAGCCGATACCACTATGGTTGTTATGTTTTTGGGTAGTACATGGAATAACAGTATGGCGGCCTTGCTCGTAAAATCCAAAACCAAAACCCTTCCACGCACATCGGTGTAGGAAGGTGTGGGTGAAATGGTGATTGGTGAGTGACTAGAAGTCAATAGAAAATGGGTGGGTTTGTGATGGTGGTTTGGGTGTGTAAGTGGTAGTATCAAGTCCCCCATAGGTGAGACTGGTACGAAGGTGAGGAGGACCATAAAGGAGGCGTTCTCCTATGTGGTGATCATAGCGAGGGTGTTGGTGAAGACTTCCATACTCTTGTGGAGTAAGGAATGTGTTGACACTATATAGGTGATACTCCCCCAGAGTGAGGCATTGAAAAATGCCTTCCAAGGGATCGGTGGTTGGTATGTGGGTAGCTGGAATAGACGATGTGTCAGAGGTCGACGCGGAGGTGGAGCTAATGGATTGGGAGGCTGATGGGTTCAGTCATGGAGGTTGTGGCAGTGGTAGGAATGGAGGAGGTATGTGTGGTTGAGGTAGTGACTGTACTGGTAAGCAGAGGTGTAGGTGAAGTGGTAGTGGTCATGGAGGTAGATGCCTTAATGGGTATAAGCACATCATTGGGTCGGTAAAGCATGTTGCATGTTTTAAAAGGTGATGGATCAGCTAGAATAGTATAGGTGTGTCCTTCATGCTCAAACTTTACACAACGATGCAAAGTGGAAGGAACACAACCCATGACATGAATCCAGGGTCTGCCAAGCAACAGGTTATATTGAAATTCCCCCTCCAAGACGTAAAATAACTCTAGAATAGTGTGGGGGCCCATGTGAATGTGGAGGATGACGGTGCCTAGTGTAGAGGTGATAGCGTCATTGAATGAACGCAACATGACAGGATGTTTATGCATGTAATTGTCAGGTATGCGCATTTGAGTGAATGCATGGGATGAAATGATATTAATGCTTGTGCCCCCATTGATCATAACATGTCATACATGTATATCATCGATGTGGACAGAGATGAAGAGATTGGGTCTGGGTCATCAGTTTGGTGTGGTGCGATCTCTTCCTCTGAGAAGCTAAGGGAGGCTACTTGGTGAGTAGGTTGAGGTGTGGATAAAGGTGGTAATTTGGTGAGAGAGGCTACATGATGGGGTGTGATAATGGAGGCTACGGGTGTAGGGTCATTGGGTAAAACCTCAATAGATTGAAGGAACCTCCATGAGAGCTTGATGATGGGATTCTGAGGTTTGGATGAGGTCATATAAGGACATTTTGAGGGGGGATTGGTGTAGTTGTTTGAGCATGGTGCGATGTGTGACCCCATTAGAAATAGGATATGTGGGGCACGGATAGTGATTTTAGGTGTGGGTGCAGATGGTATGTTGGGTATAGGATTGGTTGGTGAGTCGGTTGCCTTTTCCTTGCCTTTGTCCTTCTAAGCAATGGGTAGCAACATGGATCATGTTGATCTGAGGTGGGGAGGTAGGTGAGGTAGGTGAGCCATGAAAGGTAGAGTGACATGAAGGGAAAAATCCCAGTGGCGGGAAGGAACTTTGTGGGATGAGCTGGGTACATCGACATTTGGGTGGAGGTTTGGCGAGGTTGTTGATGCACACCATGTTAATTTCAAATCTTGGAGGTGGTTCTAGGAGCTGTGGGGGTGGAGGTCGTGGTTGTTGAGTAGGTAATGAGGGAAGGACTATGGGAATGGGTGCTGGTGAAATGAGGTCCTCATCGAGAAGGTCATCATCATCAAAGTTTGCTTCAGGAGGACACAACTAGATAAGGATGGTTTTCAAAGCCTTGCAGTTCTCCACATCGTGTCCTTGCACATGATGGTAGGCACAAATTTTAGTGTCATCAAACCCTTTTGGCTTAGGTTTGAGAGGGTCATAAGGTCTGAGCGGTGGTAATGTGATGACAAAAGTATCAAGGAGGTTGGTTAAGATTTTGGCATAGGACCCTGCTAGTGGGTCGCAATGGGAAGTGAAAGTGGGTTTGGGCGTAGGTGCGGCTGATTGTTGAGGAATGGTCTTTGTAGGAGGGGGAGTGGGTCGAGCTATGGTTTTGGGTGCTAGCGTGGTCTTGGGTGTTGGTCATGTTTTCTTGGGTAGGGGTATGGTAGATGAACTGGCAGGGGAGTGTGTGGTTTTTTTGACTACCTTATTGGAGGGTAGCAGATTTTTGTCTTTGGGTTGCACCTTCTTGGGTAAAGGTGATATGGGTGTATGAGATCTAGAGGGAAAAGTGGATGGGGGAAGAGGGTGAGTTACCCATGGGGATAATGGAGGTGCTGTGAAGGTAGATGACACGGGTCGTGTAGGGGGTGTGAGGGACAGAGACTGAAGTGTAGTGGGTAGTGAAGAAGTTGCTGAGGGTATTAGAGGTATGGGTGGTAAATATGTTATAGGTGTGGGGTGTAAGTCATGTTGGGCACCTGGGTACGTTAGAGGTTTGCAAGGAAGGAATGGGCTGTTGTGTTTTTGGTTTACTGAGTGGGTGGAGGTTTCTTAACCATGCTGGGAGGTTGAGGTCCTAAGATGGATGGAAAGGGTGAAGGTGATGAAGGTGTGATTGACGAAGCTGGGGTATGAAATCTATGGGCTTGGTTCTTCTGTTTGGGTGTCGGAGTAGGTTTGGTGTTGACTTTGGAGGATGTAGCTAAATCTAGTTTGATAGGTGGATGAGTAAGGCTGGTGGTTGGGGTGACCCCTAAGGTAGTAATAGGTTTAGTAGAGGAAGATGATGTAGGTGTGGGTTTGGATTTAGATGTATGTTGGGTTATGGGTAAGGGTGTGTGTTGAGCTATGATGGATGTCATGGAAGAAGTTATGATAGAGGTGGTTGTGCTCGGTTTGATTGGTCAAATATTTTTGGGTAGATAGTGGAAGTGTCAGCAAGTAACATCTACATTTGTGTTGAGACAGGAAGCAGAAGACGCCCCTAAATTAAGGCTCTGTCCACATAATCTAAGTAATCAGCTAAGCGCGAGAATGGCACATCTATAGGTGAGGTTGATGAGGACCTAATGGAAATTCCCGTAAAATTTGTCTTAGAGATAGGGAATTTTCTAGCTTCAACTTCCATGGGTAAGAGAGCCAAAAGTAGGTCTGTAGGATCTTGGGTAGCTAATGGAGAATGATCACCTAGAGGCAAGGGTATCTCTACTGGATCTTTGATAGGTGGAGGAGATGATGGGTGCTCCTCTATGTAGGTGGAGGAGATGATGGGTGCTCCTCTGTGGGTGGATGAGATGGTGGGTAAACAAGTATCCTCCATGGACTGAAGAAGTACATGGGTGACGATTCTCTAGGTGGAGAAGCCAAAGGTGAAATAGTCTCGATATTAACAAAAGGATCCTCCACGAGTGATGAAGGGGTGATGAAGGAGGTGAAAGGTGGTCCTCTGTGGGTGGAGGAATAGGTGAGGTGGGTTTCAATGCAGAAGGAGGACTTCGGACTAGAATTTCCTTGATGGAAGGAATATGAGGTAATTGGGAAGCAACAGGTGCATCGTTGAAAATAACATGGACCTCGCGGGTATGGCTATCATGAGTTGAGGTCTCCTTGGTTTGATCAGTAGAAGGGGCATGATTAGGAAAGGGTTTCTTGAAGATGTGTAGGTTTTGATTGGAAGGTGCATTAGGATTATCCATGGTTAACTCATCTTTCTTGAGCATTTCTTGGACAATATTTTTGAAAGTGATGCAATTGTCGTCACTATGACCCTTTACTTGATGATAGTTACATAAGTCGTGTTCTTTATACCATGTGGGTGTGGGGCGAGCAGGTTCAAAACTAGTGTGTGGTTTTATAGGAGGAAGCGTGATGGCCCCAGCTTTAATGAGCTTTTCTAAGATAGAAGAATAAGGATCCCCAATTGAGGTGTATTTCCGTTGTTCTCATCTAAATTGAAAAGTCTGAACGGGTGAGAGATTAGATGAGGGGCTAGCCTGATTTAATGGATGAGCTAAACCAGCTTTGAGTACCACTGCGTTAGCGGTCCCCTTGGCCTTTGAATAATTATTGTGTGGTTTTGAAGAAGAAGAGGTATCATTCGACTTGAAAGCCGAGTTCTTATTGCGTAATTGGATTTTCTTCTCTTCAATGGCCTGAATCTCAAGCTTTCGTGCCATGGTGAATGCTTCGTTGAAGGTTAGGAAGGTTTGGACCTGTATGGTTAGTGAGATACACCTACACAAGCCCGTGTGAAGAGTTCGATAAGTTCGGTTTGTGGTAGTTGGAATGTGAGTTGATTGACCAGGCTACGCCAGTGAGTAACAAAATCTGTGATAGATTCATCATCATACTAACGCGTGGAGTATAGGTCAGTCATGGTAACCTTCTTAACAATGTTAATGGAGAAGTGATCCAAGAAGGCTTGGGATACCTGATTAAATGAAAATATAGAGTGTCTAGGTAACCCACTAGACCAATCTAATGCGGTTCCAGTCAAAGACATGGGAAAGGTCCTCAGGAGCAAAGCATCAGCATGGGAGATTAGGTAGCACCCATGTTTGAAAGACCGCAAATGTTGTTACGGGCCTTCTTTGCTATTGAAACGGTTGAATTTAAGCATTTCCCAATGCATGGGATATGGACGGATAGGAATTGATGGGTCTATAGGCTCATTACAAATCTCATCGTAGGTGAGAGTGTTGTGGGAGCCAGAAACTGATGCCTCCAATGTCTACATCTTGTCCATCATTAACTTGATTAGGTCATTGGTAGGTTGTGATGGATGGGTGCCTCTTGTAGCGTAAGAAGGTTGGTGTTGGGCATGTAACAAGGGTGGCATTCCAGTATATGGTGTTTCTACATAGGTAGATTGAGAAGAAGGTAGTGAAATAGGGGGTACGTACCCAAAGTGAATAATATATGAAAAAAGAGGTTACTGATAGTACGTATATGGAGGTAGAAGGGTTGTGGTGACCCTAGTGGCAATGGGGGCTAAAGATTACGAAATAAACAGGACAACATTTTGAAAAGGGGTAGGGGTCACCGACACCGGGGGTGGTAGTGTAGCTACAGGTATATGCGAGATAATAGGGATGGATGAGGTTGTGTTCTGGGTGGTTGGCGAAGGTATAGTGGATGTGGTAGGTGCAACGGATGTGGCAGATGCGAAAAATATAGCGGGTATAGGGCCTAGCTGTGAAACGACAAGTGGAAAAGTAGGCAAGGGTAGTGCGGAGCCAGATGGGGCTGACGCTGGAGTGGGAACTGTCATCACCAATCCGACACTATGATAATTCTCCACTGGGAACTCCTCGTGCTATGATTATTTACTAATGCACAACTTTTAGTTTGGTGGATGTAATCTAGAAACACAACAAAAAACATAACACAAGAATACCATAGACTATGTACAAAGGAATGATGAAAAATCTGAAATATAAGTGTAAATTATAATATCAACATGAAATTGTTACAATCTCACCCATGAGGTACTTCAAGTGTTACTAACTTCACTTGCCTTCCAACAATAACTATGGGAGAAACTTCACAATTACGCCTCTTAATGACTTCTTTAACACACCTTCTAAATGATGGCTTCCTTTACACACTTACTCATAAAATATTTATCACTACTTCCTTCTATGCTAAATGAGGGGGGTGGCCTCTCTAGTTATAGAACTTTCAGGCTTATCCACCTTATCTCTAAGATAGGATAAGCAATCTACTTTGACGAATCATATTCCATACCTTAACTCTTATCTTTACATGTAAGCTTATCTTTTAAGATAAGATAAACCTTATCATTTCACATGGGTTCCACATTTTTAAACTTTTTACAAATAAAATACACAAAATATTTATGACCTCACTCCTTTTCCTTATTACCAATATAATATTTCTAATTCCTAATCATGTAGACCCTACTTCTCTACTTACCATAACTTTGACATTTTAACATTACCGAACCACTTACGACAAATATTTACTTTTTACCACAACATTCATATTGTACTTTGACTGTTACCGTACTATACATTATTGGTGGCGTCGTACCGGCAGTGCCATTATCTTCTATCGGACGCTACTACTAATTATACTTAACAACATCCTATTCCTAATACATATATTAATGAAAGAGAAATTACGGAGGAAATTTTTAGTGTCGACATCTTCCCCCTTCCTAGCTTCTACTTTGTCCTTGGAGTAGACTATTCTGGTGCTTGGAAAATCTTTAACTTGTCGTGGTTGACCCATTTTGTAATGGGAGTTCTATCCAATTCCTCCAGTCGATATGTACCATTTTCATGCATAGCTGTTATTTTGTAGGGCCCCATCCATTTGGGAAGAATTTTTCTGTCTTCTTTTTTTGTATCTGGAATCATATATTAGAACCAAGTCATTCACATGAAATGGAGACCAACGGATCTTTTGATCAAAGTATTCCTTCTGCTTCATTTTCTTCTTATGGCTTGTATCCTTCGTTATTTCTCTCATTTCCTCTAGCAAATGAAGATGTACCAACCTTTTTTTTATTGAATCACTTTCATCCATCCTTTCATTTTCATTACTCTCATAGTGGGAATATCAAACTCAATAGGAAGAACTGGATCAATGCCATAAGCCAACTAAAATGGGGAGTGTCTTGTTGCTGACTTTGATGTTGCCCTATATGCCCACAATGCTTCATGAATCCTTTCATTCCACTTATGTACTTGCAAGGCTGCATCTTTTGCTAGAATTTGACACAACACAAAATTTGTTCGTTCCACCTATCCATTTGTGCTTGGCTTGTATGTTGTTGCCTTCCTATGCTTAATAGAAAACTTGTTGACTAGGGCTTCTACCACCTCATTAATAAAGTGGCTTGCTTGATCTGTTACAATTTCTAATGGACAACCAAATTTGGTGACAATGCGTTCATATATGAACCTTGCCACTTCATCCATGGAAGTTGTTTTCAATGGCCTAGCTTCAACCCACTTGGTTAAATAATATGTGGCAACTACAATATACTTATTTTGGCGTGGGGTAGTTGGAAGTGGACCTACAATATCTATTCCCCACTTTTCAAAGGGACCAAGTGGAAGAATAGGGCATAATGGAGCTGATGAAGTCTTACGGTTACCATGTGTTTGACAAATATCACATCTCTTACAAGAATTATAACAATCTCTAAAAATAGTGGGCCAGTGATAACCTGCATCCAAGATCCTTCTTGTTGTAAGTTGTCCAGAGAAGTTTCATCCACATGTACCATTGTGGAATTATTCTATTAGTTCCTTCCCTTGATCACGTACAACTGCCCTCTTGTACTGTCCATCAGGTCCTATTCGAAATAATACTCCAGGCAGAATAGAATATGGACGACTAGCTTGAGTAATATTCTTCTTAGTCTTTGCATTGGCACCATCAAGAAACTTGAATTCATTCAGATAATTCCAAATATATATGTATTCACTAGGGATTTTGTTAAGGGATAACAATTTTTCATCTAGGAAATCATCATCATCACAAGATGAACCTAAACCATCATAGGCTCGAGAGAGTGTATCTGCATTGACATGCTTCTTTCCCAGCCTATCTATAATATCAAATTCAAATTCTTGTAGCAAAATTATCCATCTTGCTATCCTCCCTGATGGGTTAGGCTTATTTACAATATATTTTAGAGCCTGACGATCTGTTACAACTGTAAACTTCTGCCCTAACAACTAATTTCTAAACTTTTTTACATAAAAAATGATAGCTATATACTACGCCCTTAACCTATTGCTTGTATTAGGATATGAGTAACCAACTTGTGGCTTACCATATCATTTTATTATATCATTTATACTTTCTCATTCTTAATAGGTCGGCATGGGTGATGGCCATAACATATGAATAGTATATATAGAGGATTGTAGGTAGTAGTTCATTATCATTTGAGCATTTGAGTCTTATTATATGGTTTGGAGGTTGCCCCCTCGAAGTGGCGAAGCTATTACAATTGCATATTGAGATCATTATTATGAAATATTGTGTTATTTGGTGTTATATTGCTGCTCATAATCTGAATTATACTAGTAATTTCATTACAAGTGGTATTAGAGCTGCAATCTGGGCCAAAATTAGGGCAAAAACCCTAATTTTTTGTTTCCGCAATATATTTTGAACCAGAGATAATTGGTAGGAGATATTTTTACCAGAGTTGTGAAACATTTCAAGTAAGGTTCCCTAAAAAATTGAGACTTTTTTGATTTATTTTGCACAAGTTATTACAAATTTAGGGTTTTTCATAAAATCGCTCCCTAGGGTGAAAATTGTGGAATTTTTTCAAGTTCTTTACATTTTCGGAAAGCTCTGAAAAAAAGTAGTATTAGTATCTTCTCTGTGTTTTTTCCTATTCGGCTGAATGTGTATCAAAACCCTAAACCCTAAGGTTTGATATCATGGTGGGGCCTTCCACAAGAGCAAAAAAAGAATCCAGTTACTCCGAGTAAAACCCCAGATAAAGATGAGATAGTGATTGAAGAGATGGATTCAGAAGGGGTAAATATAGATTCCTCAACACTAGGGTTTACTTCAGTTGATCATAAGGTGAGCCAACTTGAGTATGAGCTACGAAATGTACAATCTGAGATGGCCTCTAAAGGAGACATAGCCCAAATCAATCATCGGTTGGATGATATCATGCAACATGTAAAGGGTAAACAGTATGGCCCAAATCCATCCACATATCAACCAAGGAGGATCTTCAGTTCAAAATCATGGACAAAATAACCATGTTGGATCACTTTTCCAGCCCAATCAAAATCCAACTTATTCGCAACCACGGAACATGATGCCGAAAGTGGATATGCACAAATTTGATGGTAAAGATCCCCTGAATTGGATAAATCAAATGGAGAACTTCTTTGAGCTACATCAAACACCATCAGGACAAAAGGTGACTTTGGCATCCTTGTATCTTGAACCAGACCAATTCATTTGGTATCGATGGTTATGTGCTCAGAGGTAGAAGAATGGTCTTGGTGTCACTTGGACAGTTTTTACCGAGGAGTTGCAATTGCACTATAGTTCCAGTGTTTCAGAGAACTACTTTAGTCAATTAGCAAAGTTACGAATAAATAGGATCAGTCAAAGATTATGTGCATCAATTCCAGAACCTATCCTTAAGGGTGGAGAATATACCAGAAGAGAATTTGAATGACCTATTTCTTGGGGGTCTTAAGGACCACATCGAGCATGAGGTACGTATGTTTAATCCACTCAAGCTTTCTGATTCTATTATCATGGCACGTCAAGCAAAGGAAAAAGTTCTTTGTAGTAGGAGGCCACCTTTCATTAACACCAAAGACCGTAGTATCTCTTCCCCTTCATTTTCTAGGCCAATTAGACTGACTCCTCAACAAATGGAAGAAAAGAGAGAAAAAGGATTATGCTTTAACTGTGATAGAAAATATGGACCGGGACACAAATGTGCTGAGAAGAAGTTGTTCTATATTGACGGAGGTAATGAGGATGATGAGGATGCTGAAATTATAGGAGAGGTTGAGGAACTAGTAGAAGAGGAAGTAGAGGATCACCAACCTACAATTTCTTGCCATGCATTGTCAGGTATTATTACTCCTCAAACACTCAAGGTTATTGGCTATCTCAAAAAATAGAAGGTGACAGTGTTGATTGACTCAGGGAGTACTCATAACTTCATAAATAGTAAGTTAGTTGCCCGCCTCAATTGTTTTATTTACCCAACTCCAGAAATGCAAGTTATGATTGTGGATGGTGGGACATTCAAGTGCACAAGAAAATGCCATAGTATCAAGCTTTCCATGGGAGACTACATGTTAGACTCACCTATGTTTTCTATTTCTATGGGAGGGGCAGATATTGTTTTGGGTGTCCAATGGCTCACAACCTTAGGTACTATAGAGATGAATTTCCAAGAATTGTTCATGCGATTTCATTCAGATGGAAGGACAATATAATTGAATGGGATGGTAGCTAAGTCTCCACAGATTATTAGCTCTCATCAGATGTAGAAGGTTCTCAGAAAAGGAGTAGATGGATTTATAGCAAAGTTATTTTCCATAGAAGTAAAAAATATAGAGTCTTCAATGCCACCCGATCTTCAGAAGATTGTTGATGCTCACTCATCTATTTTTGATGCAATTCCAAAGGGACTACCACTAGTTAGGGATCATGATCATGCTCATTCAGTTGATTCTGGGGAGCCAAACACCTAACATCAGACCATATAGATACCCATATTCCCAGAAAAGTGAGATCGAGAAAATGGTTCAGGAAATGTTGAAGGCAGGTATCATCAGGCCTAGTCAGAGTGCATATTCTTCCCCAGTGGTCATGGTACATAAGAAGGATGAAACATGGAGGATGTGTCCAGATTACCAAGAACTCAACAAGTATACCATCAAAGATAAGTTTCCTATTCCAGTAATTGATGATTTACTTGATGAATTACATGGTGCTATTTATTTCACAAAATTAGATCTTCGTTCGGGGTACCATCAAATTAGAATAAAAGAGGAAGATGTTCATAAAGTGTCTTTCAGGACTCATGAGGGCCATTATGATTTTTTGGTAATGCCTTTTGGTCTTACAAATGTGCCTTCAACCTTTCAAAGCTTGATGAACACTGTTTTCAAGCCATTTTAAAGAAAATTTGTATTAGTTTTCTTTGATGACATATTGATTTACAGTAAGACATGGGAAGAACACTTACAACATGTAAATAAAGTGTTGGAAGTTTTGGAGAAACATACTCTCTATGCAAAGCCATCTAAAGGTTATTTTGGTGTACAAGAGGTAGAGTACTTGGGTCACATTGTATCCCATGAAGGCGTCAAAGTTGATCCTTAGAAGATCAAAGCTATGGTGGAATGGCCAAGACCCAAAACTCTAAAAAATATTCGTGGGTTCCTAGGACTAATAGGGTACTACAGAATATTTGTGTGGGGATATGGTAGAATAACAACCCCACTCACTGCATTGCTAAAGAAGGATGCCTTCCATTGGATAGACTTAGCCACTAAATCCTTTGAGCAGCTGAAGGAAGCCTTATGCAGCACCCCAGTTTTGGCTACTCCCAACTTCTCAAAAACCTTCATTGTTGAATGTGACACTTCAGGATCAGGATTGGGAGTAGTTCTAATGCAAGAAGGAAGACCAATTGCATTTGACAGTTGCCAATTCAAAGGAAAATATCTTCTCAAACCATTCTATGAGAAAGAAATGATGGCTATTCTTCATGCGGTCAAGCAATGGAGGCCCTATCTCATGGGTAGACACTTCAAGGTAAAAACTGATCATGATAGTCTCAAATACTTTTTGGAGCAAAGGTTATCATTTGAGGAACAAAAAAAGTGGGTAACAAAAATGTTGGGTTATGATTTTGAAATCATATACAAAAAGGGTAAAGAAAATGTAGTAGTTGATGCATTGTCTAGAAGGGATACATCCGCAAATGCCTTACTATGTGGAATGTCCATGTTGACGGCCGATTGGGTGGATGAAGCAAGATTGGAATGGGATCAAGATTAAGGACACACAATCTCTAATACAGAATATCAAGCAAGGATCTATGACATCTAAAAAATTTGAGTGGAAAGGTAATGCCCTATGGTACAAGGACAGGTTATACTTGAGTAAAGATTCTAAGTTGAAGCATAAGATTCTTACAGAGCTACATGCTTCCCCTGTTGGAGGAAACTGTGGGTTTTTGAAGACATATCATAGAATAAAAAGAGAATTATTTTGGAAGGACTCAAGGGGGATGTACAAAATTTTGTATCAGAGTGTTTAGTGTGCCAACAGAACAAAGGGGAAACAATTAAGACACCAGGTCTGTTGCAACCTTTACCAATTCCTAGCCAGAGATGGGAGGAGGTCTCCATGGATTTCATCACCGGATTGCCTTGTTCAGAGGGTAAGAATGTTATTTTTGTGATTGTGGATAGGCTCACAAAATATGCCCATTTTTGTGCCCTATCACATCCATTTGCAGCTAGTACATTCGCAACTATTTTTTTGGAGACAGTTCAAAGGCTACATGGAACCCCAAAGATAATTGTAAGTGATCGTGATCTTATTTTCACAAATAATTTTTGGATAGAATTATTTTCATGTTTGGGTACTCAACTAGCTCACAGTTCATCTTATCATCCTCAAACTAATGGGCAAACGGAAGTGGTCAACAAATTCTTAGAGGGGTATCTACGTTGTTTTATATCAGATAAGCAGGAAATATGGATTAAATGGCTACCACTTGCAGAATGGTGTTATAACACATCTTTTCATACCTCTTCTCAAATGACCCCATTTTTAGCATTATATGATTACCATCCACCTTCTATCACTTCCTCCTTGAGGGTGCAAACTAAGGTCAGAGATGTTGAGGAACACATTCAACATCAACAACAGGTTTTGGCTAGTTTGAAGGAGAATTTAGCATTAGCACAAAATAGGATGAAACAACAAGCAGATTAGCATCGTAGTGAAAGACATTTTGAAATTGGTGATTAGGTTTTTGTACGTCTTCAGCCTTACAAACAGATGTCTCTAAAGTAACAGAAAAAGGACAACAAAATTGCTCCTAAATATTATGGCCCTTATCAAGTTCTACAGAAAATTGGCAGTGTTGCTTATAAACTAGAGTTGCCTCCATCTTCACACATTCACCCAGTATTCCATGTTTCATGCCTGAAGAAGGTTATTGGATAGAAATTTGAAGCCCAAAACGAGTTATCAGAACTTGACGAGGAAGGAAAAATCATTTTGGAGCCAGAGAAGATTTTGCAAACACGTACTAAGAGGCTGAGAACCAGAGGCATTAAGGAATATCTGATCAAGTGGAAGAATCTGAGCATAGAAGATGCCACCTGGGAGGATCAAGGTTTTCTGCAGCAACATCCAGGATTATTCAACATCGAGGACAACATTGGTTTGAAGGGGAAGGGCATGCTACAGCCTTAACCTATTGCTTGTATTAGGATATGAGTAGCCGACTTGTGGCTTACCATATCATTTATTATATCATTTATACTTTCTCGTGCTTAATAGGCTCAGCTTGGGTGATGGCCATAACATATGAATAGTATATATAGAGGATTGTAGATAGTAGTTTATTATCATTTGAGCATTTGAGTCTTATTATATGATTTGGAGGTTACCCCCTCAAAGTGGCGAAGCTATTACAATTGCATATTGAGATCATTATTCTGAAATATTGTGTTATTTGGTGTTATATTGTTGCTCATAATCTGAATTATACTAGTAATTTCATTACACTAGAGCCTCTTTTTCAGTTACAGTATAATTTACCTCAGCACTGCTCATTTGTCTGCTCCCAAAGTAAACTGGATGATCATTCCCATTTTCATCATTTTGGCTTAGAGTACTTCCTAGTGCTGCATCTAAAGCATCATTATACACAATGAATGGCTTGCTCCTATCTAGATTCTTTAAAATAGGTGAAGACACCAAAGCCTCCTTCAGTTGTTCAAAAGCTTCATGCACCTTCTTTCCTAGTTCATAAGTAACATCCTTCTTCAAGAACTGGGTTAGTGGCTATGCAATCTTTGAGAAATTCTTGATGAACCTTCTATAGTAACCCGCATGGCCTAAAAATGATCTCAACTTACTTATATTCATAGGAAATGGTAACTCTTTAATTTTTGAAACTTTATCAGGATCAGTACCAATACCATCTCTGGATACAACATGCCCTAACAAAACATCTTTAGAACATCTAAAGACACACTTTGTAAGGTTTAGTGAGGCTTGTGCTTCATCTAACCTTTGAAATGTTGTCTCCATCTGGAGCAGGTGGTCCATCTTGCTCCCATAGATGCAAAAATCATCCAGAAATACTCTGATGAAGTTTTCAATGTAGGGTTCAAACACCATATTCATCAAATGTTGGAATGTTTCTGGATCATTACATAACCCAAAAGACATAACTCTATAAGCAAACGTTCCCCAAGGAGTGGTGAACGCGGTCTTCAGCCGATCTTTCTCCGCTATACGAACTTGGTTGTATCTGCTATATCCATCAGCAAAACTATAGCACTCCTGGCCAACTACTTTGTCCAAGATCTGATCTAAGAATGGAAGAGGGTAATGATCCTTCTTTGTTTCCTTATTGAGCTTCCTATAATCAACACAAATGTGTAGTTTCCCATTATTTTTTATTGAGATTACAATGGGAGAAATCCATTCTGAATTCTCCACAGCAAATATGAATCCTGCATCAAGCAACTTATCTATTTCTTCTTTTACAGTCTTGGAAAAATTAGGATTCATTCTATATGGCATTTGCTTTATGGGCTTAGCACCATCTACCAGATCAATAGAATGTTCTACCCAACTTACTTGATGGAGTTCCTTGTAATCAAAAGTGAATAAGTGTATGTACCTTCGAAAGAGCTAGAGGTAGGATTCCTTCTCACTCTCCATCACAACATCACCAATCTTTATTTGTTGGAGACGATCATAAATTTCTTCTTCAGATAATTTTATGGGTTCATGAGTCAGTGTGACTGGAAGGATATCCATGACTGAAACATCAACCTCACTTTCTTCATCTTTTATGTCCACTTCACTGGTACTAGAGTAATCAGAGGATGTCCAATCATCAGTTTCATCACTTGAATCCACAGGTTCTACCTTATGATGTGGAGGGATCACGTTTATCTTCACCTCTCTCTGTCACGTCCAAGTGTCATGAAGCCTTCATTCCAGTAGTTTCTTGCATGAACTCTCCTTAGCCATGGCCTTCCCAACAACATTGGGTACGCAACAGTACCATTTTTCATCACCTGAAAGTCTACCACACATACAACACCCATAACAGATATTGCCACATTTGAAACAACACCTTCTGGTTTAGTTTTTCCCTTATTTAATGACCTTAACATAAGTGTTGAGGGGCAATCAATTTTTAAACCCAACATATTCATTAAAGACTCGGTCATTACATTAACTACAGCACCTCCATCAACTAAGACATCATGAATTGAAATACCATTACATAATACCTCAGCTTGTGGAGCATAGGGATCTGCCTCTACCTCCAAAACAGGGACCTCAACCTCCTTTCTTCGTCGAGCATTGAGTCCACTTCGCAGCTCCCGCCTCTTCTCAGAAGACATAGCTAGAAGTTGACCATATGTAATATTGGCAGGCCTTTTGGACAAATCTTCTAAGATGGAGTATGGTCCTTGTCCTTGTGAAATCAGAAAATCCTACACACCCAACTTTCTTCTCCTATGTTTCTTACTAGTTTCTCCTTTCATCTTCTTAGGATCATTTCCATCTTGGTTATCTTTTTCTTTCTTTATTTTTGTTACAAACACATCTGCTTCATTATTTATGCTCCTATCTACTACATCAAAAGAATTCACAGGTGCTTTTCCTTTATCATTATCTCTTATACCAGATGTAGAAGCTCTATCTGGACAATTATACTTATAATGACCCTTTTTATAACAACCATAACATACAACTTCAGAAATATTTCTTTTTGGACCTCTATCTCCTCCCTAAGAACTAAATTATTTTCCTTGAAGAAGATTAATAGTTAACTAGCCCATATTCTTGAGCAGATCTTCATACTCAGTAGATGTACTAGGAGAAATATTTGTGCTCACCACAGAGTGGTTGTGGATTCTGGACCAAAGGTGTTGGTGTAGGCTCTACCTTAGCAACAATTTCTTTGGGCTCCTCTTCCATGCTTTCTTCTTGCCTTCTTGCAATCTCCTTTGCTTGTTCAATGCGTCAGTTGGGTGGTCATACTTCACTCGTTGTCTGATCTCTGGCTTCATCCCAAGAATGAAGTGCTTACATAGGAGATTATCCATGTCATTCATCAACCCATCTGCTAATCCTTCCTTCCGGATCTGGGCATCGAGCTTCCTCCTTAGCTCTAGAACACGAGCATGATAATCCCTTATCTTCTCCTTCTCTCCTTGGGATAGCTTTGTGATATCAATCATGAGATCTGCATATTTCTTTTGTTCACCAAATTCTTCAAGAAAACTTTAAGTTAATAAATCCCATGAGTTTTTCACATTATCACCTAGTGTTTCAAACCACCTAAGGGCTAAACCATCCAAAAAGGTAGGAAAAAATTAAGTCCATTGTTCCCTTCTTATAAGGCCATTACAAATACAAGATCGTTTAAACTCTTGAATGAAAGAGGGAGCATCTTCATTAGATTGGGCTGAAAAAATAGGAATCTTCCCCATTTTAAAAAGTAACCACAGTGAAATACCAACCCACAAGTACAATCAACAAGACTTATGTGCACAAATAATTGGAATCACTATAATAGAAAGTGACTTTACACCTTTCTACAGTAAAATAGGAATGACCACGGTAAACTATGGTAAAACTTGACTTACTGCAGTAAAAACTGACTTTACTGTGGTAAACACTATTCACAGATAAAAAGTGAAGTTACTGTGGTAAATACTATTCACGGTAAAAAGTAAAGTTACTGTGGTAAATACTATCCACGGTAAAAAGTAAAGTTACTATGGTAAATACTATTCACGGTAAAAAGTGACTTTACCATCGGTAACTACTATGCATAGTAAAAACAAGGTTACCCTCCAAATGATTTCTGACTAAGTGGGAATATCTCTCTAGAAAATCCATCAACGAGGAATGGTCCTAGCAACGAAACCAAAATGTCATCACCAATCTGGCACTATGATAATTCTCCACCGGGAACTCCTCATGCTATGATTATTTACTAATGCACAACTTTTAGTTTGATGGATGTAGTCTGGAAACACAACAAAAAACAAAACACAATAATACCATAGACTATGATACGAAAGAATGATAATAAATCTGAAATATAAGTGTAAATTATAATATCAACATGAAATTGTTACAATCTCACTCATGAGGTTCTTCAAGATGTTATTAACTTCACTTACCTTCCAGCAATAACTACTGGGAGAAACTTCACAATTACACCTCTTAATGGCTTCTTTAACACACCTTCTAAATGATGGCTTCCTTTACACACTTACTCATACAATATTTCTCAGTACTTCCTTCTATGCTAAATGAGGGGGGTGGCCTCTTTAGTTAATAGGAATTTCAGGCTTATCCACCCTATCTCTAAGATAGGATAGGAAATCTACTTCTGGTACGAATCATATTCCATGCCTAAAATATTGCATCTTTACATATAGGCTTATCTTCTAAGATAAGATAAACCTTATCATCTCACATGGGTTCCACCTTTTTAGACTTTTCCACAAATAAAATACACAAAATATTTATGACATCACTCTTTGTCCTTATTACAAATATAATATTTCTAATTCCTAATCATGTAGACCATACTTCTCTACTTACCCCAACTTTGACATTTTAACATTACCAGAACCACTTACGAAAAAAATTTACTTTTTACCACAACATTCCTATTGTACTTTGATTGTTACCATACTCTACTTTATTGGTGGCACCATACTGTATCGGCAGCGCCATTATGTTCTATCAGATGCCATCTACTAATCATACTTAACAACATCCTATTCCTAATACATACATTAATAAAATAGAAACTACAGAGGAAAATTTTAATGTCGATAGAACTTCCAAACCCTTGGGAGGCTTCTAGTTAGAGTCCTCGGATGTAGACTATTCTTTTTCTTGGCTAGATCTTTAGAGTCATTGTTGTAGAAAACTTATGTTTGTAATAGAAGTGCCATCCAATTCCTTGATATCAATATTTTTCATTATTCATGTTTAATTTGCTGTTTGAATGTGATAAGGGCCCCATCCGTTTCACGTAACCAAATGAACAGTCAAATGACGCCGGTTGGGTATAATTGATGACAGTTAGAGGGCTAACCGACGAGGGCCAATGAGGACCGACACCGGCTTACTCTGAAATCCTGAAACAGTGATGAAGATTATGTGGTTGTGAGTGGAGACTTTTCCTGGACTCAAACCCATTTTGAATCCTATTGAATGTTTGAGAATTTGGTCCAAGAAGACTGGAGCTGAAAGTGACGGATACATCAATTATGTTGACGAGTTTGGAGAGAAGAATAATGTTTCCGCTTTGAAGAAAAATTTACATGTGTGACCTCTCATTTTGAAATGGAGGGCTTGTAGAAATTGTAAGAAAAAGTAAAACTCCTAAGAGTGCTATTTCTATTAATGAAATTTTTGATGTTAGTCCTTGTTTTAAATTAAAGTAGAAAGACTCATGAACTTTATTCTCTTGAATTTTTTGAAAGGATGAGACCATTCCTATTGTAAGAATGAGATCTACAAGTTCTTGAGAAATATTCAGAAATGTTATAGATGAATTAGAAATTGCTCTGAAGTATGACATCGAAATGGAAATGCATTTCTTTGAGCTGGGAAGTACCTTCCATTGCCTCTTAAAAGTGTGATATGTTTTCAAGTGTTCCCAAAATATTGAGAGTATTGTTTAATAATGAACTATTCTATTTTAAATGGTTGTGCACTTTTATCTTGTGAGACTCAGAGAAAGAGAGATAGTGCTTCTCTACGTTTTATTTGTCAAAGATCAGGGATGTCGAATGACTATTAAGATCGTATAGGTTGCCATTATTTTTTATATGTGAGCCAATGCAGAAGGAAGTAGTTGATTAGAAAATATAGCAATGAGGGAAAATATCCTCAAATTGCTATGTGACATTCGATGCCATGAATGAGATGAACAGGATTAGGGAAGTTCTTTTCACTTGTAAATGTGATAGCTAAGGAAAGGGATGAAGTGTACATTACCTTGTATAAGCACCAATAGTATTCAACTACCTTTAGATCACTTGACCTAGCCAAGAGATGGTTCACAGGGGACACACATTTTACACATGTACACACACACTTTTTACACACACAGGACACACACACACATGCACACTTTTCACCTAGATTATGAATTTAATTAAATTATACCCCGAATGGGTCTTCACCGAGCGTGCTATATATGTTTCAAACTTATATCTTGTTTAATTTCTTTGAATGTTGATAGAACAAATTAGAAACTAATTGGTTATGAGTACTTTCACATTATTAATGACATGTAATATTAATGCATATGTAAATACGATAATAATATTAATATCTTTATATATCCAAAAATGTATCGTGTATATGCTGTCCTGTGTGTGCTGTGTAGGATACTATATGATATATATAATTACAAGACCACCAAATGAATGAATTTAAAAAGATATATATTAATGGACTGCCTAGCATGTGCTAGATCTAGGAAGTGTGATACATCGTAGATGGCCTGGGACTCTATTTGGGTTTAAGTGGGAACAGGGACTTAATGGGAGAAATCACTGACCCCATCCCCCACCCCATTTTTATATGGGATGGGGGGTGGGGTCGATGAACCTCCCCCAAAATATGAAAAAATTTGTCTATTTTACAATTGGCTAGGCCACTGATTGAATCTGACACAGTCAAGGTCCCTGTCAGGGTTTTTGCACTAGTCTATGTTCAGGTTTTTCTAAATCCATGAGCTTCTTTGAGATGTACAAACACAAATATGTGCTGTGATGTGTGTGTGTGTGTAAATTAATATATATACATCCATATACTTGTTGTATATACATCTAACCGTCATTTGTAAATGGGTGACCGACATTGGTAAAATAGATCTAAGATACAGGCACAATGCCCACTTACCTAAACTAGGCTTAGTGATACATCTGAAATTAGATCAACATGGAAATGCAAATTTTAACCAAACCCTACGTAAGAATTTTAAATATGAATACAACATTGAAATTGTCAGTATCCATCATCAAGCCTCCATGTATCCTTCCATGGCTAAAAATATCTTCATCTCTTTTTCCTCCCAGGTAAACTGATGGTAAAATAAAAATGAAAGAAGAAACTAATAACAGATGTAAAAGGATCTACCGAATGACAAATGAATAGGTGTTTGTTAACAAGACTTACTATTTTTATGAACTTGATGTCTAGTTGGTAATGGTGGGTGATCAAATGGAATGGACTTGATGTGGTGCTGGCACTTCCCTGGATGCTCTCGTGAAGACAAATGGCTTTGTGGTTGCTTCAAGTGCTGGCTATGGATGTTTTGATGCTTGTACGGATGGTGGTTCTGCTTGCATGTAGCTTTGGTTTCGTCACTTGTTCTTAGAAGATGTCTCTCTCTCTCTTAGAAATGTGCCAACCTCAAAATAAGGTTGTTTTTGGGATTAAATGGTAACCAACGGCTGTTCCGAATTAATCAGCGGTGGTTAAGGGTAACCGGTGTCAGTTAGGGCAGGATTTCCTAGGTTTACTAAACTAGGCAGATCCCCTTGATTTTCTTGGATCTCGTTTCGTTTACCTTGTGGATTAGCATGGAAGCTTCCTTATAACAGATGGGAATATGGTTAGAGGGAATGTAGGCATTGATTTTTAGGGTTTGGGTAGGTCTTAGTTATTTATGGCAACTTACTAAGAATAGGTCTTAGGATGAGGTGGATAGATGAGGTGTCTAGGTGAGGTGGATATGTGGGCATTATCTCAATTAGGATATTTAAATAATAAATATGGTGAGGATAATGAATTAATTTAATTTAAATAATTAAATTAATATTATAGTGGGGTGAAGGGGGCCATGGCTAGGTGGATGTGTTCAAGTTATTTATTTATCGAGGGACCAAGGGGAGTGAGACCCAATTTTGGTGTCTACAGTATACTATAGATAGTGACATATAAGAAATCAGTCTCACATGTGTAGTAAAGTGATCATGTAAAACACTAGTAAACAAGAGTAAATTCCCCCAAGATAATGCATCATGCTTTGGATGGATGGAATGGAATGCAAGATGGAATGATAGGAGTCACGTGCCCCTGAGTGAATATAAATGTATGCAATGAGGTTCATTTGGTTTTCCCCCTTAGTATTTAATAATGAAAAATAAGTGAGAGTGTGTCATCAGGAAATGGTCAAGTTGTGTGTTGTGTGTCTAACGCGTTGTGATGAGTATGTATGCATGTAATGGTGATGATATGTGTGAACCCTATAGCTGAAGCGTATATCATGACAAAATGAATGGAGGAGTGATGATTTAGCCTAAATCGTATATCACTATAAGATGCATAGTAGGGGTGGTTATTTACCCTAAAGCATATACCACTACAAGATGATAGAGTGAGTGACGAGTTAGCCTATAACGTGTGTCACTATCCTAGAAATGTCGCATGATGAGAAGTTGAATGATAAATGTGTGATGAATGTAAGGTCCATTTGATTTGTAAACCCTCGATAGTCGAGTATGAATCGAGGAACTAAAGTGCGTCATAGGGTAGTGAGTGCAACTCGTAGAAGAGGATGTAGTATGCGTAGTAATGGGAAATGACCATATGATGAATATCATGTGTAAATGTGCGGTGTGTAGAATGTAATGCAATGTAACATGTGTAAATATACTAGTAGTATGTAGGATAATGTAATGCTAGACAATAGAAGTATGATATATGCACAATGATGACTAATATAATGTATGATATATGATGTGTGATGTGTGATGAAATGCAATGTCTAATGCCTATAGTGTAGTGTGTGGGGTTTAAGTGCAGTAATCCTTCAACAGTCAAGTGTGAACCGAAGCACAAGAGTGTTTCATCGGGTAATGGTCGAAGTATGTGTTAATTTAAGCGTAGTGTTACTTAAGATGCTTTGTGTTGAGTGGATTTTTGGGTGGTTTTCCTAAAAGGGTGGTGAGGCAATATACTCCACCACCAAGTTTATTTGTGATAATGTATGGACCAATCTAGTTGGTCTTAAATTTCCCTTTGAGAGGTGCCTCAGCATTTGTATTTTTTTTATTTTCCTTCAAGACGAGGTCATTGATATTAAACTCTTGAGAGTGATTTTTTCAATTGTAGGCATGAGCGATGCGAGATTGATATGCACAGAGATGTTAGAGTGCTTGGACACAACATGAGTCTAACATTTCTATTTCATGTAACTGGTTTTCACGATATTCATTGTCTTTGAGGATGCCTTTGAGAGAGATTCACAAGGATGGTATCTCAAGTTCGAGTGGGATAATAGCCTTGGCATCATAAACCAAGGAAAAAGGGGCAACGTTAGTAGGTGTAAGAATGCTAGTACAATAAGCCCATAGTGTGGAGAATAGTTGGTTATGTAAATCGATGCCACTAGAGTCAATAATCTTGAGTAATATTTTGAAAATAGTTTTGTTTAGTGACCTCATCTTGGCCATTAGCTTATAGATAGTAAGGTATGGAGAATGATATTTTAATTTTTAATTTAGCACATATAATTATTAACATCTTTATTTTTGAAGGAGGTTCCATTATCGGTGATTAAAGAAGAAGGAACCACAAAATGTGTGATAATATGTGTGGTGAGGAAGTTACAGATGTATGGACCAAGTGGTTTTTCGTAAAGGAGTCTACCTTGACCCGCATTTATAAAGTATTCAATAAATGTAATGATGTATTTATGTTTGTCTATTGCTTCAGGATTAATCATACTGATTAGATCGATGTCACTAAATGGAGAAAGGCCAAGTAAGTGGAATTGGCTGGAGGTCGTATGTAGGTGCATGATTGAGATCACCATATTTTTGAAATTTTTCACAATGAGAAACATATTCAAAAAAATATTTTTCCATTGTAGGAAAATAATACCCTTGGCGTAACATTTTTTTGTGACATAGCTTCACCCGAGAAGTGACCACCACATATGTTATCATGAATTTGCGAGATGGTTGTGGGAATATCAAGTGAACGAAAGGAAATGGAGAAGACATCCATTTATAGGACGCTTGAATAATTCAGTCCCAATGATAACATAACGAGTAGCCTCACAACATAGCCTGGAAGAGCTTCATGAGGCTATAGAGTGTCAGTGGATAGTTTTACGTATATAAGTGATTATAAATAGGTGTGATCCATTTAGCATGTTGTCTTGAACTGTGTGTGATGGCACGTAAGTTGTAAGAGTTAATGCAGCAGATAAATGTGATGTCGTAAATACTTAATTATGAAAGTATCTTATTCTTTCGGTGATTTCTTGTAGGATGAGAGACATTGCACTAGCCATAACATCTACATGTTGATTATCCTTGCGAGGAATAGTAGTAATGAAGTAGCGACTCAAAATTATATAAAAGATACTTTACAAGGGTGTTGTATGGAATGAGATGCTCCTCCTTTGTATTATATGTACCATTAACCTGATTGATGACTAATTGAGAATCGTCATGTATGCATAAGTTATGAATGAGAATATTTTGACCGGTAAGCAATCCTAAAATGAGAGCCTCGTACTCATAAATGTTGTTTGTATAAGAAAACCCTAACCAATATGTAAAGGGGAGTGGGTCACCATGTGGGGTAATAAAGACTATCCCAGCCCCAGTGCTAGATCGACAACAAGAGCCATCAAAGTACATTGTCCATGTATGTGGCTCAATGGTATAAACAGTGAAATCATCATGAAAGGAATCGGAAATGGGTGATGCATCTGAGAGGGGTGCCACAGGCTAATTGATCAGTGATAACCTATCCTTTGATTTATTTTTGTGGTATGAACTTAAAATCGAATTCAGTGAGGAGCATGACCCAACATGCTAAACGTCCTGATAGATGTGTGTGGGATAGGAGGTAACGTAATGGGTCGACTTTTGTTATAATATGTACCTCATTGTTGAGGAGATAATGTCACAATTTGTTCTACAACAAAGACAAGACCGAGGCACAATTTTTAAATGTACCTATAGTTACATTCGTAAGAGAGTAGAGTATGATGATATAATATATGGCTCTTTCTCGTTGAGAATCATCATGTTGTGCCAATAAAGTGCCCAAGGCATGAAACATAGTAGAGATATACAACAAGAAAGGTATCGATCAACTATGGGAGGGACTAGAATAGGTGGATTTAACAAGTAGGCTTTGATATGGTCAAATTTTTGTTGACATTGCTCATCCCAAAAAAACTTGGTATCTTTCTTGATGAGTCATGTGAATGTTTGGGTCTTATCAGCAAGTTGTGCAATGAAGCGCCAGATAGCTTAAATTTTACTCCTGTAATGAGTGTAATTGATGTAGGTTCTTGGGTGGAGGCATATCGATAATGGATTTAACTTTGTTAAGATCAATCTCAATGCCATGTTGAGAGATAATATATCCAAGAAGTTTATTTGTTGTGACCCCAAAAACACATTTTTTTGGATTTAAATGCACACGATATTGTTGTAATCGATTCAAATAGTATTCATAGATCCTTTGCATGGGAAGATATCCGTCGTCTATATTTTTCCAAGATGTTGTCTACATAATCCTTGATAATCTTGTGAATGTAGTCATGAAATATATGTATCATTTCCATTGATAAGTAGCTCAGGACATTTTTAAGGCCAAAGGGCATAACTATATAGAAAAATGTACCCCATGGCATGGTGAAGGAGGTTTTTTCTTGGTCAGATGGGTTGATCTTGATTTTATTGTAACCCACAAAGCCATCCATAAAGGAAATAATATCATATCTGGTTATAGAATCGACAATAGTGTCAATGTGTGGCAAAGGAAAAGTATCCTTAGGGAAAGCTTTTTTTAAATCATGAAAATTAGTGCAACAAAAAACTTGACCATCTGGTTTCATTACTGGGATGATATTAGATACCCATTCAGGATAGTTGACAATCACAAATAAAACATGCATCTAGAAGCTTTTGAATTTCTTCTTTGACTAAGAGGGCTACTTTGGGGTGCATCTTACAAATTTTCTATTGAATAAGTTTGGCACCAGGTTAAGGAAAATATTATGCATTGCCACAGATGTATCGATACCTAACATATCACTATAATCCCATGTAAAAATATCTGAGAAATCATGAAGGACTTGCTTGATATCCTTTTTTTCAATAGGGTGAGAGAGGCAGCTAGCAAAACTATGTCATGGATTTTCAGATGTGCCCAAGTTGTATTGTATTGTTTCTTCATTGAGAAGGGTTGAACGATCTTCAATATAAAAATCAGTAGGAATAGTTTCAGGTGGATTGACATTTTTAATGGTGACATCAGATTCTCTGAGGTAAACCATATTAGTGAGAGATAAAGGATGATGCCTCTTATGGTGGAAAGAGGAAAGATGATCATAAGCACCCCTATAATCAAGTAACACGTTATCAGTAGAAAATGTATTGAGGGTATGCCAAAGAGTAGATGCATCATCACTAATGAGTTCCAGATGTAGTAAGGGAAGTGAAGTAACATGAAAAGTGGTATAAGTATCTGTAGGAGGTGTAGAAGGAGGTTGATACCCTAGCCCAAACTTGTGTGACCCGAGGGACGGTCCCAAAGCTATGTGATTTTATGTTCTTTTTGATCTACATGTGTATCAGAAGCCAAAGCAATGGAAATATTCATACCCTAACCCATACCTAGAAAAGTCTTGAGTAATATCAGAGGAAGTAGGGATATTAGTAGTTTATTCAATAGAGTTACAATACTCAAAAGGTGATGGATCAACTGACACATCATAAGCAGTTCCTTGATGACATAATTTAAGTATGTGCATGTAGTGTAGAGGGGACCACATGCATATCATGGATCCAAGGTCTCCCAAGAATAATATTATAATTAAGGTTATTAGGCATGACATGATACGAAATATCAATTATACACATACCAATAGTGACTAGTAATGAACAATACCTAAGACATGCTTGGGGATGTTATCAAATCCATGAATAGAGATGGACGAAGGGGATAAATATGTCTTCCAACATTCCTATATGTTGAAGGAAAGTGATGTTACAAATGTTAAGGCCAAATCCATTGTCGACTAAAGCACGTTTGACTCCGAATTTGTTAATACAAACTTGGATATACAAGGGAGGGTCATGTTGTAGTATCGCTTGAGAAGGTAGATCATCTGTTGTGAAATTTATTTGATCCTCATTAAGGGATAAGTGCCAAAGTGAACTTATGATATACATAGTCGGGTGAAGTATGAGGAGGAATGTAATTGGTAGCCAAGTACTTCTTAAGCTTATTGATACAATCAAGGTGATTTTGTAGATAAGTGTGAATAGAGATGTTCATGATGAGCTGACTCTAGGATAAAGGATGAAAGAGAGATGAAAGAAACCCTAGAATGATAATCAAATGCATGAAGAACCTAAAAGTGTGAATGAAGGAAGTGTTAAAATGTGGGGTTCACCAAAATGATTAACTAAAAATGTAGATATATTCACTATAGTTAATCTAAGCTATGAACATCTGTAAATAAAGTAATAGATGTTATAAATAAATAAATATGACCCAGAAACTAATCTAATGAAAGTTGAAACCCTAATGTGCAAGAGAAGTAGGAAAGAACTCAACTGAATAGGATGATTCTTGTGGGACTATTTTGTCACAGAGGTGACTAGAGAATCTGGAAGCAGGAAAAAATGTGCAGAAGTCCTAAAAAGGATGGATCTAGACTGAATCTCTAGACTGGAGCACCTAGAGAGGGACCGGGGTGCCTACGGGTGCTCTTGGTCTATAAAATGGGTGCACTGTATTCTATGAAAAAGCTTTGGAACTAATCTTCACAGGTTCAGCATGTGGTCCAAAACCCTTGTTATTTGTCACACCAGATTCATTGTACTGCTCTCACGATGCCGCTGCTATATCCAAGATGAATAGGAAGACCTATAAAACCCTAAAAAACATCAATCCCTAAAAAATAAAAAATGCAAATGAATGGTTCAGAGTGACCTCACATGTCATAATGAGTGGCTTACTAACTAAGCAATGCACTACATTTCGGACCTAAATGTAGTTTTGGTGTTTGTGTGTGTAATCATGCGCCCTAGGTGTCTTGTGTGCCAGTCACACTTTGTGAAGTAGCGAGCAATAACTAGATGTAGAAAATGTAATAGAATGTGTGCATGGAATAGAATAGAATCCTCCCCCTATGCTATGTGTGATGTAGATGTCATAGCCTTGTGCCTTGTGATGGAGCTATGTGGATGCAAGTGATCTCCAATGCAATAGGTGGATGATAGTAGTGACTAGTGCTTGGTCTCTCATTATGGTCTCATAACTTTATATTTATAGGGTTATCTTTATCTGATTTCCTAATTAACCC